>CM019072.1:124038423-124537927 GCA_009667805.1 Leptobrachium leishanense | reverse complement strand
AAAAACACACCCGCACACCCTGAATATATGGAGGAACCCCTAAAAACACCCGCACACCCTGAATATATGGAGAAGATCCTAAAAACACACCCGCACACCCTGAATATATGGAGGAACCCTAAAAACACACCACACACACCTGAATATATGGAGGAGCCCCTAAAAACACACCCACACACCCTGAATATATGGAGGAACCCCTAAAAACACACCTACACACCCTGAATATATGGAGGAGCCCCTAAAAACACACCCACACACCCTGAATATATGGGGGAGCCCCTAAAAACACACCCTGAATATATGGAGGAGCCCCTAAAAACACACCCACACACCTGAATATATGGAGGAACCCCTAAAACACACCCTGAATATATGGAGGAGCCCCTAAAAACACACCGCACACCCTGAATATATGGAGGAACCCCTAAAAACACCCGCACACCCTGAATATGGGTGAGCCCCATAAAACACACCGCACACCCTGAATATATGGAGGAACCCCTAAAAACACACCCGCACACCCTGAATATATGGAGGAACCCCTAAAAACACACCCTGAATATATGGAGGAGCCCCTAAAAACACCCGCACACCCTGAATATATGGAGGAGCCCCTAAAAACACACCCACACACCCTGAATATATGGAGGAACCCCTAAAAACACACCCGCACACCCTGAATATATGAGGAACCCTAAAAAACACACCGCAACACCCTGAATATATGGAGGAGCCCTAAAAACACACCCACACACCCTGAATATATATGGAGGAGCCCCTAAAAACACACCCACACACCCTGAATATATGGGGGAGCCCCATAAAACACACCCTGAATATATGGAGGAACCCCTAAAAACACACCCGCACACCCTGAATATATGGAGGAGCCCTAAAAACACACACCCACGACCCTGATATATGGAGGAACCCCTAAAAACACACCCACACACCCTGAATATATGGAGGAACCCTTAAAAGGACACCCGCACACCCTGAATATATGGAGGAACCCCTAAAAACACCCGCACACCCTGAATATATGGGTGAGCCCCATAAAACACACCCGCACACCCTGAATATATGGAGGAACCCCTAAAAACACACCCACACACCCTGAATATATGGAGGAACCCCTAAAAACACACCCACACACCCTGAATATATGGAGGAACCCTTAAAAGGACACCCGAGCACCCTGAATATATGGAGGAACCCCTAAAAACACACCCGCACACCCTGAATATATGGAGGAACCCCTAAAAGGACACCCGTACACCCTGTATATATGGAGGAGCCCCTAAAAAGACACCCACACACCCTGAATATATGGAGGAGCCCCTAAAAACACACCCTGAATATATGGAGGAGCCCCTAAAACACACCCGCACACCCTGAATATATGGAGGAACCCCTAAAAACACACCCGCACACCCTGAATATATGGAGGAGCCCCTAAAAACACACCCTCACACCCTGAATATATGGAGGAACCCCTAAAAACACCCGCACACCCTGAATATATGGAGGAACCCCTAAAAATACACCCTGAATATATGGAGGAGCCCCTAAAAATACACCCTGAATATATGGAGGAGCCCCTAAAAATACACCCTGAATATATGGAGGAGCCCCTCCATCTCCTGCCCGAGCAGTGGACGCCTTGGAGTAGCTTTATCTTCTTGATACAGAGGGTTACAGAGCAGCCGCGGGAGGAGTGTCGGGCCGAGCAGTTGGTTTGTGCTTGTTTGGTCATGTTTTGCAGGTGCTTTTATTTCACGTTTTATCCTTATATTAGGAATGCTTTATGTACATAATATCGCTGGGATTCTTTTAAGCAGGTTTACATGTTCCAACAGAAACGCATGACATCGGACCACGGGCTTCGCACAGATTTACTGCGCCCCAGGGCTTGGAATATCACGTATTCGAGACACCCATTGTTTCCCCCATTGTTCAGAATTTTCCTCCTGGAGCCACAGAGCCTTGAGATCATCCAGGCCGGATCTGTCACTGGGACCCTCAGCCTGAGACCCCTCAGCTCTGGCTGAATTTCAGTGCTCAATACTCCTCATGCTTTCTCTGCAGATACATTTTTGAATCAGTTTCCTTATGTAAAGGAGTGGTTTTAGCATGGGGGGGGGGGCTTCACCTGTTGGGGAATAGGGGCTTCACTGGCTGGAGAGGGAGCCCAGAAAATGTGTTTCACAAGATGTGGACTTTTGTTTTCAAAACAAAGGTATCCTGGAATTATTTCTTTATTTGTAATGGTGGAAAATTAATTTTCTGTGAGTGTGTGTGTTAGTGTGTGTGTTAGTGTGTGTGTTAGTGTGTGTGTTAGTGTTAGCAGGGAATATACAGGTGCATCTCAATAAATTAGAATGTGGTGGAAAAGCTTATTTATTTCATTAATTCAACTCAAATTGTGAAACTTGTGTATTAATCAATTCAATGCGCACAGACTGAAGGTTTAATCCATTCATTGCGCACAGACTGAAGGAGTTTAATCAATTCAATGCGCACAGACTGAAGGAGTTTAATCAATTCAATGCGCACAGACTGAAGGAGTTTAATCAATTCAATGCGCACAGACTGAAGGGGTTTAATCAATTCAATGCACACAGACTGAAGGAGTTTAATCAATTCAATGCGCACAGACTGAAGGAGTTTATTCAATTCAATGCGCACAGACTGAAGGAGTTTAATCAATTCAATGCGCACAGACTGAAGGAGTTTAATCAATTCAATGCGCACAGACTGAAGGAGTTTAATCCATTCAATGCGCACAGACTGAAGGAGTTTATTCAATTCAATGCGCACAGACTGAAGGAGTTTTAATCATTCAATGCGCACAGACTGAAGGAGTTTAATCCATTCAATGCGCACAGACTGAAGGTTTTAATCAATTCAATGCGCACAGACTGAAGGAGTTTAATCAATTCAATGCGCACAGACTGAAGGAGTTTAATCAATTCAATGCGCACAGACTGAAGGAGTTTAATCCATTCAATGCGCACAGACTGAAGGAGTTTAATCAATTCAATGCGCACAGACTGAAGGAGTTTAATCCATTCAATGCGCACAGACTGAAGAAGTTTAATCCATTCAATGCGCACATACTGAAGGAGTTTATTCAATTCAATGCGCACAGACTGAAGGAGTTTAATCAATTCAATGCGCACAGACTGAAGGAGTTTAATCAATTCAATGTGCACAGACTGAAGGAGATTAATCATTCAATTGCACAGACTGAAGGAGTTTAATCAATTCAATGTGCACAGACTGAAGGAGTTAATCAATTCAATGCGCACAGACTGAAGGAGTTTAATCAATTCAATGCGCACAGACTGAAGGAGTTTAATCAATTCAATGCGCACAGACTGAAGGAGTTTAATCAATTCAATGCGCACAGACTGAAGGAGTTTAATCAATTCAATGCGCACCACAGACTGAAGGAGTTTATTCAATTCAATGCGCACAGAGAGAGTTTTAATCAATTCAATGCGCACAGACTGAAGAGTTTATCAATTCAATGCGCACAGACTGAAGGAGTTATCCATTCAATGCGCACAGACTGAAGGAGTTTATTCAATTCAATGCGCACAGACTGAAGGAGTTTTAAATTCAATTCAATGCGCAAGACTGAAGGAGTTTAATCCATTCAATGCGCACAGACTGAATTTTAATCAATTCAATGCGCACAACTGAAGGAGTTTAATCAATTCAATGCGCACAGCTGAAGGAGTTTAATCAATTCAATGCGCACAGACTGAAGGAGTTTAATCCATTCAATGCGCACAGACTGAAGGAGTTTAATCAATTCAATGCGCACAGACTGAAGGAGTTTAATCCATTCAATGCGCACAGACTGAAGAAGTTTAATCCATTCAATGCGCACATACTGAAGGAGTTATTCAATTCAATGCGCACAGACTGAAGGAGTTTTATCAATTCAATGCGCACAGACTGAAGGAGTTTAATCAATTCAATGTGCACAGACTGAAGGAGATTAATCAATTCAATGCACAGACTGAAGGAGTTTAATCAATTCAATGTGCACAGACTGAAGGAGTTTAATCAATTCAATGCGCACAGAACTGAAGGAGTTTAAACTCCTTCAGTCTGTGCGTATTGAATTGATTAAACTCCTTCAGTCTGTGCGCATTGAATTGAATAAACTCCTTCAGTCTGTGTGCATTGAATTGATTAAACTCCTTCAGTCTGTGCGTATTGAATTGATTAATCAATTCAATGCACACAGACTGAAGGAGTTTATTCAATTCAATGCGCACAGACTGAAGGAGTTTAATCAATTCAATGCGCACAGACTGAAGGAGTTTAATCCATTCAATGCGCACAGACTGAAGGAGTTTATTCAATTCAATGCGCACAGACTGAAGGAGTTTAATCAATTCAATGCGCACAGACTGAAGGAGTTTAATCAATTCAATGTGCACAGACTGAAGGAGATTAATCAATTCAATGCACAGACTGAAGGAGTTTAATCAATTCAATGTGCACAGACTGAAGGAGTTTAATCAATTCAATGCGCACAGACTGAAGGAGTTTAATCAATTCATTGCACACAGACTGAAGGAGTTTATTCAATTCAATGCGCACAGACTGAAGGAGATTAATCCATTCAATGCGCACAGACTGAAGGAGTTTAATCAATTCAATGCGCACAGACTGAAGGAGTTTAATGAATTCAATGCGCACAGACTGAAGGAGTTTAATCCATTCAATGCACAGACTGAAGGAGTTTAATCCATTCAATGCGCACAGACTGAAGGAGTTTAATCCATTCAATGCGCACAGACTGAAGGAGTTTAATCAATTCAATGCGCACAGACTGAAGGAGTTTAATCAATTCAATGCGCACAAGACTGAAGAGTTTAATCCATTCAATGCGCACAGACTGAAGGAGTTTAATCAATTCAATGCGCACAGACTGAAGGAGTTTAATCAATTCAATGCGCACAGACTGAAGGAGTTTAATCAATTCAATGCGCACAGACTGAAGGAGTTTAATCAATTCAATGCGCACAGACTGAAGGAGTTTAATCCATTCAATGCGCACAGACTGAAGGAGTTTAATCAATTCAATACGCACAGACTGAAGGAGTTTATTCAATTCAATGCGCACAGACTGAAGGAGTTTAATCCATTCAATGCGCACAGACTGAAGGAGTTTAATCCATTCAATGCGCACAGACTGAAGGAGTTTATTCAATTCAATGCGCACAGACTGAAGGAGTTTAATCAATTCAATGTGCACAGACTGAAGGAGTTTAATCCATTCAATGCACAGACTGAAGGAGTTTAATCCATTCAATGCGCACAGACTGAAGGAGTTTAATCAATTCAATGCGCACAGACTGAAGGAGTTTAAGTCTTTGGTTCTTTTAATTGTGATGATTTTACTCACATTTAACAAAACCACCAATTCACCATCTCAACGACTTAAAATACTTCATAAGACCAATAAAAAAAAGCATTTTTAGTGAATTGTTTTAGTGAATTGTTTTAGTGAATTGTTTGCTTCTGGAAAGTCTGTTCATTTCCTGTAAATGTCCTCAATACTTGGTAGGGGCTCCTTTAATTCCTGCCTCATTTCGGCGTGGCATGGAGGTAGCGTGGCATGGAGGGGATCAGTCTGTGGCTCTGTTGAGGTTCTATGGAAGCCCAGGTTTCTGTGACCGTGGCCTTCAGCTCATCTGCATTTTCTGGTCTAGTGCTTCTCGTTGTCCTCTTGACAATAGATTCTCTATGGGCTTCAGGTCTGGTGAGTTTGCCGGCCAGTCAAGCAAACCAACATCATGGTCAGTTAACCAGCTTTTAGTGCTTTTGGCCGTGTGGGCCGGTGCCAAATCCTGCTGGAAAATGAAATCTGCATCTTTAAAAAGCTGCTCAGCAGAAGAAGCATGAAGTGCTCGAAAACTTCTTGGTAGGTCCGGATTTACCGGAAGCCGCAGGATTGGAAAGTATACACGTCCACACCACTGAATGAGAAATGTCAAGGTTTTTCTGGAAAGAAGTGTGAGATTCCCTCGGACGTGCATGTGGAGACCTCCTGTAACGGACCCTTGGAGGCAGAGCTTATTGTGCTTCAAAGAGGATTGGTTGCCACGGGCAGGGGCTCCTGGGGCCCATTGTTCTCTCTGCGTCATGTCAGATCACTTGGCAACATTCAGACACCTGGCCTGGTGCAGTGTGGATGAACTGGAGCCGTTTGAAGACATGAGTTGCTGTGGTTTCTTCACCCATTGCCAAAAGAAGAGGAGGCACAGAGCGAGCTCCTCAAGGGTGGAGCCAGGTGACCAACTCTTGATACCCTGGACCTCAGTGGTGGCAATGAACAGGGTGACTATCAGGGATGCAGCCTGGCAGGGCGAGTGCAGGGTGAGCATCATTCTAAGCCGGTCTCCCCAGCAAACTAACAGTTAAGAGTTGGAAAACCCCTTTTTGAGCCTTTTTTTTTGCACCATTTTGACAGCGGCTGTCTGAAGCGCAGCGGCCCCTGCTTGCACACAGGTCAGCTTGCTCAGCCGGAGCGCTGCCTGGTTTCCCTGAGGACATTGGCGACATTAAGTGGGTTAATTCAGACGATGAGTCGCTGCGTCTCCTCTCTCGCTCTCCACTTCTCCAGGCATTTAGTGTGTCCTGTGTCACCGAGCGGCGCAGCTCGGGCGGATTATTAAACATTTAGGCCTCTCGGCGCGCTGAATACGTTAGCATCAAATGAAAGTATCAGAAAAGAAAGAATTCTGGATTTCAGATTCCTACAAAGAGAGTCAGTAATTCTTTTCCTGCAGATAATGGCGGCTGCGTTTAATAATGGATGCGTCCCTTTAGAGACCCTACAAATTATTATCCGGAACAATCTCTCAAGCCTTTAGTCTCTTACCCGAAGTCTGACTTGTTACAGCACAACATGTTCCGGATAATCATTCTGACTCGCCTTCGCTTGGCTCACGTTCCAAAGAGGAAATGACCGTAAAACTATGCACCATGTATCGAGGTGTATATGTGTCTCTGTATACCTAAACGTGTCTTATAGTATATACACACGTGTCTAGATGTAGATATATCTGTATACCTTTGTGTCTCTAGATGTTTGTATATGTAATCTCCAGTGATCAGGTGTGGAGGTGGGAGAAACAACCATCACAGCCAACATGCTACCGATGGGCCTTTATAGCCGGCCGGCCTGATGGAAGCGACATTAAAGCCTGTCTGGAATTTACTAAAAAGCTCCTGAAGGACTCTGAAAAGTGAAATTCTCTGGTTTGAATAACAAGTATTTAACGGTTTGGCCTAAATTCACAGCATCTTGTCTGGAGAAATCCAGGCCCCTCACAACACCTATGCAAACCATCCCAATGACGATGCGTAGTAGTGGTAAAATCATGCTTTGCTGGTGGTTTTCAGCAGCAGGGACTAGGGACACCGAAATTTCGGCCACCGAAAATTCTCGTCCGAAAATGGTGTTTTCGGTTTCAGCCAAAATTCGGTGGAAAAAAAAGGCCGAAAATTTCCATTTCTCGGCTGAGCCGGGGGCTCACCTGGGCCTGGAGGCCGGCCGGGCTGCTTGCGGGTCAGGGCTGAGGGAATGCTAGGCGGGTCAGGGCTGAGGGAACTGGGCAGGTCAGGGCTTAGGGAATGCAAGGCGGGTCAGGGCTTAGGGAACGCTAGGCGGGTCAGGGTTTAGGGAATGCTAGGCGGGTCAGGGCTTAGGGAACGCTAGGCGGGTCAGGGCTTAGGGAACGCTAGGCGGGTCAGGGCTGAGGGAATGCTAGGCGGGTCAGGGCTTAGGGAACGCTAGGCGGGTCAGGGCTGAGGGAACGCTAGGCGGGTCAGGGCTTAGGGAATGCTAGGGGAGGGTCAGGGCTTAGGGAACGCTAGGCGGGTCAGGGTTTAGGGAATGCTAGGCGGTCAGGGCTGAGGGAACGCTAGGCGGGTCAGGGCTTAGGGAATGCTAGGCGGGTCAGGGCTTAGGGAATGCTGGGGCGGGTCAGGGCTTAGGGAATGCTAGGCGGGTCAGGGCTGAGGGAACGCTAGGCGGGTCAGGGCTTAGGGAACGCTAGGCGGGTCAGGGCTTAGGGAACGCTAGGCGGGTCAGGGCTGAGGGAACGCTAGGCGGGTCAGGGCTTAGGGCTTAAATGCTAGGCGGGTCAGGGCTGAGGGAACGCTAGGCGGGTCAGGGCTTAGGGAATGCTAGGCGGGTCAGGGCTTAGGGAACGCTAGGCGGGTCAGGGCTTAGGGAACGCTAGGCGGGTCAGGGTTTAGGGAATGCTAGGCGGGTCAGGGCTGAGGGAACGCTAGGCGGGTCAGGGCTTAGGGAATGCTAGGCGGGTCAGGGCTTAGGGAATGCTGGGGCGGGTCAGGGCTTAGGGAACGCTAGGCGGGTCAGGGTTTAGGGAATGCTAGGCGGGTCAGGGCTGAGGGAACGCTAGGCGGGTCAGGGCTTAGGGAATGCTAGGCGGGTCAGGGCTTAGGGAACGCTAGGCGGGTCAGGGCTTAGGGAACGCTAGGCGGGTCAGGGTTTAGGGAATGCTAGGCGGGTCAGGGCTGAGGGAACGCTAGGCGGGTCAGGGCTTAGGGAATGCTAGGCGGGTCAGGGCTTAGGAATGCTGGGGCGGGTCAGGGCTTAGGGAACGCTGGCGGGTCAGGGTTTAGGGAATGCTAGGCGGGTCAGGGCTTAGGGAACGCTAGGCGGGTCAGGGCTTAGGGAATGCTAGGCGGGTCAGGGCTTAGGGAACGCTAGGCGGGTCAGGGCTTAGGGAATGCTAGGCGGGTCAGGGCTGAGGGAACGCTAGGCGGGTCAGGGCTGAAGGAACGCTAGGCGGGTCAGGGCTTAGGGAACGCTAGGCGGGTCAGGGCTGACGGAACGCTAGGCGGGTCAGGGCTGACGGAACGCTAGGCGGGTCAGGGCTTAGGGAACGCTAGGCGGGTCAGGGTTTAGGGAATGCTAGGCGGGTCAGGGCTTAGGGAATGCTAGGCGGGTCAGGGCTTAGGGAATGCTAGGCGGGTCAGGGCTTAGGAATGCTAGGCGGGTCAGGGCTTAGGAACGCTAGGCGGGTCAGGGTTTAGGGAATGCTAGGCGGGTCAGGGCTGAGGGAACGCTAGGCAGGTCAGGGCTTAGGGAATGCTAGGCGGGTCAGGGTTTAGGGAATGCTAGGCGGGTCAGGGCTGAGGGAACGCTAGGCGGGTCAGGGCTTAGGGAACGCTAGGTGGGTCAGGGCTTAGGGAATGCTAGGCGGGTCAGGGCTTAGGGAACGCTAGGCGGGTCAGGGCTTAGGGAATGCTAGGCGGGTCAGGGCTTAGGGAACGCTAGGCGGGTCAGGGTTTAGGGAATGCTAGGCGGGTCAGGGCTGAGGGAACGCTAGGCGGGTCAGGGCTTAGGGAACGCTAGGCGGGTCAGGGCTTAGGGAACGCTAGGCGGGTCAGGGCTTAGGGAATGCTAGGCGGGTCAGGGCTTAGGGAACGCTAGGCGGGTCAGGGTTTAGGGAATGCTAGGCGGGTCAGGGTTTAGGGAATGCTAGGCGGGTCAGGGCTGAGGGAACGCTAGGCAGGTTATTGCGACGCAAAAGTTTAATGCAGCATAAGGCAAAGATTTCCTTCTTGAAAACCTGGACCAGTGTTCAGGACTTCAGACTGGGCAGAAGGTTCATCCTCCAATAGGACAATGAGCCAAGACAGTGTGAGAGTGGCCGGGCTACAACTGTATGACAGACCTGATAATGGCTGTCCACCTACAGCCCCCATCCAGCCTGATGGAGCGTGTGAGGCTCTGCAGAGGTGAATGGCAGAAACTCCCCAAATCCATGCGAAGTACTGGCTGGGTGGATTAGGCTAGGGTCAGACTAACGCATTTTTCACGTTGTCCGTGAAAAAGTGCGTTCGAACGAATGGACGTATTTTTTCACGGAATACGCGATAGCGGTCATACGATGCGCAGTTTCATCCGTGATTTTGTACGGATCATCAATAAAACACTTTTTGGGTCTGGACGTTATGTTGGCCGGATGTGTGCAGCGTCTGACGTCTCCTAATCACGCACACACGCCGCTAGCGGACGCAGCGCACTCTGTACGTCAGTACTAGTGGTTTCACGTTCTCGAAAAAATGCGTTTGTTTGCCGCTTGCGTTGCGCGGCCGCACTTTTGTGCGACCGTACTTCGTATATTGGCCGTCATTGCCCGGCATCTGCTGCTAGCACGGCCGTGATTATGTGCGGCTGCACGCGCGTTCGCACTGCCTCAGTCTGACCCTAGCCTTAGAGGTAATATCACTTCTCTTTGACTATGGAGTCATGGGTTCGATCCTGGCCAGAGCACCTCTCCAGTAAGTGTCCTTGGGCAAGACACCTAACAGTACATACTCGCCACCCAGGACATACTGAAACCAGAGAAATCTCAATGTATCCTTCCCGGGAAAACCAGAGAAATCTCAATGTATCCTTCCTGAAAACCAGAGAAATCTCAATGTGTCCTTCCTGAAAACCAGAGAAATCTCAATGTATCCTTCCTGGAAAGACAGAGAAATCTCAATGTATCCTTCCTGGGAAACCAGAGAAACCTCAATGTATCCTTCCTGGAAAACCAGAGAAATCTCAATGTATCCTTCCTGGGAAACCAGAGAAATCTCAATGTATCCTTCCTGGAAAACCAGAGAAATCTCAATGTATCCTTTGTGGAAAACCAGAGAAATCTCAATGTATCCTTCCTGGAAAACCAGATAAATCTCAATGTATCCTTCCTGAAAACCAGAGAAATCTCAATGTATCCTTCCTGGAAAACCAGAGAAATCTCAATGTATCCTTCCTGGAAAACCAGAGAAATCTCAATGTATCCTTCGTGGGAAACCAGAGAAATCTCAATGTATCCTTCCTGAAAACCAGAGAAATCTCAATGAATCCTTCCTGGAAAACCAGAGAAATCTCAATGTATCCTTCCTGGGAAACCAGAGAAATCTCAATGTATCCTTCCTGGGAAACCAGAGAAATCTCAATGTATCCTTCCTGGAAAACCAGATAAATCTCAATGTATCCTTCCTGAAAACCAGAGAAATCTCAATGTATCCTTCCTGGAAAACCAGAGAAATCTCAATGTATCTTCCTGAAAACCAGAGAAATCTCAATGTATCCTTCGTGGGAAACCAGAGAAATCTCAATGTATCCTTCCTGAAAACCAGAGAAATCTCAATGAATCCTTCCTGGAAAACCAGAGAAATCTCAATGTATCCTTCCTGGGAAACCAGAGAAATCTCAATGTATCCTTCCTGGAAAACCAGAGAAATCTCAATGTGTCCTTCCTGGAAAACCAGAGAAATCTCAATGTGTCCTTCCTGGGAAACCAGAGAAATCTCAATGTATCCTTCCTGGAAAACCAGAGAAATCTCAATGTATCCTTCCTGGAAACCAGAGAAATCTCACTGTATCCTTCCTGGTAAACCAGAGAAATCTCAATGTATCCTTCCTGGAAAACCAGAGAAATCTCACTGTATCCTTCCTGGGAAACAAGAGAAATCTCAATGTGTCCTTCCTGGAAAACCAGAGAAATCTCAACATATCCTTCCTGGAAACCAGAGAAATCTCAATGTATCATTCCTGGGAAACCAGAGAAATCTCAATGTATCCTTCCTGCTAAAATCCTTTCTAAAAAAAGAATAAGGTTTGTGCCATCAATCGTCAAAAAAGCAGCGTCTGTAAATGCTGCCAGAGGGGCCTCAACTGAGTGAAGGGTCTGAATACTTATGCCAAATGTCATGTTTTGATACATGTTTTGATACATGTTTTGATACATGTGGAGTGCTGTAAATGGGTATTTTTGCTTTGTCTGCTTGTGATACTGATGGGAAAATATGAAATCCATGCTAGCATAAGGCGGTGACATAAATGGGGGAATAGAAGAGGTGTGAATACTTTCTGGCTGCACATTATATGCATCGTCTGCAGAATATCTCAAATTGTGTGTGTGTTTTTTTTTTAAAGAAATGACTAATTAAATAAAACTCCTGTTGATGCTGAAGAGTTGTTTTGTTTCCGTGGTGACTGCGCGGTAAGTGGGGCAGCGATTCGCCGGTCACTGGAGAAATTGCCGAGTGCCTGTTTATAAAACAGAGGTGAAGCCTTTCCAGACTAATTATATTCCGTGCGTAATTTCTAAACTTCACTCTGAATTTTGATTTTCAATTAACACTCCCAATTTGAAGATAATTTTCTATTTAATGTAATTGCAGGAAATAATTTATTGGCTGATTAAGACCAAGCGGCCCAGCGTTCCTTAAGAAAATAGCCGGGAAGGAGCCGCTATTAAAGGCGCCGCGGCCCCGGACACAGCGGCTGTTTGTACAGCTGTGCACTTTGCACTAATTGTGAAACATTGTGTAGAATAAAACCACGTTTATACAGAAGAGGCTTCATGCGTTCCGACCTGTCGGCTTAGTGATATGACTTGTTTAAAGAGAACCGGCCTGGTGATTCAGCGCATTTTGGAGAGTGGATTTCAGACGCTTAGGAATTGGTGAAATGCAGCATTTTGTACCATGATTTCAGGGCCACATTATGAAACTCTGTTTTATGGGGTTAAGGCTGGGGTCAGACGAACGCAGCGCGAACATGTGTTTAGCCGCACTTTATGACGGCGGTGGTAGCAGCAAATGCCGTCCAACGCAGGCCCACACACACGAAGTACGGCTGCACGAAAGTTCGGCCGCGCAACGCAAGCGACAAACTAACGCGTTTTTGCAAGAACGTCGAACTGCTAGTACTGACGTACAGAGTGCGCTGCGCCCGCTAGCGGCGTGTGTGCGTGATTAGGAGACGTCAGACGCTGCTCATGTCCGGCCAACATAACGTCCAGACACCCAAAGTTTCCTGGTTTGGATCTGTATGAAATCACGGCCGAAATTGCGCATCGTATGACCACTATCGCGTCTTCCGTGAAAAAGTACGTCCATGCGTTCGGACGCACTTTTTTACGGATGATGCGAAAAAATGCATTCGTTTGACCCTAGCCTAAAACGTACACTTTAGTGTCCATTGATTTATAAACTGGCTGTACCACTGAATGTGCGGGGGATATTTCTGTAAACCAGCTGTACCGCTGAGCGTGCGGGAGATGGTTCTGTAAAGTGGCTGAACAGCTGAGTGTGCGGGATATGGTTCTGTAAAGTGGCTGAACAGCTGAGTGTGCAGGAGAGCGTTCTGTAAACTGGCTGTACCGCTGAGTGTGCTGGTGATCCTTCTGTTAACCGACTGTACCGCCGAGTGTGCAGGTGATCGTTCTGTTAACCGGCTGTACCGCCGAGTGTGCAGGTGATCGTTCTGTTAACCGGCTGTACCGATGAGCGTGCGGAAGATGGTTCTGTAAACTGGCTGAGCGTGCGGGAGATGGTTCTGTAAACCGGCTGTACCACTACACATGCAGGAGATCGGTCTGTAAACCCGCTGAGCGTGCGGGAGATCATTATGTAAAACAGCTGTACCGCTGAGCGTGCAGGAGATCGGTCCGTAAACCAGAGCCGAGTGTGTGGGGGATCATTCTGTAAACTGCTGTACCGCTGAATGTGCGGGGGATATTTCTGTAAACCAGCTGTACCGCTAGCGTGCGGGAGATGGTTCTGTAAAGTGGCTGAACAGCTGAGTGTGCGGGATATGGTTCTGTAAAGTGGCCGAACAGCTGAGTGTGCAGGAGAGCGTTCTGTAAACTGGCTGTACCGCTGAGTGTGGCTGAGAGTGCTGGTGATCCTTCTGTTAACCGACTGTACCGCCGAGTGTGCAGGTGATCGTTCTGTTAACCGGCTGTACCGCCGAGTGTGCAGGTGATCGTTCTGTTAACCGGCTGTACCGATGAGCGGCGAGGGGGAAAGATGGTTCTGTAAACTGGCTGAGCTGCGGGAGAGATGGTTCTGTAAACCGGCTGTACCACTACACATGCAGGAGATCGGTCTGTAAACCCGCTGAGCGTGCGGGAGATCATTATGTAAAACAGCTGTACCGCTGAGCGTGCAGGAGATCGGTCCGTAAACCAGAGCCGAGTGTGTGGGGGATCATTCTGTAAACTGGCTGTACCGCTGAATGTGCGGGGGATATTTCTGTAAAGTGGCTGTACTGCTGAGCGTGCAGGAGATCGTTCTGTTAACCGGCTGTACCGCTGAGTGTGCGGGTGATCCTTCTGTTAACCGGCTGTACCGCCGAGTGTGCAGGTGATCGTTCTGTTAACCGGCTGTACCGCTGAGCGTGCGGGAGATCGTTCTGTAAAGTGGCTGTACCGCTGAGTGTGCGGGAGATCGTTCTGTAAACTGGCTGTACTGCTGAGCGTGCAGGAGATCGTTCTGTAAAGTGGCTGTACCGCTGAGCGTGCAGGAGATCGTTCTGTAAAGTGGCTGTACCGCTGAGCGTGCGGGAGATCGTTCTGTAAACTGGCTGTACTGCTGAGCGTGCGGGAGATCGTTCTGTAAACTGGCTGTACCGCTGAGCGTGCGGGAGATGGTTCTGTAAAGTGGCTGAACAGCTGAGTGTGCAGGAGAGCGTTCTGTTAACCGGCTGTACCGCTGAGTGTGCGGGTGATCCTTCTGTTAACCGGCTGTACCGCCGAGTGTGCAGGTGATCGTTCTGTTAACCGGCTGTACCGCTGAGCGTGCGGGAGATCGTTCTGTAAAGTGGCTGTACCGCTGAGTGTGCGGGAGATCGTTCTGTAAACTGGCTGTACTGCTGAGCGTGCAGGAGATCGTTCTGTAAAGTGGCTGTACCGCTGAGCGTGCGGGAGATCGTTCTGTAAAGTGGCTGTACCGCTGAGCGTGCGGGAGATCGTTCTGTAAACTGGCTGTACTGCTGAGCGTGCGGGAGATCGTTCTGTAAACTGGCTGTACGCTGAGTGTGCGTGAGATCGTTCTGTAAACTGGCTGTACTGCTGAGCGTGCAGGAGATCGTTCTGTAAAGTGGCTGCTGTACCGCTGAGCGTGCGGGAGATCGTTCTGTAAACTGGCTGTACCGCTGAGCGTGCGGGAGATCGTTCTGTAATCTGGCTGTACTGCTGAGTGTGCGGGAGATCGTTCTGTAAACTGGCTGTACCGCTGAGCGTGCGGGAGATCGTTCTGTAAACTGGCTGTACCGCTGAGCGTGCGGGAGATCGTTCTGTAAACTGGCTGTACTGCTGAGCGTGCGGGAGATCGTTCTGTAAACTGGCTGTACTGCTGAGCGTGCGGGAGATCGTTCTGTAAACTGGCTGTACTGCTGAGCGTGCGGGAGATCGTTCTGTAAACTGGCTGTACCGCTGAGCGTGCGGGAGATGGTTCTTGTAAACTGGCTGTACCGCTGAGCGTGCGGGAGATCGTTCTGTAAACTGGCTGTACTGCTGAGCGTGCGGGAGATCGTTCTGTAAACTGGCTGTACTGCTGAGCGTGCGGGAGATCGTTCTGTAATCTGGCTGTACTGCTGAGCGTGCGGGAGATCGTTCTGTAAACTGGCTGTACTGCTGAGCGTGCGGGAGATCGTTCTGTAATCTGGCTCTACCGCTGAGCGTGCGGGAGATCGTTCTGTAAACTGGCTGTACCGCTGAGCGTGCGGGAGATCGTTCTGTAAACTGGCTCTACCGCTGAGCGTGCGGGAGATCGTTCTGTAAACTGGCTGTACTGCTGAGCGTGCGGGAGATCGTTCTGTAAACTGGCTGTACTGCTGAGCGTGCGGGAGATCGTTCTGTAAACTGGCTGTACCGCTGAGCGTGCGGGAGATCGTTCTGTAAACTGGCTGTACTGCTGAGCGTGCGGGAGATCGTTCTGTAAACTGGCTGTACTGCTGAGCGTGCGGGAGATCGTTCTGTAATCTGGCTGTACTGCTGAGCGTGCGGGAGATCGTTCTGTAAACTGGCTGTACTGCTGAGCGTGCGGGAGATGGTTCTGTAAACTGGCTGTACCGCTGAGCGTGTGGGAGATCGTTCTGTAATCTGGCTCTACCGCTGAGCGTGCGGGAGATCGTTCTGTAAACTGGCTGTACCGCTGAGCGTGCGGGAGATCGTTCTGTAAACTGGCTCTACCGCTGAGCGTGCGGGAGATCGTTCTGTAAACTGGCTGTACTGCTGAGCGTGCGGGAGATCGTTCTGTAAACTGGCTGTACTGCTGAGCGTGCGGGAGATCGTTCTGTAAACTGGCTGTACCGCTGAGCGTGCGGGAGATCGTTCTGTAAACTGGCTGTACTGCTGAGCGTGCGGGAGATCGTTCTGTAAACTGGCTGTACTGCTGAGCGTGTGGGAGATCGTTCTGTAAACTGGCTGTACCGCTGAGCGTGCGGGAGATCGTTCTGTAAACTGGCTCTACCGCTGAGCGTGCGGGAGATCGTTCTGTAAACTGGCTGTACTGCTGAGCGTGCGGGAGATGGTTCTGTAAACTGGCTGTACCGCTGAGCGTGTGGGAGATCGTTCTGTAAACTGGCTGTACCGCTGAGCGTGCGGGAGATCGTTCTGTAAACTGGCTGTACCGCTGAGCGTGCGGGAGATCGTTCTGTAAACTGGCTCTACCGCTGAGCGTGCGGGAGATCGTTCTGTAAACTGGCTGTACTGCTGAGCGTGCGGGAGATCGTTCTGTAAACTGGCTGTACTGCTGAGCGTGCGGGAGATCGTTCTGTAAACTGGCTGTACCGCTGAGCGTGCGGGAGATCGTTCTGTAAACTGGCTGTACTGCTGAGCGTGCGGGAGATCGTTCTGTAAACTGGCTGTACTGCTGAGCGTGTGGGAGATCGTTCTGTAAACTGGCTGTACCGCTGAGCGTGCGGGAGATCGTTCTGTAAACTGGCTCTACCGCTGAGCGTGCGGGAGATCGTTCTGTAAACTGGCTGTACTGCTGAGCGTGCGGGAGATCGTTCTGTAAACTGGCTGTACTGCTGAGCGTGTGGGAGATCGTTCTGTAAACTGCTGTACCGCTGAGCGTGCGGGAGATCGTTCTGTAAACTGGCTCTACCGCTGAGCGTGCGGGAGATCGTTCTGTAAACTGGCTGTACTGCTGAGCGTGCGGGAGATCGTTCTGTAAACTGGCTGTACCGCTGAGCGTGCGGGAGATCGTTCTGTAAACTGGCTGTACTGCTGAGCGTGTGGGAGATCGTTCTGTAAACTGGCTGTACCGCTGAGCGTGCGGGAGATCGTTCTGTAAACTGGCTGTACCGCTGAGCGTGCGGGAGATCGTTCTGTAAACTGGCTGTACCGCTGAGCGTGCGGGAGATCGTTCTGTAAACTGGCTGTACCGCTGAGCGTGCGGGAGATCGTTCTGTAAACTGGCTGTACCGCTGAGCGTGCGGGAGATCGTTCTGTAAACTGGCTGTACCGCTGAGCGTGCGGGAGAATCGTTCTGTAAACTGGCTGTACGCTGAGCGTGCAGGAGATCGTTCTGTAAACTGGCTGTACTGCTGAGCGTGCGGGAGATCGTTCTGTAAAGTGGCTGTACTGCTGAGCGTGCGGGAGATCGTTCTAGTTGCTGATATATTGGTGACAATTATTAACAGAGAGCTGACCTGGCCCTAGAAATTGCACCCAACAGTGAGTTTCCCCGTTCGGTGGAATTTCGGGGCCATTCTGCTATTCAGAGAGCAGGCAGTTCACCAAATTTTGGTGAATTTCCAGTGAAATACGGTGCCTGTTTGGGGGCAGTGAAATACGGTGCTGTTTGGCGGCAGTGAAATACAGTGCTGTTTGGCGGCAGTGAAATACGGTGCCTGTTCGGCGGTGAAATATGGTGCCTGTTCTGCGGTGAAATACGGTGCCTGTTCTGCGGTGAAATACGGTGCCTGTTCTGCGGCAGTGAAATATAGTGCCTGTTCGACGGCAGTGAAATACGGTGCCTGTTCTGCGGCAGTGAAATATGGTGCCTGTTTGGTGGCAGTGAAATATGGCGCCTGTTCTGCGGCAGTGAAATACGGTGCCTGTTCGGCGGCAGTGAAATACGGTGCCTGATTGGCAGCAGTGAAATACGGTGCCTGTTCGGCGGTGAAATATGGTGCCTGTTCTGCGGCAGTGAAATGCGGTACCTGTTTGGCGGCAGTGAAATAGGGTGCTGTTTGGCGGCAGTGAAATACGGTGCTGATCGGCGGCAGTGAAATACGGTGCCTGTTCGGTGGCAGTGAAATATGGTGCTGTTCGGCGGCAGTGAAATATGGCGCTGTTCAGTGGCAGTGAAATATGGTGCTGTTCGGCGGCAGTGAAATACGGTGCCTGTTCGGTGGCAGTGAAATATGGTGCTGTTCGGCGGCAGTGAAATATGGCGCTGTTCAGTGGCAGTGAAATATGGTGCTGTTCGGCGGCAGTGAAATAGGGTGCTGTTCGGCGGCAGTGAAATAGGGTGCTGTTCGGCGGCAGTGAAATAGGGTGCTGTTCGGCGGCAGTGAAATACGGTGCTGTTCGACGGCAGTGAAATACGGTGCCTGTTCGGCGGCAGTGAAATACGGTGCCTGTTCGGTGGCAGTGAAATATGGTGCTGTTCGGCGGCAGTGAAATATGGCGCTGTTCGGTGGCAGTGAAATATGGTGCTGTTCGGCGGCAGTGAAATATGGTGCTGTTCGGCGGCAGTGAAATATGGTGCTGTTCGGCGGCAGTGAAATAGGGTGCCTGTTTGGCGGCAGTGAAATATGGTGCCTGTTTGGGGGCAGTGAAATACGGTGCCTGTTCGGCGGCAGTGAAATACAGTGCTGTTTGGCGGCAGTGAAATATGGTGCCTGTTCGGCGGTGAAATACGGTGCCTGTTCGACGGCAGTGAAATACGGCGCCTGTTCTGCGGCAGTGAAATATGATGCCTGTTCTGCGGCAGTGAAATACCGCGCCTGTTCTGCGGCAGTGAAATATGATGCCTGTTCTGCGGCAGTGAAATACCGCGCCTGTTCTGCGGCAGTGAAATATGATGCCTGTTCGCCAGTGAAATAGTGCCTGTCTCTGCGGCAGTGAAATACGGTGCTGATCGGCGGCAGTGAAAACGGTGCCTGTTTGGCGGCAGTGAAATACGGTGCCTGTTTGGCGGCAGTGAAATACGGTGCCTGTTCGGCGGTGAAATATGGTGCATGTTCGGCAGTGAAATATGGCGCCTGTTCTGCGGCAGTGAAATGCGGTGCCTGTTTGGCGGCAGGGAAATACGGCGCCTGTTCTGCAGCAGTGAAATATGGTGCTGTTTGGCGGCAGTGAAATACGGTGCCTGTTCGGTGGCAGTGAAATACGGTGCTGTTTGGCGGCAGTGAAATACGGTGCTGTTTGGCGGCAGTGAAATACGGTGCTGTTTGGCGGCAGTGAAATACGGTGCTGTTTGGCGGCAGTGAAATACGGTGCCTGTTCGGTGGCAGTGAAATACGGTGCTGTTTGGCGGCAGTGAAATACGGTGCCTGTTTGGCGGCAGTGAAATACGGTGCATGTTCAGCGGCAGTGAAATACGGTGCCTGTTCGGTGGCAGTGAAATACGGTGCTGATCGGCGGCAGTGAAATACGGTGCCTGTTTGGCGGCAGTGAAATACGGTGCCTGTTTGGCGGCAGTGAAATACGGTGCCTGTTCGGCGGTGAAATATGGTGCATGTTCGGCAGTGAAATATGCGCCTGTTCTGCGCAGTGAAATGCGGTGCCTGTTTGGCGCAGTGAAATACGGTGCTGATCGGCGGCAGTGAAATACGGCGCCTGTTCTGCAGCAGTGAAATATGGTGCTGTTTGGCGGCAGTGAAATACGGTGCCTGTTCGTTGGCAGTGAAATACGGTGCTGTTTGGCGGCAGTGAAATACGGTGCTGTTTGGCGGCAGTGAAATACGGTGCTGTTTGGCGGCAGTGAAATTCGGTGCCTGTTCGGTGGCAGTGAAATACGGTGCTGTTTGGCGGCAGTGAAATACGGTGCCTGTTTGGCGGCAGTGAAATACGGTGCATGTTCGGCGGCAGTGAAATACGGTGCCTGTTCGGTGGCAGTGAAATATGGTGCTGTTCGGCGGCAGTGAAATATGGTGCTTTTCGGCGGCAGTGAAATATGGTGCTGTTCGGCGGCAGTGAAATATGGTGCTGTTCGGCGGCAGTGAAATATGGTGCTGTTCGGCGGCAGTGAAATATGGTGCCTGTTCGGTGGCAGTGAAATATGGTGCTGTTCGGCGGCAGTGAAATACAGTGCCTGTTCGGTGGCAGTGAAATATGGTGCTGTTCGGCGGCAGTGAAATATGGTGCTGTTCGGCGGCAGTGAAATATGGTGCTGATCGGCGGCAGTCAAATACGGTGCCTGTTCGGTGGCAGTGAAATACGGTGTTGTTTGGCGGCAGTGAAATACGGTGCCTGTTCGATGGCAGTGAAATACGGTGCTGTTCGACGGCAGTGAAATACGGTGCCTGTTCGGCGGCAGTGAAATACGGTGCCTGTTCGGTGGCAGTGAAATATGGTGCTGTTCGGCGGCAGTGAAATATGGCGCTGTTCGGTGGCAGTGAAATATGGTGCTGTTCGGCGGCAGTGAAATATGGTGCTGTTCGGCGGCAGTGAAATATGGTGCTGTTCGGCGGCAGTGAAATATGGTGCTGTTCGGCGGCAGTGAAATAGGGTGCTGTTTGGCGGCAGTGAAATATGGTGCCTGTTTGGGGGCAGTGAAATACGGTGCCTGTTCGGCGGCAGTGAAATACAGTGCTGTTTGGCGGCAGTGAAATATGGTGCCTGTTCGGCGGTGAAATACGGTGCCTGTTCGACGGCAGTGAAATACGGCGCCTGTTCTGCGGCAGTGAAATATGATGCCTGTTCTGCGGCAGTGAAATACCGCGCCTGTTCTGCGGCAGTGAAATATGGTGCCTGTTCTGCGGCAGTGAAATACGGTGCTGATCGGCGGCAGTGAAATACGGTGCCTGTTTGGCGGCAGTGAAATACGGTGCCTGTTTGGCGGCAGTGAAATACGGTGCCTGTTCGGCGGTGAAATATGGTGCATGTTCGGCAGTGAAATATGGCGCCTGTTCTGCGGCAGTGAAATGCGGTGCCTGTTTGGCGGCAGTGAAATACGGTGCTGATCGGCGGCAGGGAAATACGGCGCCTGTTCTGCAGCAGTGAAATATGGTGCTGTTTGGCGTCAGTGAAATACGGTGCCTGTTCGGTGGCAGTGAAATACGGTGCTGTTTGGCGGCAGTGAAATACGGTGCTGTTTGGCGGCAGTGAAATACGGTGCGGTTTGGCGGCAGTGAAATACGGTGCCTGTTCGGTGGCAGTGAAATACGGTGCTGTTTGGCGGCAGTGAAATACGGTGCCTGTTTGGCGGCAGTGAAATACGGTGCATGTTCAGCGGCAGTGAAATACGGTGCCTGTTCGGTGGCAGTGAAATACGGTGCTGATCGGCGGCAGTGAAATACGGTGCTTGTTTGGCGGCAGTGAAATACGGTGCCTGTTCGGCGGTGAAATATGGTGCATGTTCGGCAGTGAAATATGGCGCCTGTTCTGCGGCAGTGAAATGCGGTGCCTGTTTGGCGGCAGTGAAATACGGTGCTGATCGGCGGCAGTGAAATACGGCGCCTGTTCTGCAGCAGTGAAATATGGTGCTGTTTGGCGGCAGTGAAATACGGTGCCTGTTCGTTGGCTGTGAAATACGGTGCTGTTTGGCGGCAGTGAAATACGGTGCTGTTTGGCGGCAGTGAAATACGGTGCTGTTCAGCGGCAGTGAAATACGGTGCCTGTTCGGTGGCAGTGAAATATGGTGCTGTTTGCGGCAGTGAAATACGGTGCCTGTTCGTGGCGGCAGTGAAATACGGTGCTGTTGGCGGCAGTGAAATACGGTGCCTGTTCGGCGGCAGTGAAATACGGTGCTGTTCGGCGGCAGTGAAATATGGTGCTTTCGGCGGCAGTGAAATATGGTGCTGTTCGGCGGCAGTGAAATATGGTGCTGTCGGCGGCAGTGAAATATGGTGCTGTTCGGCGGCAGTGAAATATGGTGCTGTTCGGCGGCAGTGAAATATGGTGCTGTTCGGCGGCAGTGAAATACAGGTGCCTGTTCGGCGGCAGTGAAATACAGTGCCTGTTCGGTGGCAGTGAAATATGGTGCTGTTCGGCGGCAGTGAAATATGGTGCTGTTCGGCGGCAGTGAAATATGGTGCTGATCGGCGGCAGTGAAATACGGTGCCTGTTCGGTGGCAGTGAAATACGGTGTTGTTTGGCGGCAGTGAAATACGGTGCCTGTTCGATGGCAGTGAAATATAGTGCTGTTCGGCGTCAGTGAAATATGGTGCCTGTTCGGTGGCAGTGAAATATGGTGCCTGTTCGGTGGCAGTGAAACCCCCCATAGTTAATCTATTCACATTGAACAGCAGAGAAATGTCAGTGAAATGTCATGATGTTCAGTGGTTTCGTTCGGCAGGTTTATTCAGGCGAATCCCATAGGTTTCAATGGAAAAAATATTCCCGTTTTAATCCAATATCTAATAAACCGTTTATTATTTTAATCTGCAGCAAAAAACGTTATTTTTTTAGGATGTTTTAGGCATTTTTCGGGATTTGTTTTCTGCAAAATTTTTAACCAATTTTTTTTAATAGCGCTTTTTCCCCCTGTAACAGCCCTTTTTATTATCATTCATTGGATTTTATATGTAAATTCCAGGCATTTTCGTCCAGTAATTGTTTTGCAAACAGCGTTTCAATTTTGACACTTTCAATGTTCTTTTTTAACCTGTCAAGTGGCTTGTCGGTTTTTTTCTGCGGCTGGTCAGCGCTGTGTTTTGTGGCTTGTCGGCTTTTTTCTGCGGCTGGTCAGCGCTGTGTTTTGTGGCTTGTCGGTTTTTTTCTGCGGCTGGTCAGCGCTGTGTTTTGTGGCTTGTCGGCTTTTTTCTGCGGCTGGTCAGCGCTGTGTTTTGTAGCTTGTCGGCTTTTTTCTGCGGCTGGTCAGCGCTGTGTTTTGTGGCTTGTCGGCTTTTTTCTGCGGCTGGTCAGCGCTGTGTTTTGTGGCTTGTCGGCTTTTTTCTGCGGCTGGTCAGCGCTGTGTTTTGTGGCTTGTCGGCTTTTTTCTGCGGCTGGTCAGCGCTGTGTTTTGTGGCTTGTCGGCTTTTTTCTGCGGCTGGTCAGCGCTGTGTTTTGTGGCTTGTCGGTTTTTTTCTGCAGCTGGTCAGCGCTGTGTTTTGTGGCTTGTCGGCTTTTTTCTGCGGCTGGTCAGCGCTGTGTTTTGTGGCTTGTCGGCTTTTTTCTGCGGCTGGTCAGCGCTGTGTTTTGTGGCTTGTCGGCTTTTTTCTGCGGCTGGTCAGCGCTGTGTTTTGTGGCTTGTCGGCTTTTTCTGTCAGCGCTTCGTGCTGTTTTGTGGTGTCGGCTTTTTTCTGCGGCTGGTCAGCGCTGTGTTTTGTGGCTTGTCGGCTTTTTTCGCCGGCTGGTCAGCGCTGTGTTTTGTGGCTTGTCGGCTTTTTTCTGCGGCTGGTCAGCGCTGTGTTTTGTGGCTTGTCGGCTTTTTTCGCCGGCTGGTCAGCGCTGTGTTTTGTGGCTTGTCGGCTTTTTTCTGCGGCTGGTCAGCGCTGTGTTTTGTGGCTTGTCGGCTTTTTTCGCCGGCTGGTCAGCGCTGTGTTTTGTGGCTTGTCGGCTTTTTTCGCCGGCTGGTCAGCGCTGTGTTTTGTGGCTTGTCGGTTTTTTTCTGCGGCTGGTCAGCTCTGTGTTTTGTGGCTTGTCGGCTTTTTTCTGCGGCTGGTCAGCGCTGTGTTTTGTGGCTTGTCGGCTTTTTTCGCCGGCTGGTCAGCGCTGTGTTTTGTGGCTTGTCGGCTTTTTTCGCCGGCTGGTCAGCGCTGTGTTTTGTGGCTTGTCGGCTTTTTTCTGCGGCTGGTCAGCGCTGTGTTTTGTGGCTTGTCGGTTTTTTTCTGCGGCTGGTCAGCGCTGTGTTTTGTGGCTTGTCGGCTTTTTTCTGCGGCTGGTCAGCGCTGTGTTTTGTGGCTTGTCGGCTTTTTTCTACGGCTGGTCAGCGCTGTGTTTTGTGGCTTGTCGGCTTTTTTCTGCGGCTGGTCAGCGCTGTGTTTTGTGGCTTGTCGGCTTTTTTCTGCGGCTGGTCAGCGCTGTGTTTTGTGGCTTGTCGGTTTTTTTCTGCGGCTGGTCAGCGCTGTGTTTTGTGGCTTGTCGGCTGCATTCGGTGGCGGTTCGGCGGGGCGATGTTCGGCGGCCGCACTTCAGGGCCCTCGTTGTGAATGCTGAATTGACCGCCGGGTGGTCAGCGTATCGGACTCGCCGCAGTTGGTGACATTTCGGTGCTCTCTGAATTACCCTGAATGTGTTACAGGAAATCACGTTAGTAATTTATATGAAACGCTGCTTTTCCTAACTTGTTGCTTTTTAATCCTGCTGCTGGGGTGACTGGGGTGACTGGGGTGACTGGGGTGACGTTTCCCTCGTTCATTGTGTGAATCTCTCTATGACTTCAGGTTTATTTAATGAATAATCTTTTCAATGAGAATTGGAAGCAGATCGTTTGGCCGACTTGTGAGAAGTTTAGCGCCGGCTGTTAAATCCGGTGAGAAATGCTGCCGCTTCAGTAACGTTACGGCTTCCTTTCAAACAAATGTAATTCTTATTAGTTTCTCGTAATATTCATGAAGTCACGGGGCGGCTTGGCTCGCGTGTGCGTGTCCCGCCGATCGCATTTCTCCATCACTTTTAATCAGTATTTATTTGTCTGCGGACGTCGTTCCAGCGAGCTAATGATTTGCTAATTTATAAAATGCCGGTGTAGCTTCTGATTTGCGCACTTTACCAGGAAATCATATGAAATCAATTAATTTCAAAGAGCAATTAAGGTGAGAATTCCCCGCGATCCTGAACGTGCGCCTGTTCAGACACTGGCTGGATGATGCCATCTGCCAGTTTGATGCTCCCTCCAGCCGTCTGACCTTGGCCTGGCTTATGATTCTTTTGGTGTCTTTGATTTGCTCGTTTTACGTTTATTATTTAATCACTGGCCAAGATTCCTGGATCTTCTCGTGAGATCTGAAATAAGCTGTGAGGTTCCTCTCATTTCTCAGTGGATTTCACGATCCTTGGGATTCTATGCTTGGAGTGAGAGGTGATGTATGAACATGAGCTACTGGGTGTGAGGGGCCGATCTCTGCTCTGACGCCGCAACTAAATGGGACAAGTAGGGAATGTGCCGTCTGCAGTAAAGTAAGTTTCTGGACCTGCACGCATCCCGCGCAGAGTTACTGGACCGGCGTGCATCCCGCAAAGAGTTACTGGACCTGCACGCATCCCGCGCCGAGTTACTGGACCTGCACGCATCCCGCGCCGAGTTACTGGACCTGCACGCATCCCGCGCAGTTACTGGACCCTGTACGCATCCCGCACAGTTACTGGACCTGCACACATCCCGCACAGTTACTGGACCTGCACGCATCCCGCACAAAGAGTTACTGGACCTGCACGCATGCCGCAAAGAGTTACTGGACCTTCACGCATCCCGCACAGTTACTGGACCCTGTACGCATCCCGCACAGAGTTACTGGACCTGCGCGCATCCCGCACAGAGTTACTGGACCTGCGCGCATCCCGCACAGAGTTACTGGACCTTCACGCATCCCGCACAGTTACTGGACCCTGTACGCATCCCGCACAGAGTTACTGGACCTGCGCGCATCCCGCACAGAGTTACTGGACCTGCGCGCATCCCGCACAGAGTTACTGGACCTGCGCGCATCCCGCACAGAGTTACTGGACCTGCGCGCATCCCGCACAGAGTTACTGGACCTGCGCGCATCCCGCACAGAGTTACTGGACCTGCACGCATCCCGCACAGAGGTACTGGACCTGCACGCATCCCGCGCAGAGTTACTGGACCTGCACGCATCCCGCGCAGAGTTACTGGACCTGCACGCATCCCGCACAGAGTTACTGGACCTGCACGCATCCCGCACAGAGGTACTGGACCTGCACGCATCCCGCGCAGAGTTACTGGACCGGCGTGCATCCCGCAAAGAGTTACTGGACCTGCACGCATCCCGCGCCGAGTTACTGGACCTGCACGCATCCCGCGCCGAGTTACTGGACCTGCACGCATCCCGCGCAGTTACTGGACACTGTACGCATCCCGTGCAGTTACTGGACCCTGTACGCATCCCGCACAGTTACTGGACCTGCACGCATCCCGCACAGTTACTGGACCTGCACGCATCCCGCACAAAGAGTTACTGGACCTGCACGCATGCCGCAAAGAGTTACTGGACCTTCACGCATCCCGCACAGTTACTGGACCCTGTACGCATCCCGCACAGAGTTACTGGACCTGCGCGCATCCCGCACAGAGTTACTGGACCTGCGCGCATCCCGCACAGAGTTACTGGACCTTCACGCATCCCGCACAGTTACTGGACCCTGTACGCATCCCGCACAGAGTTACTGGACCTGCGCGCATCCCGCACAGAGTTACTGGACCTGCGCGCATCCCGCACAGAGTTACTGGACCTGCGCGCATCCCGCACAGAGTTACTGGACCTGCGCGCATCCCGCACAGAGTTACTGGACCTGCGCGCATCCCGCACAGAGTTACTGGACCTGCGCGCATCCCGCACAGAGTTACTGGACCTGCGCGCATCCCGCACAGAGTTACTGTTCCTGCGCGCATCCCGCACAGAGTTACTGTTCCTGCACGCATCCCGCACAGAGGTACTGGACCTGCACGCATCCCGCACAGAGTTACTGGACCTGCACGCTTCCTATACCGACCTCATATGCTGGTCCTGGGGTCTGGAGTTCAGAGAGAACAACCACCATTTTGCTGACCTCCGACTCTTTTCCTTTCTCTCATGGCTCTCCTGTCTCTCTCCGGCTATGAACAAGTGGGCCGGGGCGGTAGAGGACAGTCGCCCAGATAACCGCCTCTCCCTCGTGTGAAGTGTGAACTTCATGTACCCCGGTGGCCGCAGGGGCCTACCATGAATCCTGTCCCACGGGCCCGTCCACTGCCGGGCGATTCTCGTCCATCACCGGACCCTGACGATTTAATGACAACCAGGAAGGATATTCATGCCCTCCTGGAGAGATTCACATTCACAACTGCGAGTTGGAGGCGACACAGGCTGCGGCCTCCTCTAGTGTCTTGGCACTCCAGACCCAGGTGGCCGGGTTGCAGTCAGCTGTCCTGGCCCTGGAAACACGCCACCGCCGCAACAATTTTTAAGTTACGAGGAATTTCAGAGTCTATTTCCGTCCCTGCGCTTTTGGCTTTTGTTACCCGCTTTGTGGTCGTTGCCCTGGCCTTACCTGGAGGAGCTTCAGATCCCGTGCTGTCTGCGTTTTGGCTCCAGAAGGCTGCTGCAGCTCCACTGATGGCCCCCAGGGATGTCCTCGCTCTTAATAGCGGGTATTGCCCCCTTTAACATCAGGGACAGCTTGAAGTGTTTTGTGGTGTTTGTGGATGAGGCTCTTTTCTTCTCAGATGGTAAAGCTGCTCATTCTTCTGGGTAAAAAGCCTCCGGTTCCGGTAAATTCTTGGTCTGCCTTGCATGAGCTGCACGTCTGAGATCTTCCCAGAGCGGCGCCATGATATTGAGGTCAGGAGACTGAGATGGCCAATCCAGAACCTTCACTTTATGCTGCTGTAGCCAATGACAGCTCGACTTGGCCTTGTGTTTTGGGTCACTGTCATGTTGGATTGTCCAAGTCCGTCCCATGCGCAGCTTCCGGCCTGATGAAGGCACATTTTCCTCCAGGATTTTTTTGATAACATACGGCATTCATCCTGCCATCAATTGTGACCAAATTTCCTGAGCCTTTTGCAGCTCACACATCCCCAAAATGTCAGCGATCCACCTCCGTGTATCATAGTAGGAATGGTGGACCTTTCATCATAGGCCTTGTTGACTCCTCTCCAAATGTAGCGTTTATGGTTGTGAGTGACCTCAAAGTTCAGTTTTGGTCTCAACGCTCCAAATGACTTTGTGCCAGAAGGTATGAGGCTTGTCTCGGTGCTGTTTGGCGTATTGTAAGCTGGATACTTTGTGGCATTTGCGTAGTAATGGCTTTCTTCTGGCGACTCGACCATCTTTCTGCAAGTGCCTCCTTATTGTGTGTCTTGAAGCAGCCGCACCACAGGTTTTCACAGAGTCCTGTGCTTCACCTGAAGTTATTTGTGGCTTTTTCTTTGGATCTGAACAATTTTCCCGGCAGTTGTGGCTGAAATTTTAGTTGGTCTAACTGACCGTGGTTTGGTTTCACAGAAGCCCTCATTTTCCACGTCTTAGAGTTTGAACACTGCTGATTGGCTGATTCTCAATGCCTTGGATATCTTTTTGTATCCCTTTCCTGTTTTATACGGCTCCTTTATACCTTTTCCCGCGGATCCTTTGACAATTCTTTTGCTTTCCCCACGACTCAGAATCCAGAAACGTCAGTGTAGCACTGGATGAAAGATGCAGGGTCTGTCAGGAGTCCAGAAACGTCAGTGCAACACTGGATGAATGATGCGAGGGTCCGTCAGGAGTCCAGAAATGTCAGTGCAGCACTAGATGAAAGATGCGAGGGTCCGTGAGGAGTCCAGAAATGTCAGTGCAGCACTGGATGAATGATGCGAGGGTCCGTCAGGAGTCCAGAAATGTCAGTGCAGCACTGGATGAAAGATGCGAGGGTCCGTGAGGAGTCCAGAAACGTCAGTGCAACACTGGATGAATGATGCGAGGGTCCGTCAGGAGTCCAGAAATGTCAGTGCAGCACTGGATGAAAGATGTGAGGGTCTGTCAGGAGTCCAGAAACTCATTGACCTTTTATACACACACAGTAATTGCAAGCAAACAGATCACAGGTGAGGATGGTTACCTTTAATAGCCATTCAAACCCGTGTGTGTCAACTTGTGTGCATGATATGAGGCCAAAATCAACAGGGTGTGTAAACGTTTTGATCCGGGTGATTTGGGGAGTTTCTGTTGTCGTTAGGATTTATAAAGAGTAAACACACTTGATTGATAAATGGCTTCAGCCAAAACACTAACCATGAGTGAAAGAAATGGAACTGTGTTATCATTCATATTCTCTGAATAATGGCCGAGAAATCAAACTCTGCTGGCAGGGGATGGAAACTTATCTGCACATTTGTATGTCGCCCCTTAGTTTTCAGATTTCACGTTTCTGGTCTCATGTTTCAGGTGTTGGAGGTTTGTGCTTAGCAGGGTTCTAGAAGTTAAATTTTTTGACTGGCCCAAGTTTCTAAGAGTCATTCCGTCTCAAATCAACCAATGAAAAATTCATTTTGTAACCTGATGTCATGGATTTGGTACATTTGTACCTTACCATGAGATGTTTAAAATATTTTTTTTTAACTTTTTTGTCCACCCATGGTGGAAGGGATGTGTCCTCTCAATGGATGTGGTAGGTGAAGTCAAACTAACATTCTCGCATCCAGCTGGACCAGCAACATCATGCTCTTATCTTAGGAAACTGGATGCGCTCACCGTGTCAGGAAACCTCGTCCTTTGCAAACTGTGTCCAATTACAGCTACAGGGAGAACATACTAGCTGATTTTTTTTCTCAATTTGTGAATTTCTGAAATTTTACAATTGTCATGTTTTATATCAGACGAAAGCCCTATTCATAAGCTTTACAATGACACATGTCCCATGACTGTATCTGTCAGACATATCTTGTAAATTGCATTTGAAGTTATGGTGTCGAGTGAATTTTGGCATTTTTAGGCAATTTTGAGAGATCAGTATCTCCAAAAACGGGGGGACAGAAACATTTACATTTTTCTTTAAACCATCTCCTGATGAGATGCAAGCGTACCAAAAATTAACCAAAACCATGATGCATTTGTTGATTTGACATGGAATGACCCTAAAGACTTTTCACCAATTTGCTGTAGAAACGCGGGCGGTCACTAGATGAGGCACATCCTTCTGTGCTTAAGTGGACATCACTGGGCCATGCAACATCCTTACTCCTCTCCAGAACATTCTTTATGTGATTACAGATTAAAATCCAGAAAGAAATTAAATCTAGGAGGGTCAGGAATTCAAACGCAATGTAGAAATCATGGATCATTTCTTCATCGGCCATGTGCCAACATTTCTGGAACAGTAATGGAGTCATGGGTCTTGCTGGGTTCAGTCGATAGTTCGTCTTTCAACTTGTATTGTGCCACAATATAGCCGTTTCTAATGTGGCTTCAAGGAGAGTCTCCGACGTGTCGGCCACACTGATCGTTACGACATTCTCAGATTGTTCTGTATAAGAGCCATATGGTTTTAGAGAGCCAAAGGTTCCATCACCCCTCAGGTGCCGGAATGTGCTGGGATACCTGTCTCTGGCTATAACTCATGAGCCCATAGCTCCACGTGGCCTGGCCTTTCAAGTCTGCCATTACTGAGGCAAGTTCAGGATTTCAGGGCGGCCAGGCCTGACTCATTTATCAGATTTACTAGCCAGGGGATTTAAGGTTTGTGTTGGCCTGAGCGTGACCTCTGACCTGAACCAGATTCTGCTGATATCAGGTGTTTCCGTTCTCTCCATTGTGATGATACCCTGCGGTGGAGACACAAGAACTTACTTGGAATGGATAAAAAAAAGTGCCTCAAATTCTGACACCTTATGTATTTTATTTAACATATGCATGTTTCAGGCAGCAGTGTGTGATGTCATCAATTAGTGTGAGGTCAGGTCCATGATGCAGTGGCAAATAGAGTAATAAAATAAGATTTAACAAATCAGAAGAACTGACAGAAAATGGTAGAAAAGGAGTGAGAAATCAGCAGAAAGAACCTGTGTGAGAAATCAGCAGAAAGAAACGGTGTGAGAAATCGGCAGAAAGAAACGGTGTGAGAAATCAGCCGAAAGAAACGGTGTGAGAAATCGGCATAACGAAAACAGAGAGAAATGGAATGAAAAATCATCAGAAAGAAATGAAGTGAGAAACCAGCAGAAAAACGAGAGAAATGGTGTGAGAAATCAGCAGAAAGAAATGGTGTGAGAAATCAGCAAAATAACCTGTGTGAGAAATCAGCAGAAAGAACCTGTGTGAGAAATCAGCAGAAAGAACCTGTGTGAGAAATCAGCAGAAAGAACCTGTGTGAGAAATCCGCAAAAGAAACGGTGTGAGAAATCCGAAGAACCTGTGTGAGAAATCAGCAGAAAGAACCTATGTGAGAAATCAGCAGAAAGAATCTGTGTGAGAAATCAGCCGAAAGAACCTGTGTGAGAAATCAGCCGAAAGAAATGGTGTGAGAAATCAGCTGAAAGAAATGGTGTGAGAAATCAGCTGAAAGAAACGGTGTGAGAAATCAGCTGAAAGAAACGGTGTGAAAAATTGGCAGAAAGAAACGGTGTGAGAAATCCGCAAAAGAAACGGTGTGAGAAATCAGCAGAAGGAACCTGTGTGAGAAATCCGCAAAATAACCTTTTGTGAGAAATCCGCAAAAGAAACGGTGTGAAAAATTGGCAGAAAGAAACGGTGTGAGAAATCCGCAAAAGAAACGGTGTGAGAAGTCGGCAGAAAGAAACGGTGTGAGAAATCCGAAGAACCTGTGTGAGAAATCAGCAGAAAGAACCTGTGTGAGAAATCAGCAGAAAGAATCTGTGTGAGAAATCAGCCGAAAGAACCTGTGTGAGAAATCTGCAGAAGAAACGGTGTGAGAAATCAGCCGAAATAACCTGTGTGAGAAATCAGCTGAAAGAAACGGTGTGAGAAATCAGCTGAAAGAAACGGTGTGAGAAATCTGCAGAAGAAACGGTGTGAGAAATCCGCAAAAGAAACGGTGTGAGAAATCCGCAGAAAGAAACAGTGTGAGAAATCCGCAAAAGAAACGGTGTGAGAAATCAGCAGAAGGAACCTGTGTGAGAAATACGCAAAATATCCTTTTGTGAGAAATCCGCAAAAGAAACGGTGTGAAAAATCGGCAGAAAGAAACGGTGTGAGAAATCGGCAGAAAGAAACGGTGTGAGAAATCAGCAGACAGAACCTGTGTGAGAAATCAGCAGACAGAACCTGTGTGAGAAATCAGCAGACAGAACCTGTGTGAGAAATCAGCAGACAGAACCTGTGTGAGAAATCAGCAGACAGAACCTGTGTGAGAAATCAGCAGACAGAACCTGTGTGAGAAATCCGCAGAAAGAAACTGTGTGAGAAATGAAATGAGTGGAAAGAAAAACAAAAGATAAAGGAACAAAAGGGAAGGCACAGAACCCAAGATACATAGATATAACAAGACAGAGTGGAAGAGTGCGTTACAGAGAATGACAGAAAGCGACAGCAGTCTGAGTGGAAAAATGGATACATGATAAATACATACGAGACAAAAACGTGAACCCAATAAAGCTAGATACAGGTAGATAAATGATAAAGTTATAGAAAGATACAGATAAATACAGATTGATATAGACGGATACAGATGGATAGAAATAGTTACAGATAGATAAATACACATAAAGATATACAGCTAGAAACAGACATAGATACAGGTACTTAGATACAGATAAGTAGATACATATAGATATAGGTGCAAATGCAGATTGATACAGATAAATAGTGTTATAGATGGGGACAGATACAGATAGATGCATACAGGAGGATGGGGCGCCTTTTCTCTTTTTTTCTGTTTGTTGCTTTTTCATTTAACGCAAACATATTTACAGATAAAAGTGATGCAGGAATCGCAATGAGCTGCAGCATTCTTATTTCTGATGGTGTGTAATACATGAGCGTGGGGTGTGTGCGAGCTGCCATTCCTTTTTCTAGACTCACTTCTTCAATTAATCATTTGTTGGTTTGGAAAAAAAATCAAAAATCAAAAACCTCCTTTCAATAATTGATGTCATTTTCCTGCATTAATACTTTTCTACATCAATGCGTTTCATGCTTAATCTTATTGTCATGGGACGCCATAAAAGCAGATTCCGTCTTATTTTATTGATTACAACAGTGTTTTATTTCAAAGCCGATGCATTAATAACACTAACTCTCCAAAAAAGAAAACCACGTTAAAATTTAAAGCGACTTTCTGTGTTGGCTTGTTGGAATGATTTATTTAAGGCTTGGAAACTCGTTAGTAAAATTACACGTAATAAATTAATAGATCTTAAGGAGGTCGCCGCTTCACAACGTCAGGAGAAAGTTTGAAGTTCAGAGACATCTTTTCTTTAGCAAAATAATTAATTACTAATCAAACCAGCAAACGAGCGCGTCCTCCTGGATGCGAGATTCCCCCCTTTGTACTTTAATCACCATTCCCAGCATTTCATTTCCAAATATTACAAATTCTGTTTATTTTTGTAAACTTCTAAATGCGAACATTTTAAGGAGATTTCCTGCGTCGTCTCTAAAGTTTATAGGCTGTCCCTGGTACCTGCTTTAAATCCGGTTTAGGAAATTTTAGAAAGCTTTTTAGGTCAAAAGTGAATGCGTTACTGTGTCCAGCACATCTATCTCGACCTAAACTTGGCAAACCGATTTCCAAGTGACAATAGATCCGTGCAGGATGACCGTAACTATGTGTATACAGAGTATTATTTACATATACAGTATAGGGGACACATATTATCTATATACACAGTATAGGGGACACCTATTATGCATATGCACAGTATAGGGGCCGCATATTATCCATATACACAGTATAGGGGACGCACATTATTTATATGCACAGTATGGGGGACATATTATTTATATACATTTATAGGGGGACGCATATCCTTTATATACACAGTATAGGGGGCACATATTATTTGTATACACAGTGTAGGGGGCACATATTATTTATATACACCGTATAGGGGACGCATATCATTATATATATGCACAGTATAGGGGATGCATACTATTTATATACACAGTATAGGGGACATATATTATTTATATACAGTATAGGGGGACACATATTGTTTATATACACAGTATAGGGGACACCTATTGTGACGGAACTGTTCTCTTCCGCCTGTCCTGACTCTCCAGACACCCCTTCGTTGCGGTCAGCCCGGCTACTGGGAGCGCTGTCCTCAGCGCCTCGAGCAGCTTGACCCGCCTGCTTCTGTTCCTCTGCCCTGGAGCCGTTAGGAATTTCCAGAAGGTCGCTCTCTGCCTTCTGAGGTTGAGTGTGTAGTGTAGCGTAGTTGAAGGAGACACCAGACGCGGCTGTATGTTCCAACATGATTCTCTCTCTCTGTCTGAGCTTTAATGAACAAAAACGCCAATACTTATGCTGAGATCCAACAGCCATAATTTGCATAAATGACGCACATCGTCCTACCAATATGCTAATTACATTATGTCAGATATTTACAATAAACATTCTTTAGCCTTTAGCTCACACAACATTTACATAACCTATTGTTCTAACACATCAGATTAAAGACAAACACTATCCCAGACTTCTTGAATCAAATATGCAGCCAGATAAGGGGAAAAGCCCTGTTTCATATATTACACAGCAGTGAAGCTTGTTTACTGGCTATACAGAAACACATTTACCTACAGGAATATAAGTATATTTAAAACGAAAGCTACGCCATTTTACTCTAAACTAATTTAAACTAAAACCAAACGATGTAAAATATATTTAAAATCACACGATATAAATGAACATAAAGTCTCTTGGGGTTTGAAGCGTGGAGCGCTACGTCAGCTCTATTATTATTATTATTCTTTATTTATAAAGCGCCAGCATATTCCGCAGCGCTGTACAATAAGCACAGTATAGACAGGGTTACAATACATTGAACAACATTTGACAAACAGTACAGGAGGAGATGAGGGCCCTATTCCCGTAGGAACTCACAATCTAGGAGGGTTGGGGTTGGAAACAGGAGGAGAGGACTGTAAGGTGAGAGTGATTGATGATTGCGTCAGTGAGTTGGGGGGTCGGCTTCCCTAAATAGGAATGTTTTAAGGGAGCGTTTGAAGGAAGAGAAGTTAGGGGAAAGTCTGACAGTACGAGGGAGAGCGTTCCAGAGAGTGGGAGCTGCGCGTGAGAAATCCTGCAGTCTATCATGGGAAGAGGTGATGCGGGGAGAAGCTAGGCGCAGGTCACTGTTTGACCTTAGGGAGCGGGCTGGGGTGTATTTGGTGATTAGTGAGGACAGGTAGTGGGGCGCTGAGTTAGTGAGGGTTTTGTAGGTAAGGATAAGGATTTTGAACTTAATTCTGCAGTGGATGGGGAGCCAGTGAAGGGCCTCACAGAGGGGAGCGGCAGAGACAGAGCGGCGGGTGAGGTGAATTAGCCTGGCGGAGGCGTTCAGGATGGATTGTAGGGGGGAGAGGCGAGAGAGAGGGAGGCCAGATAAGAGATTATTGCAATAGTCGAGTCGGGAGATTACCAGGGCGTGTATGAGCTGTTTTGTGGTGACAGTGGTAAGAAATGGCCGAATTCTGGAAATATTACGCAGTTGGTATCGGCAGGAGGAGGAAAGAGACTTGATGTGGGGGATGAAGGAAAGAGCAGAGTCAAGTGTAACTCCAAGACAGCGAACTTGGTTTGATGGGGAGATGGTGATACCCTCCACCGTGATAGAGAAGTCAGGAGGTGGGGAGGCATTGGAGGGAGGAATAAGTAGGAGCTCAGTCTTGGACATGTTGATCTTTAGGTGGTGGGAGGCCATCCAGGAGGAGATGCCAGATAAGCAGTCACTGACTTTGGAAAGGACAGGGGGAGAGAGATCAGGGGTAGAGAGGTAGATCTGAGTGTCATCAGCGTAGAGGTGGTAATTAAAGCCAAAGCTGTTGATGATTTTGCCCAGGGAGGAGGTGTAGATGGAAAAGAGCAGAGGACCAAGGACAGAGCCTTGAGGTACACCAACAGATAGAGGCAATGAGGAGGAGGAGGAGTTACCAGCAAAGGACACACAGAAGGACCTGTTGGATAAATAGGAGTCAACCCAAGCAAGTGCAGTGTCACCGAGACCCAGAGAGTTGAGGGTCTGTAGAAGGAGGGGGTGGTCAACAGTGTCAAAAGCAGCCGAGAGGTCAAGCAGGATGAGAATAGAATAGTGGCCGTGTTTTTTAGCAGTTAGGAGGTCGTTGGTGACTTTGGTGAGGGCAGTTTCAGTTGAGTGTAGGGGACGGAAGCCAGATTGCAGGGGGTCAAGTAGGGAATTGGAGGACAGGAAGAGGGAGAGGCGGTTGAAGACTAGTTTTTCTAAGAGCTTTGATGTGAAGGGAAGCAGGGATACAGGGCGGTAGTTGGATGGAGAGTTGGGATCGAGGGATGGTTTCTTTAGTAAAGGGGTAACTAGCGCGTGTTTGAAGGCAGATGGAAAGGAGCCAGTGGAGAGAGATAGGTTGAAGATGTGTGTGAGAGCAGGGGTGAGGGAGGAGGAGAGGGGAGGAATTAGATGTGAGGGAATGGGGTCGAGCGGGCACGGGGTGAGATGTGAGGAGGACAATAAGGAATTGACTTCCTCCTCAGTGGCTGGGAGGAAGCGGTAGAGGGTGGCAGAGGGGACCTCTGGGAGTGGAGGTGGCAGATAACTATCTTGTGTTGGGATGTTGCTTCTGATAGTTTGAGTTTTACTGAGGAAGTAATCTGCCAGGTCTTGAGCGCTGAAGGCAGCTGAAGGGGGAGGTGCAGGTGGGTAGAGGAGGGTGTTGAAGGTGGACCAGAGCCGTTTAGGGTTGGAAGACATATGTCCCCCCTTCCAGAACGGGAGGGAAAGCTTAGATCCCAAACGGATCGCTTGCCACTGACGAGATTTCTCACTTTGTCCCTTTTCTGCGCCATCCTCAAAGTTCCAGGGTGCTGGCGCACAAGCACCATCAGTGGAGTCTGACGGTCGCTGCAGGGTTGTGGGTCCATAGTCTGTCGGGAGGAGGCGAGCCCCCGGGTTTCTCCACCTGTCCTTGTGGGCTGGCCCGCTGTCCGAGGGGTGCCCTATACTCTGGGGCCCGGCGTGGCGCTGGTGTAATCCTTTGCTGGTGTCCCCTCCTGGGGAAGTGTCTCGCTGTTGGGGAGAGGTACCGCCTGTACCTTCTCCCAGGGTATCAATAACCCGGGGGGGAACGTGTGCCAACTGCACGTGCCCCTGGTGCTCGGCCAGCCATTGAGGGGAGTAGGTGAGGCAAGAGGCCTCTGGCCTAACGGGTTGGGAGGATGGGCAGAGGTTGGAAATGCTCTGCCCCGTAGCCAGCGCTTCTGCTGGGGGGGGGGGTGGCTGCTGGGGAAGTGCCTCCTTGCGGGAGAATGACGTCCTCCATTCTCAGGGGAGCCATTGGTCGGGAGGGTAGCACCCTCTGGAAAAACTTGCCTGGATCCTCTGGGCACAAGTTGGGTGGTGGGCAGAGGCCAGCGGCACTCTGCCCCATTGCCAGCTCTTCTGCTGGGGGACGGGTGTAGTATACGGGAAACAGTTGTCCTCCAGTCGGGGTAGGGTCGTCGGCTGCGAGGCCGGCAGCCCCTGGGAGTCCTCACTGAAATCTTTTGTGCGGACCGAAAAAGGTGGACAGAGGCCAGCGGTGCTCTGCCCTGTTGCCAGCGCTTCTGCTGGAGGGGTAGATGCTGGGGACGTGTCTCCGGGCGGGAGAATGGAGTCCTCCATTCTTGGTGGGGTCATTAGTTGCTGGGGCCGGCAGCCCGTGGAGATCCTTGCTCGGGTCGTCTTGGTGCAACTTGGGGAGTGGGCAGAGGCAGCGTCGCTCTGCCCTGTCGCCTGCGCTTCAGCTGGGGGGATAGACACTGACGAAGTGTCTTCTGGCGGGAGGATGGCGTCCTCCATCTCCTGTGGGGTCATGGCTGCGGGGAAAACCAGCCCGGGGGGATCCTCTCCTGGATCCATTGTGACCATTAGGAAAGATGGGCAGAGGGCATCGGCGCTCTGCCCCGTCGCCAGCGCTTCAGCTGGGGGGATAGATACTGACACAGTGTCGTCTTGCGGGAGAATGGTGTCCTCCATCTCCGAGTCTGGGCAGAGGCCAGCGGCACTCTGCCCTGTTGCCAGCGCTTCCTCCTCTGCTGTGGTCATGAAGGGGAACCAAGGGAGCGCCTCGGGCTTCAATTCTTTTGTTTCACTTTGACTGCCCTCTTCTTCCGCCGGACAGTCCCAGGTAATGGGGCTCAGGCCTAGCTGTGGAAAGTCGTCGAACAGCCTTTTGTAGGCCTTTTCGAGCTCCCATTTCTGCTCAACCAGGAACTCCAGTATCTCTGTATCATGGTCGTTGTCAAGGTCTTCCAGTTCCTCATACCGAAGGACCAGGAGTTGTTCCCGCCGCCACTCCGCATCGTCCCCAAAACCGGGGTCTTTGCCCATCCTTGAATACAGCTGCCCTGTGCCGCCGTAGTCAAAGCCTTCTGTTGGGCCGCTGTCTGCTGTGCTGGGCATTAGTTGGGCTGTAAACCACTGGAAGGATCTGTAGCTGGTGTCCAGTATAATTTCACTCTGGACCAGTTCGCCTAGCTCTGTCAGCCATTCCTTTCGGGGCTGTTCTCCCAAAAAGGGCACCCGTAAGTACCACTGGTGCTCGTACCTCTCCGTATAAGTGGGAAGGACTTCTTCAGGGCAGTCCTCCTCCTGTTGGATGGCCTCGTTCCACATCTCCTGGCGGACAAAATCTTTACACCAGTGCTCGTCCTGCCAGGCACCAGGTTCATCCGCCTGGGCCATCGCCCTCCTTACTCTTTGCTGGAACCGGTCTCTTATGGACGGGCTTTCTATCCGACTGGCCTGTATCTCCACCATCCGCAGTTCATGCTGGCGCTCCTTTTCTTGCTCCTCTTGTTGTTGGATGTCCCTAATGGCCTGTTGTATGGCGGCTTCTGACGGGGTGGCACCGTACATAGCTATCCTCTCTCGGACTTTCTTTTGGAAGGGGTCCTTTGTGGCCGGGGTCCCTGTGCCCCTGTTCCGTTGATCCATTGCGACCAGTTCTCCTACCAGGGTGTCTTTAGTTTTTGAGCCAGCGGCCCCTCCTCGACTCTCCAATATGTCTCTCAGCGTGTCCCTCTTGTAGTTGGCATAGCTGGCCATTCTCTGGGTGTATTGGTGTTGGAGAGACTCTATCCACACCGCTTGCCACCAGTGTGACGGAACCATTCTCTTCCGCCTGTCCTGACTCTCCAGACACCCCTTCGTTGCGGTCAGCCCGGCTACTGGGAGCGCTGTCCTCAGCGCCTCGAGCAGCTTGACCTGCCTGCTTCTGTTTCTCTGCCCTGGAGCCTTTAGGAATTTCCAGAAGGCCGATCTGTGCCTTCTCAGGTTGAGTGTGTAGTGTAGCGTAGTTGAAGGAGACACCAGATGCGGCTGTATGTTCCAACATGATTCTCTCTCTCTCTGTCTGAGCTTTAATGAACAAAAACACCAATACTTATGCTGAGATTCAACAGCCATAATTTGCATAAATGACGCACATCGTCCTACCAATATGCTAATTACATTATGTCAGATATTTACAATAAACATTCTTTAGCCTTTAGCTCACACAACATTTACATAACCTATTGTTCTAACACATCAGATTAAAGACAAACACTATCACAGACTTCTTGAATCAAACATGCAGCCAGATAAGGGGAAAAACCCTGTTGCATAAATTACACAGCAGTAATGCTTGTTTACTGGTTATACAAAAACACATTTACCTACAGGAATATAAGTATATTTAAAACTAAAGCTATGCAATTTACACTAAACTAATTTAAACTAAAACCAAACAATGTAAAATATATTTAAAATCACACGATATAAATGAACATAAAGTCTCTTGGGGTTTGAAGCTCGGAGCGCCACGTCAGCTCCATGACACCTATTATGTATATACACAGTATAGGGGACGCATATTATTCATGCACACAGTATAGGGGACGCATATTATTTATGCACACATTATAGGGGACACATATTATTTATATACACAATATAGGGGACACATATTATTTATATACACAGTATAGGGGACGCATATTATTTACGTACATGATGTTGATATATAAGTTTCCCTCTTCTGACACTTCTTCTCTTGCGTCTCTGTTTAGGAGAATGTCTTCCAAGCAGGCCGCCTCTCCTTTCACCTGTAAAACCGATGAGGAGGAAGAGGTGACAGGGGACATAGCATCACGGGAAAGCGAAGATGGCATTGACAACCACCTGGGTGGCCACCTCCCCCTGCTGTCACTATTACACAACAAACCTCACTCCGAGGAGCTACCTTCACTGGCCAACATCCAGGCCGACCCTGACTGGGACAGCATGATCCCTTCCCAGCATAGAATGGTAAGGAGTATTTTGCTTCCTCTTATGTTATACATATATATAGGGGTAAGGAGTTTAACTCCCCCTCTCATGTTATGCATATACAGGAGTATGACGTATGGCTCTCCCTCTCATGATATATACAGTTGTGTTCAAAATTATTCAACCCCCACTGAAATTGTGAGTTTTTTCACCAGTTTGACATTGATTTTGATCATTCAGTCATCTTGCTTACAATTAAATCAAAGAGGCACGTGTAGGTCAGACAAATATAACATAACATTTATAATGAAATAACCACAAATGTCTTTTCTGTGCTCACATCATTATCAGTTTTATTCAACCCCCAAGTGACATTCAATCTTAGTACTTAGTACAACATCCTTTTACAGTTATAACAGCTTTTAAACGTGAAGCATAGCTTGACACAAGTGTCTTGCAGCCATCTACGGGTATCTTCGCCCATTCGTCATGGGCAAAAGCCTCCAGTTCAGTCACATTCTTAGGCTTGCGCACTGCAACTGCTTTCTTTAAGTCCCACCAGAGGTTCTCAATGGGATTTAAGTCAGGTGACTGCGATGGCCACTCCAAAATGTTCCAGCCTTTAATCTGCAACCATGCTCTAGTGGACTTGGAGGTATGCTTGGGATCATTGTCCTGTTGAAAGGTCCAACGTCTCCCAAGCCTCAGGTTTTGACGGACTGCATCACATTGTCATCCAATATCTCCTGGTACTGAAGAGAATTCATGGTACCTTGCACACGCTGAAGCTTCCCTGTACCTGCAGAAGCAAAACAGCCCCAAAGCATGATTGACCCCCCGCCATGCTTCACAGTAGGCAAGGTGTTCTTTTCTTCATAGGCCTTGTTCTTCCTCCTCCAAACATAGCGTTGATCCATGGGACCAAACAGTTCTAATTTTGTTTCATCAGTCCACAGAACACTATCCCAAAACTTCTGTGGTTTGTCCACATGACTTTTGGCATACTGCAGTCGACTCTACGCTTCAGGTAGCGCACAGCAGTCGAAGTCAGCATCTTCTTTCTGCCACGACCAGGTAGCGTTTCAACAGTGCCCTTTGCCTTGAATTTGCGAATGATGCTTCCTATGGTCTCTCTTGGTATGTTTAACATCTTTGCAATCTTCTTATAGCCATTGCCCTTCCTGTGAAGAGTAATCACCTCTTCTCTTGTCTTCCTGGACCATTCTCTTGACTTCACCATGTTTGTAACCACACCAGTAAATGTCTAGAAGGAGCTGAGTATCAGTCATTTTAAAGCTGCCTAATTGGTGCTTATTATGCTTTATTGCTGCTCCGTGACATCCACAGGTGGTTTCAATACCTGATTGAAAACACTTGAATGAACCTCTGTTCTTCAGAGTGGTAGTCTTTAAGGGGTTGAATAATTGTGTCAATGAAGAGTTCACTAAAGAAACATTTACTACTGTATTACAAAACCAATTGATGTCATTTTAGTTGCATATGGTTCTTTAAAAAGTCCTTGTAGGATTTCATTCTGAATACAATTACAAATGTCACTAAATTCCCTAAAACCCTTTACAGCATTGGGGCTTGAATAATTTTGAACACAACTGTATGTGTGTGTGTATATATATATATATATATATATGTTTTTAAGGAGTATGGCGCTTCCTCTCATGTTATACATATATATAGGGGTAAGGAGTATGACGCTTCATAGAAACATAGAAAATGTGGTCAGATAAGAACCTTTCGGCCCATCTAGTCGCCCAATTACATGGATACTTTACCAGGATTTATCTTTTGTTTAGGATAAAACTTCCTCTCATGTTTTCGTGCGCAGCATCAACCCGCGCGCTCTCATTAAGAATTCACTGTAGGGAAAGTGAGGTCATGAAATGAGTGGCGTTCAGCAGGGGAGCCGTGCCCTGTATTTATCAGACACAGTCACCAGTGATTGATGACAATTCTGTATCTATATTAATTTCAGACACAAGTGCTTCACTTAGAACTGCCTGTCATTCAATCAGAACACGACATTCGGGGCTCAGGGGGGATAAAATGCTAAAGACGCAATCTGTTTCTGTCTTACTGATGCGCCTGACATGACAGAAGTGCTATCTTTCAATAAACAATGAGCAGAGCGTCTCCTGCGCGGCCGTCACAATGTGACAAACACGTTCCTGCTCGCAGTGATTTAACACCAACAATCCGACCGCAAAAAGCAAAGAGGGGACGTTATAGATGGTGCGACTCGCAGAAGAGCGAGCATGGAGAGGGTTTCGGTTTGAACACATAATGTATTCTTGCCATTAATGGGGGGAGTTGCTTTTCTGGCCTTGCTGTAAGCTCTGCTCGCGGCTGGGAATTAGTGGCCCCTTTACTTTGTATTCTTTGTATAGGAAGGGTTAATCAGGGCTCAGCATGACCACAGTCGGCTCTGCCATGGTGGCTCGCTTGTTTTGGCTGGAGACGGTGTTCAGTAATGAATTCTTTCTATCAGATCCTGCTGTTAAATGATTTGTGTTTTCCAAAATGAACAACTAACCCCACCAAAAAATCCCCAACTCTCCTCACATGCCACGGAGCAGCGAACAGCATGATCCAGCGCAACCTCGGGCCGCAAGCGGTGGAAGACGAAATAGATGGTCCCCAGCATCCCTCAGCAGCTCCTGTGCGACCCCACGGCATGGTTGGCTCAGTACAGCTCTATGAACTCTAGGAGTTGTTGCAGCAGCACACTGCCGGTATTGGTTTGAAGCTTCTAAAAGTGACGTATCGAGTCGCCAGTATGGTGATTGAGTCAGAATAGGCCCGGTATCCAGGAGCCGGCTAGTGATATTGGCTTGTGACAAGTTTTTACCTTCACTGGTAACAACGGAGAAGCAAAATCCTGTAACAGCAAGGTCTGAGAGCCGGTACTTCTTTCTTTCAGACATACCGGGTTCCAGATGAGTAGAACGAGTGAGGTTGGAGAAGCTTGTTGTAATTCTGGCCCCAAATCTCTGATCCAAAGTATAGTGACCTGATCTGAAGAGGTGCTGCAGCAGTTAGGTAATCAGCAGGATGGTATACAAGTACAGTTATTATATAGCGTGCTGTTATTCACTATTGATATAAAACACAGAAAGATTCTTCTCTTTAGAAAGATGGAGCGTTCACCTGGTGGAAGGATAAAAAAAAGCGATAAAACCAAAGCGCAATGGTAAACTCACAAGCTACGGAGCCTCCATATCGGGCTCTGGTGAAGGTGTGGATGTTTGGAGGCTCTGTAGGATGTGAGTCTATATGTCGCTGCTCCATTCTGTCTTAGTTTATACTTTTCTTTTCCCGTCACCAAGGCGAACGCTCATACTTTCCGTGTTTGCATGTTTGATAACATTGGTGAATATCTATATTACTAGCAAGTGCTCTGAGTGGGAAATGGGTCTCTGTACGTGTATATTGTGTTCCCTGCGCATGTTGTGAGGGCCTTTCTGCCGCTCGCACACATTGAAGCTCCTCGTTACATAGTTCTAGATCTATTCACTTCTCTACACGTTGGTAAACCGTGCGTTCGCTGTGTGCGTCCCCAAAATATTCCTAATCTGCAGACAAGGTGTCAGTTTGACAGGTTCTAGAAAATATGTGCAAATCCACATTCCACTAGCCACCTCTAAAGGTCAGTAATGCAGCGCCCTGTGCTCTGAATTGTTCATATCAGCACAGGTTCCACCTGACCGTTGGGATGTATCTCAGATTGCTTTGTGTCCTCGGTTTCTGGTCATGGGGAGGCCAGGGAGTTCTGTGGACCCTAGTCTCCGCACCCAGGAGCTCAGACACATTGTGTTGTCCTGTGTGTGCGCACTGCTAGTGATGCGCACACGTACTCCTCGTATAGGTCCTTTGTTGTTGTTTAAGAGACACAAAGTTGTTCACACATCTTTGCAACATATCTGCCTTAATTATTTGGAAATGATTGGGATAACTGTGCGCTGTGTGCGACTTCCCGAGGGACGCTTCAGATGACATGTTTGGTCAGCTGCCAGGACCCCGCCAACACCCAACAAAGACGTTGTGTCCAGCTGAGGACACCAAGCAGCCGTTGGGAGCGCTGCAGACCAGGGGGTTTTACCACGATAGAGGCCTCAGCGCAGCTATTTTACTTTGCGTCTCTTGGTGGTTTTGTGGATTTCAGGGTTTAGAAGATGAATGGCCGCCGGGTTACGGTTACAGGGCTTTTTCATGGAGCTTTTCCAGTTGGGTGACATGATTTGCTTTTTAGCTCAGGCCAAATCCCAACAACAGTAAATCCACAAAAATTTGCAGAGCAGGCAGAACCGCGCTGCGGAATGTGCCGGCGCTTTATAAATAAAGATTCATAATAAAATGTGATTTTACGTTTGAAAGTTGATCTTCCATTAGAGTCTGGGGGTAACAGAGTCTCGGCACTAAAACGTTTCTCTGACGTCCAGTATCGGCCGTGGCATGGTGAGCACGTCCACGAGGGTCTGTGATTCCGAAGCCTCCATTACCAGTACCTGCGCTGCGCACACATTGATGGAGGAGCACACAGGGAAGACCTTGGGTTAAAACTGGGGCGGAGTCCAACAAAAAATAAATAAGGGATCTCACCAAAAGTTCTGACCGAAATACACCTCATCTTCTGACCATTAGCTGGAGATGTGATAGTGATAAGAAACCTGCAGCCAGGCTGGGCTCAGGGAACCATTGTGACCAATAATATGACATCACCTAAAAGGGAAAGTACAAATGCACCCTAAAAGGAAGAGAAGCTGCATTACTGGAGGAGCCATGTTCCCACTCACATTCCCTCATGCATTCTCAATCATTCCCTCATGCATCCACTCATTCCTCTGCATTCTCAATCATTCCCTCATGCATCCACTCATTCCTCTGCATTCTCAATCATTCCCTCATGCATCCACTCATTCCTCTGCATTCTCAATCATTCCCTCATGCATCCACTCATTCCTCTGCATTCTCAATCATTCCCTCATGCATCCACTCATTCCTCTGCATTCTCAATCATTCCCTCATGCATCCACTCATTCCTCTGCATTCTCAATCATTCCCTCATGCATCCACTCATTCCTCATGCATTCTCAATCATTCCCTCATGCATCCACTCATTCCTCTGCATTCTCAATCATTCCCTCATGCATCCACTCATTCCTCATGCATTCTCAATCATTCCCTCATGCATCCACTCATTCCTCTGCATTCTCAATCATTCCCTCATGCATCCACTCATTCCTCTGCATTCTCAATCATTCCCTCATGCATCCACTCATTCCTCTGCATTCTCAATCATTCCCTCATGCATCCACTCATTCCTCTGCATACTCAATCATTCCTTTGTGTTCCCATGTATCTGTCACGACCTGGATGCACTGGCCCCCTGGCACCCCCTTTGTACCTGTCACGACCTGGATGCACTGGCCCCCTGGCACCCCCTTTGTACCTGTCACGACCTGGATGCACTGGCCCCCTGGCACCCCCTTTGTATCCCTGCATATTAGGGATGCAGCTAACGATTATTCTCATAATCAATTAGTTGGCCGATTATTATTTCAATTAATCGATTCATCAGATAAGAAAAATAGAATTTTTTTGTTGTTTACGTAAAAGGAATTTTATGTAAAAAAATAAGCAACCACAGCCCCTCCCCCTTTTTTCATAAGCAATTTGTGTAGTGTACGTAACATTCGTACGTACATATGCAAATTGCGTATATTCTGTACTTTTCACACAAGGTATGCGAGCGCTTGGTCAGAGGGATGGGTTGATGCTGCGAGTGCTTGGTCAGAGGGATGGGTTGATGCTGCGAGCGCTTGATCAGAGGGATGGGTTGATGCTGTGAGTGCTTGGTCAGAGGGATGGGTCGATGCTGCGAGTGCTTGGTCAGAGGGATGGGTCGATGCTGCGAGTGCTTGGTCAGAGGGATGGGTTGATGCTGCGAGTGCTTGGTCAGAGGGATGGGTTGTTGCTGCGAGCGCTTGATCAGAGGGACGGGTTGATGCTGTGAGTGCTTGGTCAGAGGGATGGGTCGATGCTGCGAGTGCTTGGTCAGAGGGATGGGTCGATGCTGCGAGTGCTTGGTCAGAGGGATGGGTTGATGCTGCGAGTGCTTGGTCAGAGGGATGGGTTGATGCTGCGAGTGCTTGGTCAGAGGGATGGGTCGATGCTGCGAGTGCTTGGTCAGAGGTTTGGGTTGATGCTGCGAGTGCTTGGTCAGAGGGATGGGTTGATGCTGCGAGCGCTTGGTCAGAGGGATGGGTTGATGCTGCGAGTGCTTGGTTAGAGGGATGGGTTGATGCTGCGAGTGCTTGGTCAGAGGGATGGGTTGATGCTGCGAGCGCTTGGTCAGAGGGATGGGTTGATGCTGCGAGTGCTTGGTTAGAGGGATGGGTTGATGCTGCGAGCGCTTGGTCAGAGGGATGGGTTGATGCTGCGAGTGCTTGATCAGAGGGATGGGTTGATGCTGCGAGCGCTTGGTCAGAGGGATGGGTTGATGCTGCGAGTGCTTGGGCAGAGGGATGGGTTGATGCTGCGAGCGCTTGGTCAGAGGGATGGGTTGATGCTGCGAGTGCTTGATCAGAGGGACGGGTTGATGCTGCGATTGCTTGGTCAGAGGGATGGGTTGATGCTGCGAGTGCTTGGTTAGAGGGATGGGTTGATGCTGCGAGTGCTTGATCAGAGGGATGGGTTGATGCTGCGAGCGCTTGATCAGAGGGATGGGTTGATGCTGCGAGTGCTTGGTCAGAGGGATGATTGATGCTGCATGCGCAGCTTAAGCCCATGTTTGCGTTCTCAAATGAACACGACTACAAGCACTTGGTCATAGATGATGATGTCAGCATGAAATCGGGGTTAATAAGTTAAAGTGGTCAGGGTGCGTAGTGTGTCCCTTTTAAATAATTTTGTGAGCAAACTGCGTGGGAGGAGGACTGGAGGTGGAAGGGAGTGACTTGGCTCAAGTGATTTGACCTGAGTGTGACAGGGAGTGGGTATGAACAAAAGACCGGATCTGAGTGTGGGAGTGAGTTTGGGAAAAGGGCCAGACCAAAGGGAGGGAATGGCAGTTCCCAACCAAAGAGGGTGTGGCAGGGTGGGGGGGTGGTGGCACAGGACTACAGCTTCAAGTAAGGATAAAACACAGGCATACAGCTCCTTCACCCAGTGACAGTATCCTATTGTTTGTGTTATAATTCTGCTACTGTTGTAAACGGAATAAAAACAAACTGGTTGAGTCTGACATAACCTAGAACTAAATCACACCTAGTAAAGCAGCGGCGCGTCTTCTCCAATCAGCTCCGAAGCTGATGTTATTTACGTTTATCTCGGTTTGACTCTAAACAGTGTGAGCTGCACACAGGACCATTAATCAACACCCATTAATCCCTAATGGAAATAGTTGACAACTATTTTAATCATCGATTAGTTGTCGATTAATCGATTAGTTGCTTCAGCCTTACTGCATATTGGCCATATCTTGCATGGAATATGCAGGTTCCGGGACTATCTATCTGATTGAACTGTAAGCCCTGGAGTCACACCTGTTTTCACCTTGCCCTGATCAGTCCTGCATAAGAAGAAGCTATGCCCTCCTTGCGTCGCTTCCACATTGAAGTTCTTGAGCATGTTGTTGTACAGAACTGTCTCCAGAACATTCTGGTTACTATAGACTTCCTGAGGTCCCCCTGTTGATAATCCGGACATTAGTTCCACTCACTGGTACCCTCCTTTGTTCCCTGTGTCCCCCCATGATTGGATCCCCATGTATCAGACCCCCTTTTGCTGGACTCTTGACCACTCTGCTTGCCCCCTTGCCCAGACCTCCTGCTTGTATATGCCCACTCTTCTGCTTTATCCTTACTTGTACTGTTGGCTGAAATATCTGTGTTTATTTTGTATTATTGTTTATTCAGGGTTTGTCCTTCCTGTGTATTTGGTTTCCCTCTAAGTATTTCAGTCACCTCTCGCCACTCCTTGGTTCTCCTGCTTCTTAGCTTCTCCCATTTCAGTTCTTCCACTCTCACTACTCCCAGCCCTCCTGTTGACTCAAGCCCTTTCTTCCTGCATCTCCTTCCTTCTCTAGTCTGTTCCCATCTTGCCGAGCCTCCTCTCTGATTTGGTTTTATCTCCTGTGGCCACTGTTGTGCTTTAGTTCTTGTCTTGTCTGTTCCTATTCTGCTTTATATATTAAAGTCTGTCGTTACCCCTGTAACCTGTCTGAGCCTATTCACTGCATACTGGGCTCACACCAACCCCCCGGCACACAACGTATGGCCCGAAACGTGACAATATTCCCATTCATTCTCGCACCTTCACTCACGTTCTCACTTGGTCCTTCGTGTTCCCACTCATTTCCTCACTTTCCCATGTTTTCACTCATTCCCTTACATTCAGACTCGTTCCCTCGCGTTCCCAGATGTTCACCAGTTCCCTTGTATCCCCATGTTTTTGCAGGTTTCCTTGCGTTTCCACGTTTTCACTGGTTCCCCTCACAGTCTCACGTTTTCGCTGGGTTCCCTCACAGTCTCACGTTTTCGCTGGTTCCATCGGATTTCTACGTTTCTGTTGGTTCCTTCGGGTTCCCGCATTTTTGCTGGTTCCCTCAGGTTTCCACGTTTTAACCTTGAGCCGAGCACTGGTTTTCACGTTTTTGCTGGTTCCCTAGGGTTCCCACGTTTTAACTTGACCTGAACACTGGTTCCCACAATTTTGCTGGTTCCCTTAGGCTCTTGCTTTTTTGCTGGTTCCCTTAGGTTCTCGTGTTTTTGCTGGTTCCCTCGGGTTCTCGTATTTTTGCTGGTTCTCGTGTTTTTGCTGGTTCCCTCGGGTTCCAACGTTTTTGCTGGTTCCCACATTTTTGCTGGTTCCCTCGGGTTCCAACAATTTTGCTGGTTCCCTCTGGTTCCCACATTTTTGCTGGTTCCCTCGGGTCCCCACTTTTTGCTGGTTCCCTCAGTTTCCCATGTTTTTGCTGGCTCTCTCGGGTTCTTGCATTTTTGCTGGTTCCCTCGGGTTCAGTGGCGGAAGTACCAGGGTCGCAGCGGTCGCAGTTGCGACCGGGCCCTGGCATTCCGCCACTGGAGGGGGGCCCAGTGCCGCCGCCAGATTCCAGCAATCAGCGCCGGAATCTGGGAGCCGCGCGCTGGCCGTCCCTCTCTCTACGCGAGCGGCCGCTGACATGCAGCTTGGCCGCTCACGTGGGAGAGAAACCACCTGACCAGCGCACGAGACCTCGCGCTGATCAGGTGGTTTCCGGCGAGCGGCCAAGCTGCATGTTTCCAGCGGCCGCTCGCCACGGAGAAGACGCCGGCGGAGCCTGCCCTGGGCCTGGGGCCAGCAGAGCAGGTAAGAGCTGGGCTGGGGGCAGTATATCCATGAGCTGGGGGGCAGAGCTGGGGCAGTATATCCATGATGAGGAGCTGGGGGGCAGAGCTGGGGCAGTATATCCATGAGCTGGGGGGCAGAGCTGGGGCAGTATATCCATGAGCTGGGGGAGAAGAGATGGGGCAGTATATCCATGAGCTGGGACAGAGCTGGGGCAGTATATCCATGAGCTGGGGCAGAGCTGGGGCAGTATATCCATGAGCTGGGGGGCAGAGCTGTGGCAGTATATCCATGAGCTGGGGGAGAAGAGCTGGGGCAGTATATCCATGAGCTGGGGGGCAGAGCTGGGGCAGTATATCCATGAGCTGGGGGAGAAGAGCTGGGGCAGTATATCCATGAGCTGGGGGGCAGAGCTGGGGCAGTATATCCATGAGCTGGGGGGCAGAGCTGGGGCAGTATATCCATGAGCTGGGGCAGTATATCCATGAGCTGGGTCAGAGCTGGGGCAGTATATCCATGAGCTGGGGGGCAGAGCTGGGGCAGTATATCCATGAGCTGGGGGGCAGAGCTGGGGCAGTATATCCATGAGCTGGGGCAGTATATCCATGAGCTGGGTCAGAGCTGGGGCAGTATATCCATGAGCTGGGGCAGAGCTGGGGCAGTATATCCATGTGCTGGGGCAGTATCCATGTGTTGGGGCAGTATATCCATGTGTTGGGGCAGTATTTCCATGAGCTGGGGGCAAAAATATCCATGTGTGAGCTGGGGCAATATATCCATGTGTGGCCTGGGGGCAATATATCCATGTGTGGTCTGGGGGCAATATATGTCCATGTGAGCTGGGGGCAATATATGTCCATGTGAGCTGGGGCAATATATATATCCATGTGAGCTGGGGCAATATATATATCCATGTGAGCTGGGGGCAATACTATCTTTATTATATTGCAGGAAAAAAAAAAGGTAAAAATATGGATCTTTTTTTGGGGGGGTTGGGGGGGCCCTTCATGGATTCTTGCACCGGGGCCCTCAGGTTTCTAGTTACGCCACTGCTCGGGTTTTTGTGTTTTTGCAGGTTCCCTCGAGTTCTTGCATTTCTGCTGGTTCCCTTGGGTTCTTGCGTTTTTGCTTGGTTCACTTGGGTTCTTTTGTTTTTGCTGGTTCCCTCGGGTTCCCACATTTTATTTAACTCGACTCGAGCGCTGGTTCCCACATTCTAACTCGACCCGAGCCCTGGTTCCCACATTTAACTCGACTCGAACGCTGGTTCCCACGTTTTAAATTGACCCGAGCGCTGGTTCCCACGTTTTAACTCGACTCGAGTGCTGGTTCCCACGTTTTAACTCGACTCGAGGGCTGGTTACCACATTATAACTCGTCCCGAGCGCTGGTTCCCACATTTTAATTAACTCATCCAAGCGCTGGTTCTCACATTTTAACTCGTCCCGAGCGCTGGTTCCCACATTTTAACTCGACTCGAGCGCTGGTTCCTACATTTTAACTCAACTCGAGCGCTGGTTCCCACGTTTTAACTTGACCCGAGCGCTGGTTCCCACATTCTAACTCGACCCGAGCGCTTGTTCCCACATTTTAACTCGACTCGAACGCTGGTTCCCACGTTTTAACTTGACCCAAGCGCTGGTTTCCACGTTTTAACTTGACCCGAGCGCTGGTTCCCACATTTTAACTCGTCCCGAGCACTGGTTCCCACGTTTTAACATGTCCCGAGCGCTGGTTCCCACGTTTTAACTTGACCTGAGCGCTGGTTCCCACATTTTGACTCAACCCGAGCGCTGGTTCCCACATTTTAACTTGTCCTGAGCGCTGGATCCCACATTTTAACTTGACTCGAACGCTGGTTCCCACGTTTTAACTTGACCCGAGCGCTGGTTTCCACGTTTTAACTTGACCCGAGCGCTGGTTCCCACGTTTTAAATCGTCCCGAGCGCCAGTTCACACGTTTTAACTCTGCCTGAGCGCTGGTTCCCACGTTTTAACTCGTCCTGAGTGCTGGTTCCCACGTTTTAACATGTCCCGAGCGCTGGTTCCTACGTTTTAACTTGAGCTGAGTGCTGGTTCCCACATTTTGACTCGACCCGAGCGCTGGTTCCCACGTTTTAACTCGACTCGAGGGCTGGTTACCACATTATAACTCGTTCCGAGCGCTGGTTCCCACATTTTAATTAGCTCCTCCCAAGCGCTGGTTCTCACATTTTAATTTGTCTCGAGCGCTGGTTCCCACATTTTAACTTGACTTGAGCGCTGGTTCCCACATTTTAACTTGACTTGAGCGCTGGTTCCCACATTTTAACTCGACTCGAGCGCTGGTTCCCACATTTTAACTCGACCCGAGCGCTGGTTCCCACATTTTAACTCGACTCGACCACTGGTTCCCACGTTTTAACTTGACCCGAGCGCTGGTTCCCACGTTTTAACTCGACTCAAGGGCTGGTTTCCACATTATAACTCGTCCCGAGCGCTGGTTCCCACATTTTAATTAACTCGTCCCAAGCGCTGGTTCTCACATTTTAACTCGTCCTGAGCGCTGGTTCCCACATTTTAACTCGTCCCGAGCGCTGGTTCCCACATTTTAACTTGACCCGAGTGCTGGTTCCCACGTTTTAACTCGTCCCGAGCGCTGGTTCCCACATTTTAACTCAACTCGAACGCTGGTTCCCACGTTTTAACTTGACCCGAGCGCTGGTTTCCACGTTTTAACTTGACGCGAGCGCTGGTTCCCACATGTTTACTCGTCCCGAGCACTGGTTCCCACATTTTAACTCGACTCGAATGCTGGTTCCCACGTTTTAACTTGACCCGAGCGCTCGTTCCCACGTTTTAACTCGACTCGAGTGCTGGTTCCCATGTTTTAACTCGACTCGAGGGCTGGTTACCACATTATAACTCGTCCCGAGCGCTTGTTCCCACATTTTAATTAACTCGTCCCAAGCGCTGGTTCTCACATTTTAACTCGTCCCGAGCGCTGGTTCCCACATTTTAACTCGACTCGAGCGCTGGTTCCCACATTCTAACTCGACCTGAGCGCTGGTTCCCACATTTTAACTCGACTCGAGCGCTGGTTCCCACATTCTAACTCGACCCGAGCGCTGGTTCCCACATTTTAACTCGACTCGAACGCTGGTTCCCACGTTTTAACTTGACCCGAGCGCTGGTTTCCACGTTTTAACTTGACCCGAGCGCTGGTTCCCACATTTTAACTCGACTCGAGCGCTGGTTCCCACGTTTTAACTTGACCCGAGCGCTGGTTCCCACATTCTAACTCGACCCGAGCGCTGGTTCCCACATTTTAACTCGACTCGAACGCTGGTTCCCACGTTTTAACTTGACCCGAGCGCTGGTTCACACGTTTTAACTCAGCCCGAGCGCTGGTTCCCACGTTTTAACTTGTCCTGAGTGCTGGTTCCCACGTTTTACCATGTCCCGAGCGCTGGTTCCCACGTTTTAACTTGATCTGAGCGCTGGTTCCCACATTTTGACTCGACCCGAGCACTGGTTCCCACATTTTAACATGTCCTGAGCGCTGGTTCCCACGTTTTAACTTGTCCTGAGCGGCGCGCTGGTTCCCACATTTTGACTCGACCCGAGCGCTGGTTCCCACATTTTAACTCGGCCCGAGCGCTGGTTCCCATGTTTTAACTCGTCCTGAGTGCTGGTTCCCACGTTTTAACATGTTCCGAGCGCTGGTTCCCACGCTTTAACTTGTCCTGAGCGCTGGTTCCCACATTTTGACTCGACCCGAGCGCTGGTTCCCACTCCCCCCAGTTCAAGCTGTGAAGGCAGAGGAGGCCTGGGCTGTGGATTATGTTGGCGCTTTATGAATATCTGTAGGTATCGCTCAAACAACGACGCCCCTTATCTCTGGAGAAATGGAACATTTAGGGCCATATTACATAGTTGGTGCTAACTTAACCAGAGCTGGTGTAAACTTCCCAGAGCCATATGGAGCCTATGGAGGTTTTAAGTTTACAACTGCTCTGGTTAAATTAGCACCAACATTGTTAAAACTGCCCTTAATATTGTCTGTATCAGTTAATCCCACACCCAGAATAAAACGTTGTACGGTTAGCCAACGCCCGCACATCACACCACATTGTGTCTTATCACTCACAGAATGAATTGGCCGGGAGAGCTTTCCTCCCCGTGATATGGCGCGCTGCCTTAAGATGGGGACGCGGTGCATCCTGTGCCTCCACAGCCAAAATATTTGGTTTAAACTCCCACTGGCCAACATGTCCCAGCTGTGCGCTGGCGTAATAATGTACTTAGCAAATCGCAGCTGCCTCCCGATTTACTCTTTGAGCTGCTTTTTATTTGACAGATCCCACAATTTGTTAAAACTGGAATGCGTCCCTGGGCTGTTATAAGCGAGTGCAACAATGTGCAGCGTGCGCTGCGTCCGCTCCATACCGCTCGCTTTACCCTCCCCAGAAGCCTCTCCTGTCAGACGTTTTACACAATGCTACGATAAAGGAACAAACCAAGCGTGGGACGGGCAGGACAGAAAGAGGGAAACGTTGCCATGAGAGCCGGCAAAATCCCCCAATCAGTGCACTACGATGCGGCATTTAGCAGATCGGTCCCAATTACTTTCAGATTTCAGAAAAAGCAAAATAGAAGCCCGTCACCCAGCATGAATCAAAAGCAAGAGCGGCTTAATTTTGTACAAGGCTTGGGCTCGTGTTCTGAGTATCACATGGCACACGGTCACCCCATGTCATTCATGCACACACAATCTGGGAAAGTCGGTACCAAGTGCCGCACGTGACGCAAATTACACCAAACACTCTTGTTGCATCCAGAAGGGACGAGTGCCGTGGCCGCGCCGCTGTGTCCGTGAAAGACACATCATGGCCGCACGGTGGCCATTATTTCAGGCCGAGCGGCTGGTCTCTGCTTTCTGTAGGTAAGAGATAGGAGGGATCATAAAAGAAGGAATCCGGCGGATCACTGACATTCACCCAACATTTACAACATTCCTCACTGTTTGTTAAGATTATTTTCCTTGGACTGGAGCCAGTTGTTATTTAGAAGCTTCGAACGTCATCACACACACACACACACACACACACACACACACACACACACACACACACACACACACACACACACTTTATTCTTCCTCTCACAACAGGTTATCATTTAACCTCTTCAAAGCCTGGGCCCTGAATCTCCACAGTGGCCTCCTGTGCTCACCAGGTTCTGGGTGGATTTATCCCCCCGGCGTCTGTGTACGGCTCGGCAACCCCAAACGGCAACTTAACTCAAAGGAAAAGATGAAGCATCTGAGCGATGTGACGCTTCAAGGCTTGAAAAAGAGAAGCGGCACCAGATCACAAGCACACACACACACACACACACTGCCAGTGTCTCACACGCACACACTGCCAGTGTCGCACACACACACACACACACACACACACTGCCAGTGTCGCGCACACAAAGACATGTACAGTGTCACACACACACGCACTGCCAGTGTCGCACACACACACACTGCCAGTGTCGCACACACACGCACTGCCAGTGTCGCACACACACACATACAGTGTCGCACACACACACACACTGCCTGTGTTGAACACATGTACAGTGTCACACACAAACACATATACAGTATCAGTGTCACACACACACACTGCCAGTGTCACACACAAACACATATACAGTATCAGTGTCACACACACACACACACACACTGCCAGTGTCACGCACACAAAGACACGTACAGTGTCACACACACTGCCAGTGTCACACACAAACACATATACAGTATCAGTGTCACACATACACACACACACACTGCCAGTGTCGCGCACACAAAGACACATACAGTGTCGCACACACACACACACACACTGCCAGTGTCGCACACACACACACACACACACACAACACACACACTGCCAGTGTCGCGCACACAAAGACATGTACAGTGTCACACACACACACAGCACTGCCAGTGTCGCACACACACACACTGCCAGTGTCGCACACACACACACACACACTGCCAGTGTCGCACACACACACATACAGTGTCGCACACACACACACACTGCCTGTGTTGAACACATGTACAGTGTCACACACAAACACATATACAGTATCAGTGTCACACACACACACTGCCAGTGTCACACACAAACACATATACAGTATCAGTGTCACACACACACACACGCACTGCCAGTGTTGCACACAAAAACACACGTACAGTGTCACACACACATACACTGTCTGTATCACACACATGCAATGCCAGTGTCACACACACAAACACACGTACACTGCCACACACACATACACTGTCAGTATCACACACTGCCAGTGTCGCACACGCACACACACATACACTGCCAGTGTCACACACACATACACTGTCAGTATCACACACATGCAATGCCAGTGTTGCACACACAAACAACGTACACTGCCAGTGTCACACACACATACACTGTCAGTATCACACACTGCCAGTGTCACACACACACACACATACACACACACACATACAGTTGTGTTCAAAATTATTCAAGCCCCACTGAAATTGAGTGTTTTGGCCAGTTTGACATTGATTTTGATCATTCAGTCATCTTGCTTACAATTAAATCAAAGAGGCACGTGTAGGTCAGACAAATATAACATAACATTTATAATGAAATAACCACAAATGTCTTTTCTGTGCTCACATCATTATCAGTTTTATTCAACCCCAAGTGACATTCAATCTTAGTACTTAGTACAACATCCTTTTACAGTTATAACAGCTTTTAAACGTGAAGCATAGCTTGACACAAGTGTCTTGCAGCCATCTACGGGTATCTTCGCCCATTCGTCATGGCAAAAGCCTCCAGTTCAGTCACATTCTTAGGCTTGCGCACTGCAACTGCTTTCTTTAAGTCCCACCAGAGGTTCTCAATCGGATTTAAGTCAGGTGACTGCGATGGCCACTCCAAAATGTTCCAGCCTTTAATCTGCAACCATGCTCTAGTGGACTTGGAGGTATGCTTGGGATCATTGTCCTGTTGAAAGGTCCAACGTCTCCCAAGCCTCAGGTTTGTGACAGACTGCATCACATTGTCATCCAATATCTCCTGGTACTGAAGAGAATTCATGGTACCTTGCACACGCTGAAGCTTCCCTGTACCTGCAGAAGCAAAACAGCCCCAAAGCATGATTGACCCCCGCCATGCTTCACAGTAGGCAAGGTGTTCTTTTCTTCATAGGCCTTGTTCTTCCTCCTCCAAACATAGCGTTGATCCATGGGCCCAAACAGTTCTAATTTTGTTTCATCAGTCCACAGAACACTATCCCAAAACTTCTGTGGTTTGTCCACATGACTTTTGGCATACTGCAGTCGACTCTTCTTATTCTTTGGAGACAGCAAGGGGGTGCGCCTGGGAGTTCTGGCATGGAGGCCTTCATTACGCAGTGTGCGCCGTATTGTCTGAGCTGAAACTTCAGTACCCACATCTGACAAATCTTCTCTCAGTTCCTCAGCAGTCACACGGGGACTTTTCTCCACTCTACGCTTCAGGTAGCGCACAGCAGTCGAAGTCAGCATCTTCTTTCTGCCACGACCAGGTAGCGTTTCAACAGTGCCCTTTGCCTTGAATTTGCGAATGATGCTTCCTATGGTCTCTCTTGGTATGTTTAACATCTTTGCAATCTTCTTATAGCCATTGCCCTTCCTGTGAAGAGTAATCACCTCTTCTCTTGTCTTCCTGGACCATTCTCTTGACTTCACCATGTTTGTAACCACACCAGTAAATGTCTAGAAGGAGCTGAGTATCACAGTCATTTTAACGCTGCCTAATTGGTGCTTATTATGCTTTATTGCTGCTCCGTGACATCCACAGGTGTTTTCAATACCTGATTGAAAACACTTGAATGAACCTCTGTTCTTCAGAGTGGTAGTCTTTAAGGGGTTGAATAATTGTGTCAATGAAGAATTCACAAAAGAAACATTTACTACTGTATTACAAAACCAATTGATGTCATTTTAGTTGCATATGGTTCTTTAAAAAGTCCTTGTAGGATTTCATTCTGAATACAATTACAAATGTCACTAAATTCCCTAAAACCCTTTACAGCATTGGGGGTGAATAATTTTGAACACAACTGTACATTGCCAGTGTCACACACACATGCACTGTCAGTATCACACATACACGCACTGCCTGTGTCACACACACACACGTACACTGCCAGTGTCACACACACGTAGACTGTCAGTATCACAAACACATGCATTGCCAGTGTCACACACACAAACACACATACACTGTCAGTATCACACACACATGCATTGCCAGCGTCACACACACACATACACTGCCTGTGTCGCACACAAACACACATACACTGCCAATCACACATACACTGCCAGTGTCGCACACAAACACATACGTACACTGCCAGTGTCACACACATACACTGCCAGTGTTGCACACACAAACACACATACACTGCCAGTGTCACACACATACACTGCCAGTGTCACACACACAAACACACGTATACTGCTAGTGTCGCACATACAAACACATGTGTGTGTGGTGAATATTATCATGGGTCTTCTGTTACAGTGCATGGCAGTGTATGGGTTTGTTAGTGGCAGTGTATACATTTGTGAGTGTGTTTCTGTCCGTGTGAATGATTGTGTGTGTGTGAATTCTGGGTGAATTACGCTATGTTTCGTTGCCCTCACACCTTCATGTATTTTGTGCTTTGATTTTTGGGTGCGGGTGGAGACCTTGAAAAGCTCAGTGAAATGACGGCTTCTCCCAGGGTGGCCTGGCGTGTGATAGCTCCATTTTCACTCCCACGGCACTGAGTGGGGGGCGCTCAGTAATATTCCCGGTGAGTTTTGGTGACTGGATAATGAGCAGAATGAGCTTCTCCCGCTCAGTGGAGGAAGATCTTTTCCATGTCCTTTTTGTTTCACCTGCCGTCTTGGAGCCTTCCAAGGTCTGGTGGATTTTCCAGCCCGGTGTATGGATTTCCACCAGTGAAAATGGAAGCCAGTGTACTTCTAGGATTGTGTCATGTTTCCCCGTTCCAGCCCTGTCCCCCTGCCCTCTGTATTCTTTATGTCTGCGGTTCCCATATGTTTCTGTGTATTACTTTGCCTGAGTTGCAGCTCAGGTGTTAAGTGGCTTCCTCGTTAGCTCTCCTGTTGGTGATGTGGGCTGATCACCTCCCTTTATATTGCGATGGGCCCTTCTCCCATCGCTCTTGCATTTTGGTTCACTTCAGTTCCTGATTCCTGCTGAGTGCTTGTTCCTGAGAGCTCTCTGCTTTTATTCTGTTTAGTTTGTGTTTTCTTGTTTACCTTATCTGTCTGCTGTATCTTTAGTTAGTCCAGGTTCTAGTTTATGTCCAGTCATTCCTGTGTAATTAGTTCTGGTTTTGTTGTATGTCTGACTGATTACCTGGTTCTGACCCTCTTGCCTGGCTGACCTCACGGTTCTGGATCCCTGGCATCTGTGTAAGGTATACGTTCTGGTTTATGACTTCTGGCTTTTTCTTGACTTCTCTATTTGGATACTTCTTGTCTGTACCATTTTATATTGATAGTCCTGTCTCGTCTGTAGGTCCTTAGACTCTGCATGGCGTTGTTATATTATTTTTCCTTTAGAGCAGATCTGGCTATTCTAAAGACCGGTCTTTCAGAATAGGGCTGCTGTATACCGTGCAGGGTCTCTGGCCTAGGCTGTCTACTCTGTATCATCTGCATATTGGGGCTCTCCTTTGTACCAGTGCCTCACCTTAGCTAATGCAAGGTGCCCTCCTTGTGACTGATTGTGACAGACTGGCTCCCGATGTGCGGAAGCAAGAACAGGAACACTGGGGCAAACGGAGCCACAGAATATCCTAGCAATGTATTTTATAAGCCGAGGCCACCACAAATTCTCGTGTTGCAGGGGCACCAAGGCAGAACCTTTTCCCCAGCGCCCAGATCATTGGTCCAGTGAGCGTCTGAATGGACGCAAGTGACAGCTATGGCATTGGTAGCGCCCTGCATCACAGCCGACAAGTCATGACTAGAAACTGACACAAGGTGCAGTTTACACTGGGAACACATGCCAGGTCCTAGGCCAGACCGGAGCTGAAGTAGGAGAGGTGCGTGGCCTCGGTGACATTCTGACACACATATACAATGTATCCGAGTACTGCAGACACCAACGTCCATCAAACAGCACCTCTTCACACGTCAGGAGACAAGAGTCCCTCTGTGTGTCCACCCGTACAACATACGTAAAAACTGCTTCCACCACATTGTAACACATGGGCCGTGAAGCCGATAAGGCAGATATGGTGCCCCTCCTTTAAAGCTTCATATCTGTGGATACATCCAGCCACATTGGGCTCATTTCACATTCAGGCTTATTACACAAAGCGTAATTATCATTTTTAATAGAATCACATGATTTCTTGGAGAGAAATGACTATTAGCAGTAAGAGAGGGCTTTAATTTGATCTTTTTTCTTCTGCCTTCTTAATTGATGGTGTATGTAAGTGATCAAAGTTTGCTGATTAGCATAAAGCTCCACATCAAACACTCCCGTATTCTCCCAGGTCTTCGTGAAAACACTGGCGACAGCGAAAGATCCAGGCGAGCAGGGCTGAATGCGGGATTGGCAAAGCCCCCAAATCCTGCAAAACACAAAAAGAAATGACACGCTGTTTAACATGTTCACGGCCAGAGGCACTTTCTGTCACGCCGCCGCCCCCCTGATACTGTGTTGACATTTCCCGTGGCGTTGGTGCGCGCTTTAATACCGTGAATTCTCCCCATTGCGGCTTTATTGATAAAATAATAACGCACCTCCAGGGAGTTTATTGTCTCGTAGAAACACAAATCAATTTCCATTCCTAATGGGCGTGTAAGACGCACCTGACGGTGCCGGGCCTGGCGCTCACCGAACCGAGTGCCCCTCACTCGCTCACTGTGAAGATGTTTCTGCGGAGACCAGAGTTTGATGTTTAATTCCATTTTTATGGTGGGAGCATCAAACAATGGCTGTGGCCTCGCCTCCTCGGAGACTTTTTAATTAAAGAACGATATTAATTCAATAATGTCAGGACGTGTAGAGAATATTAACACTTTCACGGCGGGCATGCTTGCGCTTCATGTAATGTCGTCCTCTGCTACAAACTCGTAATGAAATGCACATAATGTTTTATGTTTCTGTCATTTTTATTCATTGTGGGAATCCAGTTAACACGTGTGAATATTTTGCTGGAGCGCGTCCCTCGTGCGCAGAGCGTTTACATTGTGACACTGTAACGTTTCACGAGCCCTTGGCTACACTTTATATAAACTTTTTGCCCTCATTCTCCTTTAGACATGTAGGATAATTCCTTGTGTTAAAAGTGAGCGTCATGGCCATTTTCCACAGTGCTCCTCCCATTTCCCAGTGTGCACCCCATTTTCCACAGTGCTCCTCCCATTTCACAGTGCCCCTCCCATTTCCCAGTGTGCACCCCATTTTCCACAGTGCTCCTCCCATTTTCATCAGTGCCCCTCCCATTTTCCAGTGCCCCTGCCATTTTCCCCAGTGTCCCTCCCATTTTCCCAGTGCCCCTCCCATTTTCCCCAGTGCTCCTCCCATTTTCCCAGTGCCCCTCCCATTTTCCCCAGTGCTCCTCCCATTTTCCCAGTGTCCATCCCATTTTCCCCAGTGCCCCTCACATTTTCCCAGTGTCCCTCCCATTTTACCAGTGCCTCTCCCATTTTCCCAGTGTCCATCCCATTTTCCCCAGTGTCCCTCCCATTTTCCCAGTGCCCCTCCCATTTTCCCAGTGTCCATCCCATTTTCTGATTCCTGGCCTCCAGGATGAATTATCGGGTGGGGGTGAGATCCTGTAGAAGCCACTTAGAGCATGTGACAGATTCGCACACGTACTAATGTTGTGCCTCCGCTACATGTGACGGACGCCTGATTTTTTTTTTTTCATTATAGGAATCAGAAAGCAATAAACTACGTTCCATCTACTCCTTCCGAACCACGTCTACCTCACCCCACAAACCTGACGAAGGGGCACGTGAGCGGGGCGACCCAAACAGCAACGTGAACTTCGGCACCCCAGAACGCCGCAAAGGGAGCCTGGCGGATGTAGTAGATTCGCTGAAACAGAAGAAGCTGGAGGAAATGACGCGGACGGAGCATGATGGTAAGGGCGGGCCCCAAAGCCCCCAAAATTCACTCATTCTGAAGATCCTATGCGTGTGAATATTAAGAGGCGGCGCACGCAGAACGGCAATCCCTGGGAAAAAGAGTATCTGCAAAGTGCCGCGGCAGGAATCCAGCACTCAGCAGTGTGGGGGTTAAAGGTGGTGCATGCAGAGGGCGGCCATATTTTTATATATATATATAATGTGCGTGTGTGTGCTGCCTAGCGCATCGTCTGCAGGATATTTATATGAGCAGCTATACAGTATCTTTCTTTGCCGCGCTCTGCGTCGCGCAAACCAGCATTTTTTGTGTAAATTATAGCAATTATTAAGGACATTCAAGATCACGCAGATTCTATATCCCCGCGCTTCACATGTCAAGCAGGCAGTCACAGTGACGGTGCGGGCACTTTATATTCAGGACACATCCCACACAAGGCTTCAAGTGAATAAAGGCCGTACATAGAACCGAAAACTTGTGTGAAATGTGACCTGAATAGCGAGTGATCAGAATGTCTCCCTGAGTGACCGGCTTCATCTGACGTGTGCCGCGTAGAGATATAGAACATGCATGATGCTGTATGTGAGGCCGCTACCTATCTCCATGCATCGTCTGATTGCATCTTATGCTGTATGAGATTTGGGTCACCCTGTGCCGCTGGATGGAAGATGATGTCTAGCGCCGGGGCTCCTTAATCTCATCCACAGGTCCTGACTGCTATCACTGAGCAGCAAATCACATCGCCAGGACGTCACATATCCTGCAAACCTGGCCTGTTAGGACCACGGTCGGGAACCACTGCTCTAGTGGAAGCCTTTGCCAGGCCTTTCCTGCTTTTAGATAAAAAAATTCTCAGAAATCAGGGTTTGAGCGGCAGTAACAATGTACACCAGTCAACATTTCACAACCTCGAACACAACAGAAAATATTATGCACTATTCTTCGTTCTAATGTCAGGGTGTCTGATAACCCCTCTGGTAAAGCTGCCGTCTGATAACCCCTCTGGTAAAGCTGCCGTCTGATAACCCCTCTGGTAAAGCCGCCGTCTGATAACCCCTCTGGTAAAGCCGCCGTCTGATAACCCCTCTGGTAAAGCTGCCGTCTGATAACCCTCTGGTAAAGCTGCCGTCTGATAACCCCTCTGGTAAAGCCGCCGTCTGATAACCCTCTGGTAAAGCCGCCGTCTGATAACCCCTCTGGTAAAGCCGCCGTCTGATAACCCCTCTGGTAAAGCTGCCGTCTGATAACCCCTCTGGTAAAGCTGCCGTCTGATAACCCCTCTGGTAAAGCGCCGTCTGATAACCCCTCTGGTAAAGCCGCCGTCTGATAACCCCTCTGGTAAAGCTGCCGTCTGATAACCCCTCTGGTAAAGCTGCCGTCTGATAACTCCTCTGGTAAAGCCGCCGTCTGATAACCCCTCTGGTAAAGCTGCCGTCTGATAACCCCTCTGGTAAAGCTGCCGTCTGATAACTCCTCTGGTAAAGCCGCCGTCTGATAACCCCTCTGGTAAAGCTGCCGTCTGATAACCCCTCTGGTAAAGCCGCCTTCTGATAACCCCTCTGGTAAAGCCGCCGTCTGATAACCCCTCTGGTAAAGCTGCCGTCTGATAACCCCTCTGGTAAAGCCGCCGTCTGATAACCCCTCTGGTAAAGCCGCCGTCTGATAACCCCTCTGGTAAAGCTGCCGTCTGATAACCCCTCTGGTAAAGCTGCCGTCTGATAACCCCTCTGGTAAAGCTGCCGTCTGATAACCCCTCTGGTAAAGCCGCCGTCTGATAACCCCTCTGGTAAAGCCGCCGTCTGATAACCCCTCTGGTAAAGCTGCCGTCTGATAACCCCTCTGGTAAAGCCGCCGTCTGATAACCCCTCTGGTAAAGCTGCCGTCTGATAACCCCTCTGGTAAAGCTGCCGTCTGATAACCCCTCTGGTAAAGCCGCCGTCTGATAACCCCTCTGGTAAAGCCGCCGTCTGATAACCCCTCTGGTAAAGCCGCCGTCTGATAACCCCTCTGGTAAAGCTGCCGTCTGATAACCCCTCTGGTAAAGCTGCCGTCTGATAACCCCTCTGGTAAAGCCGCCGTCTGATAACTCCTCTGGTAAAGCTGCCGTCTGATAACCCCTCTGGTAAAGCTGCCGTCTGATAACCCCTCTGGTAAAGCCGCCGTCTGATAACCCCTCTCGTAAAGCCGCCGTCTGATAACTCCTCTGGTAAAGCCGCCGTCTGATAACCCCTCTGGTAAAGCCGCCGTCTGATAACCCCTCTGGTAAAGCTGCCGTCTGATAACCCCTCTGGTAAAGCCGCCGTCTGATAACTCCTCTGGTAAAGCCGCCGTCTGATAACCCCTCTGGTAAAGCCGCCGTCTGATAACCCCTCTGGTAAAGCTGCCGTCTGATAACCCCTCTGGTAAAGCCGCCGTCTTATAACCCCTCTGGTAAAGCCGCCGTCTCATAACCCCTCTGGTAAAGCTGCCGTCTGATAACCCCTCTGGTAAAGCTGCCGTCTGATAACCCCTCTGGTAAAGCCGCCGTCTGATAACTCCTCTGGTAAAGCGCCGTCTGATAACCCCTCTGGTAAAGCCGCCGTCTGATAACCCCTCTGGTAAAGCCGCCGTCTGATAACCCCTCTGGTAAAGCTGCCGTCTGATAACCCCTCTGGTAAAGCCGCCGTCTGATAACCCCTCTGGTAAAGCCGCCGTCTGATAACCCCTCTGGTAAAGCTGCCGTCTGATAACCCCTCTGGTAAAGCTGCCGTCTGATAACCCCTCTGGTAAAGCTGCCGTCTGATAACCCCTCTGGTAAAGCCGCCGTCTGATAACCCCTCTGGTAAAGCCGCCGTCTGATAACCCCTCTGGTAAAGCTGCCGTCTGATAACCCCTCTGGTAAAGCCGCCGTCTGATAACCCCTCTGGTAAAGCTGCCGTCTGATAACCCCTCTGGTAAGCTGCCGTCTGATAACCCCTCTGGTAAAGCCGCCGTCTGATAACCCTCTGGTAAAGCCGCCGTCTGATAACCCCTCTGGTAAAGCCGCCGTCTGATAACCCCTCTGGTAAAGCTGCCGTCTGATAACCCCTCTGGTAAAGCTGCCGTCTGATAACCCCTCTGGTAAAGCCGCCGTCTGATAACTCCTCTGGTAAAGCTGCCGTCTGATAACCCCTCTGGTAAAGCTGCCGTCTGATACCCCTCTGGTAAAGCCGCCGTCTGATAACCCCTCTCGTAAAGCCGCCGTCTGATAACCTCTGGTAAAGCCGCCGTCTGATAACCCCTCTGGTAAAGCCGCCGTCTGATAACCCTCTGGTAAAGCCGCCGTCTAATAACCCCTCTGGTAAAGCCGCCGTCTGATAACCCCTCTGGTAAAGCCGCCGTCTGATAACCCCTCTGGTAAAGCCGCCGTCTGATAACCCCTCTGGTAAAGCCGCCGTCTGATAACCCCTCTGGTAAAGCCGCCGTCTGATAACCCCTCTGGTAAAGCTGCCGTCTGATAACCCCTCTGGTAAAGCTGCCGTCTGATAACCCCTCTGGTAAAGCCGCCGTCTGATAACCCCTCTGGTAAAGCCGCCGTCTGATAACCCCTCTGGTAAAGCCGCCGTCTGATAACCCCTCTGGTAAAGCCGCCGTCTGATAACCCCTCTGGTAAAGCCGCCGTCTGATAACCCCTCTGGTAAAGCCGCCGTCTGATAACCCCTCTGGTAAAGCCGCCGTCTGATAACCCCTCTGGTAAAGCCGCCGTCTGATAACCCCTCTGGTAAAGCCGCCGTCTGATAACCCCTCTGGTAAAGCCGCCGTCTGATAACCCTCTGGTAAAGCCGCCGTCTGATAACCCCTCTGGTAAAGCTGCCGTCTGATAACCCCTCTGGAAAAGCTGCCGTCTGATAACCCCTCTGGTAAAGCCGCCGTCTGATAACCCCTCTGGTAAAGCCGCCGTCTGATAACCCTCTGGTAAAGCTGCCGTCTGATAGCCCCTCTGGTAAAGCCGCCGTCTGATAACCCCTCTGGTAAAGCCGCCGTCTGATAACCCCTCTGGTAAAGCCGCCGTCTGAAAACCCCTCTGGTAAAGCCGCCGTCTGATAACCCTCTGGTAAAGCCGCCGTCTGATACCCCTCTGGTAAAGCTGCCGTCTGATAACCCCTCTGGTAAAGCCGCCGTCTGATAACCCCTCTGGTAAAGCCGCCGTCTGATAACCCCTCTGGTAAAGCCGCTGTCTGATAACCCCTCTGGTAAAGCCGCCGTCTGAAAACCCCTCTGGTAAAGCCGCCGTCTGATAACCCTCTGGTAAAGCCGCCGTCTGATAACCCCTCTGGTAAAGCGCCGTCTGATAACCCCTCTGGTAAAGCCGCCGTCTGAAAACACCTCTGGTAAAGCCGCCGTCTGATAACCCCTCTGGTAAAGCCGCCGTCTGATAACCCCTCTGGTAAAGCCGCCGTCTGATAACCCCTCTGGTAAAGCCGCCGTCTGAATAACCCCTCTGGTAAAGCCGCCGTCTGATAACCCCTCTGGAAAAGCTGCCGTCTGATAACCCCTCTGGTAAAGCCCCGTCTGATAACCCCTCTGGTAAAGCTGCCGTCTGATAGCCCCTCTGGTAAAGCCGCCGTCTGATAACCCCTCTGGTAAAGCCGCCGTCTGATAACCCCTCTGGTAAAGCCGCCGTCTGATAACCCCTCTGGTAAAGCCGCCGTCTGATAACCCCTCTGGTAAAGCCGCCGTCTGATAACCCCTCTGGTAAAGCTGCCGTCTGATAACCCCTCTGGTAAAGCCGCCGTCTGATAACCCCTCTGGTAAAGCCGCCGTCTGATAACCCCTCTGGTAAAGCTGCCGTCTGATAACCCCTCTGGTAAAGCCGCCGTCTGATAACCCCTCTGGTAAAGCTGCCGTCTGATAACCCCTCTGGTAAAGCCGCCGTCTGATAACCCCTCTGGTAAAGCCGCCGTCTGATAACCCCTCTGGTAAAGCCGCCGTCTGATAACCCCTCTGGTAAAGCCGCCGTCTGATAACCCCTCTGGTAAAGCCGCCGTCTGATAACCCCTCTGGTAAGCTGCCGTCTGATAACCCCTCTGGAAAAGCTGCCGTCTGATAACCCCTCTGGTAAAGCCGCCGTCTGATAACCCCTCTGGTAAAGCCGCCGTCTGATAACCCCTCTGGTAAAGCCCCGTCTGATAGCCCCTCTGGTAAAGCCGCCGTCTGATAACCCCTCTGGTAAAGCCGCCGTCTGATAACCCCTCTGGTAAAGCCGCCGTCTGATAACCCCTCTGGTAAAGCCGCCGTCTGATAACCCCTCTGGTAAAGCCGCCGTCTGATAACCCCTCTGGTAAAGCCGCCGTCTGATAACCCCTCTGGTAAAGCTGCCGTCTGATAACCCCTCTGGTAAAGCGCCGTCTGATAACCCCTCTGGTAAAGCCGCCGTCTGATAACCCCTCTGGTAAAGCCGCCGTCTGATAACCCCTCTGGTAAAGCCGCCGTCTGATAACCCCTCTGGTAAAGCCGCCGTCTGATAACCCCTCTGGTAAAGCCGCCGTCTGATAACCCCTCTGGTAAAGCTGCCGTCTGATAACCCCTCTGGTAAAGCCGCCGTCTGATAACTCCTCTGGTAAAGCCGCCGTCTGATAACCCGACTGCTATGTATTTCTTTTTATGCATTATTCTTTATCTCTCTTTGTCTCTTTCTATTTCTTTTTCTGTGTCTGTCTCTCTAAGTCTGTGTCTCCTTCTGTCTCTTTCTGTCTCCCTCAGTGTCTTTATCTCTGTCTCTTTCTCTCTGTGTCTTTCTCTTTCTTTTTCTGTGTCTTTCTGTCGGTGCCTCTCTCTCTGTGTCTCTTTCTCTCTGTCTTTCTTTCTGTGTCTCTTTTTATCTGTCTTTCTCTCTGTGTCTCTTTCTCTCTGTCGTTTTCTCTGTGTGTCTCTCTGTCTTTTGTTCTGTCTGTGTCTTTCTCGCCCTCTCTCCCTGTGTCTTTCTCTCTGTGTCTTTCTCGCCCTCTCTCCCTGTGTCTTTCTCCCTGTGTCTTTCTCTCTGTGTCTTTCTCTCTGTGTCTTTCTCGCCCTCTCTCCCTGTGTCTTTCTCTCTGTGTCTTTCTCGCCCTCTCTCCCTGTGTCTTTCTCTCTCTGTCTTTGTCTCTCTGTCTTTCTCTCTCTGTCTTTCTCTCTGTGTCTTTCTCTCTGTGTCCTTCTCTCTGTGTCTTTCTCGCCCTCTCTCCCTGTGTCTTTCTCTCTCTGTCTTTCTCGCCCTCTCTCCCTGTGTCTTTCTCTCTGTGTCTTTCTCCCTGTGTCTTTCTCTCTGTCTTTCTCTCTCTGTCTTTCTCTCTCTGTCTTTCTCTGTGTCTTTCTCGCCCTCTCTCCCTGTGTCTTTCTCTCTGTGTCTTTCTCGCCCTCTCCCTGTGTCTTTCTCTCTGTGTCTTTCTCGCCCTCTCTCCCTGTGTCTTTCTCTCTGTGTCTTTCTCGCCCTCTCTCCCTGTGTCTTTCTCTCTCTGTCTTTCTCTCTGTGTCTTTCTCGCCCTCTCTCCCTGTGTCTTTCTCTCTGTGTCTTTCTCTCTGTGTCTTTCTCACCCTCTCTCTGTGTCTTTCTCTCTGTGTCTTTCTCTCTCTGTCTTTCTCGCCCTCTCTCCGTGTCTTTCTCCCTGTGTCTTTCTCCCTGTGTCTTTCTCTCTGTGTCTTTCTCGCCCTCTCTCCCTATGTCTTTCTCTGTGTCTTTCTCGCCCTCTCTCCCTGTGTCTTTCTCTCTGTGTCTTTCTCTCTGTGTCTTTCTCGCCCTCTCTCCCTGTGTCTTTCTCTCTCTGTCTTTCTCGCCCTCTCTCCCTGTGTCTTTCTCTCTCTGTCTTTCTCTCTGTGTCTTTCTCTCTGTCTTTCTCTGTGTCTTTCTCGCCCTCTCTCCCTGTGTCTTTCTCTCTCTGTCTTTCTGTCTGTGCCTTTCTCACCCTCTCTCCCTGTGTCTTTCTCGCCCTCTCTCCGTGTCTTTCTCTCTGTCTTTCTGTCTGTGTCTTTCTCGCCCTCTCTCTGTGTCTTTCTCTCTCTGTCTTTGTCTGTGTCTTTCTCGCCCTCTCTCCCTGTGTCTTTCTCTCTTTGTCTTTCTCTCTGTGTCTTTCTCTCTCTGTCTTCCTCTCTCTGTCTTCCTCTCTCTGTCTTTCTCTCTCTGTCTTTCTCTCTCTGTCTTTCTCGCCCTCTCTTCCTGTGTCTTTCTCGCCCTCTCTTCCTGTGTCTTTCTCGCCCTTTCTCCCTGTGTCTTTCTCTCTGTGTCTTTCTCGCCCTCTCTCCCTGTGTCTTTCTCTCTGTGTCTTTCTCTCTGTGTCTTTCTCTCTGTGTATTTCTCGCCCTCTCTCCCTGTGTCTTTCTCTCTGTGTCTTTCTCTCTGTGTCTTTCTCTCTGTGTCTTTCTCACCCTCTCTCTGTGTCTTTCTCTCTGTGTCTTTCTCTCTCTGTCTTTCTCGCCCTCTCTCCGTGTCTTTCTCCTGTGTCTTTCTCTCTGTGTCTTTCTCTCTGTGTCTTTCTCGCCCTCTCTCCCTATGTCTTTCTCTGTGTCTTTCTCGCCCTCTCTCCCTGTGTCTTTCTCTCTGTGTCTTTCTCTCTGTGTCTTTCTCGCCCTCTCTCCCTGTGTCTTTCTCTCTCTCTGTCTTTCTCGCCCTCTCTCCCTGTGTCTTTCTCTCTCTGTCTTTCTCTCTGTGTCTTTCTCTCTGTCTTTCTCTGTGTCTTTCTCGCCCTCTCTCCCTGTGTCTTTCTCTCTCTGTCTTTCTGTCTGTGCCTTTCTCACCCTCTCTCCCTGTGTCTTTCTCGCCCTCTCTCCGTGTCTTTCTCTCTGTCTTTCTGTCTGTCTTTCTCGCCCTCTCTCTGTGTCTTCTCTCTCTGTCTTTGTCTGTGTCTTTCTCGCCCTCTCTCCCTGTGTCTTTCTCTCTTTGTCTTTCTCTCTGTGTCTTTCTCTCTCTGTCTTCCTCTCTCTGTCTTCCTCTCTCTGTCTTCCTCTCTCTGTCTTTCTCTCTCTGTCTTTCTCTCTCTGTCTTTCTCGCCCTCTCTTCCTGTGTCTTTCTCGCCCTTTCTCCCTGTGTCTTTCTCTCTGTGTCTTTCTCGCCCTCTCTCCCTGTGTCTTTCTCTCTGTGTCTTTCTCTCTGTGTCTTTCTCTCTGTGTATTTCTCGCCCTCTATCCCTGTGTCTTTCTCTCTGTGTCTTTCTCGCCCTCTCTCCCTGTGTCTTTCTCTCTGTCTTTCTCGCCCTCTCTCCCTGTGTCTTTCTCTCTCTGTCTTTCTCTCTCTGTCTTTCTCTCTCTGTCTTTCTCGCCCTTTCTCCCTGTGTCTTTCTCTCTCTGTCTTTCTCGCCCTCTCTCCCTGTGTCTTTCTCTCTGTGTCTTTCTCTCTCTGTCTTTCTCTCTCTGTCTTCCTCTCTCTGTCTTTCTCTCTGTCTTTCTCTCTCTGTCTTTCTCGCCCTCTCTTCCTGTGTCTTTCTCTCTGTGTCTTTCTCGCCCTTTCTCCCTGTGTCTTTCTCTCTGTGTCTTTCTCGCCCTCTCTCCCTGTGTCTTTCTCTCTGTGTCTTTCTCGCCCTCTCCCTGTGTCTTTCTCTCTGTGTCTTTCTCTCTGTGTCTTTCTCTCTCTGTCTTCCTCTCTCTGTCTTTCTCTCTCTGTCTTTCTCTCTCTGTCTTTCTCGCCCTCTCTTCCTGTGTCTCTTCTCTCTGTGCTTTCTCGCCCTTTCTCCCTGTTTCTTCCTTCTGTGTCTTTCTCGCCCTCTCTCCCTGTGTCTTTCTCTCTGTGTCTTTCTCGCCCTCTCTCCCTGTGTCTTTCTCTCTGTGTCTTTCTCTCTGTGTCTTTCTCGCCCTCTCTTCCTGTGTCTTTCTCTCTGTGTCTTTCTCGCCCTCTCTCCCTGTGTCTTTCTCTCTGTGTCTTTCTCGCCCTCTCTCCCTGTGTCTTTCTCTCTGTGTCTTTCTCTCTGTGTCTTTCTCGCCCTCTCTCCCTGTGTCTTTCTCTCTGTGTCTTTCTCGCCCTCTCTTCCTGTGTCTTTCTCTCTGTGTCTTTCTCTCTGTGTCTTTCTCGCTGTGTCTTTCTCGCCCTCTCTCCCTGTGTCTTCTCTCTGTGTCTCTCTCTTTGTCTTTCTCTCTCTCTTTCTCTCTCTTCTCACTTCCTCTCTCTGTGTCTCTCTCTGTTGTTCTCTCTCTGTCTTTCTCTCTCTGTCTTCTCTGCCCTCTCTCCGTGTCTCCCTGTGTCTTTCTCCCTGTGTCTCTCTCTGTGTCGTCTCTGTGTCTCTCGCCCTCGTTCTCCCTGTGTCTTCTCTCTCTCTGTCTTTCTCGCCCTCTCTCCCTGTGTCTTCTCTCTGTGTCTTCTCTTCTTGCTGTCTCTGTGCTTTCTCTGTGTCTTTTCTCTGTGCTCTCCCCCTTTCTCGTCTCTTCTCCTCTGTCTTCCTCTGTGCTCTTTCTGTCTGTGTCTTTCTCACTCTCCTCTCTCTCCTGTGGTCTTTCTCGCCCTCTTTCTCCGTGTCTTTCTCTCTGTCTTTCTGTCTGTGTCTTTCTCACCCTCTCTCCGTGTCTTTCTCTCTCTGTCTTTGTCTGTGTCTTTCTCGCCCTCTCTCCCTGTGTCTTTCTCTCTGTGTCTTTCTCTCTGTGTCTTTCTCTCTGTGTCTTCCTCTCTCTGTCTTTCTCTCTCTGTCTTTCTCTCTCTGTCTTTCTCGCCCTCTCTTCCTGTGTCTTTCTCTCTGTGTCTTTCTCGCCCTTTCTCCCTGTGTCTTTCTCTCTGTGTCTTTCTCTCCCTCTCTCCCTGTGTCTTTCTCTCTGTGTCTTTCTCTCTGTGTCTTTCTCTCTGTGTCTTCTCGCCCTCTATCCCTGTGTCTTTCTTCTGTGTGTCTTTCTCTGCCCTCTCTCCCTGTGTCTTTTCTCTCTGTGGTCTTTCTCTCTGTGTCTCTTCTCTTCTCTCTCTGTGTCTTTCTCACCCTCTCTCTGTGTCTTTCTCTCTGTGTCTTTCTCTCTCTGTCTTTCTCTCTCTGTCTTTCTCGCCCTCTCTCCGTGTCTTTCTCCCTGTGTCTTTCTCTCTGTGTCTTTCTCTCTGTGTCTTTCTCGCCCTCTCTCCCTATGTCTTTCTCTGTGTCTTTCTCGCCCTCTCTCCCTGTGTCTTCTCTCTGTTCTTTCTCTCTCTGTCTTTCTCTGTGTCTTTCTCGCCCTCTCTCCTGTGTGTGTTTTCTCTCTCGTCTTCTTTCTGTCTGTGTCTTTCTCACCCTCTCTCCCTGTGTCTTTCTCGCCCTCTCTCCGTGTCTTTCTCTCTGTCTTTCTGTCTGTGTCTTTCTCGCCCTCTCTCCGTGTCTTTCTCTCTCTGTCTTTGTCTGTGTCTTTCTCGCCCTCTCTCCCTGTGTCTTTCTCTCTGTGTCTTTCTCTCTGTGTCTTTCTCTCTCTGTCTTCCTCTCTCTGTCTTTCTCTCTCTGTCTTTCTCTCTGTGTCTTTCTCGCCCTTTCTCCCTGTGTCTTTCTCTCTGTGTCTTTCTCGCCCTCTCTCCCTGTGTCTTTCTCTCTTTGTCTTTCTCGCCCTCTCTCCCTGTGTCTTTCTCTCTGTGTCTTTCTCGCCCTCTCTCCCTGTGTCTTTCTCTCTGTGTCTTTCTCTCTCTGTCTTTCTCTCTGTGTCTTTCTCGCCCTCTCTCCCTGTGTCTTTCTCTCTGTGTCTTTCTCTGCCCTCGCTTCTCTCCTGTGTCTTTCTCTTCTTGTCTTTCTCGCCCTCTCTCCCTGTGTCTTTCTCTCTGTGTTTTCTCTCTCTGTCTTTCTCTCTCTGTGTTTCTCGCCCTCCTCTCCCTGTGTCTTTCTCTCTGTGTCTTTCTGCGCCCTCTCTCCCTGTGTGTCTTTTTCCCTGTGTCTTTCTCTCTGTGTCTTTCTCTCTGTGTCTTTCTCTCTCTTTCTCTCTCTGTGTCTTTCTCTCTGTGTCTTTCTCTCTCTGTCTTTCTCTCTCTGTCTTTCTCGCCCTCTCTCCCTGTGTCTTTCTCTCTGTGTCTTTCTCGCCCTCTCTCCCTGTGTCTTTATCTCTTTTTCTCTCTGTGTGACTCTGTCTTTCTCTCTGTGTGACTCTCTCTGTCTTTTGTTCTCTCTGTGTCTCTCTCTGTCTTTCTGTCTCCCTATCTGGTGCTCTCTCGCTCTCAGTCTCTCTCTCTCTCCATGCGTCTAGTTGCCCGGCAGTCTGTGTTGCAGTCCATGCGTCTAGTTGCCCGGCAGTCTGTGTTGTAGTCCATGTGTCTAGTTGCCCGGCAGTCTGTGTTGCAGTCCATGCGTCTAGTTGCCCGGCAGTCTGTGATGTAGTCCATGCGTCTAGTTGCCCGGCAGTCTGTGTTGTAGTCCATGCGTCTTTAGGTGCACGTTGTTGGATCGCTCCCTGTATTCACCCAGGTGTAAAAGGAGCTCTGGCTTTCCAGGAGGAGTCTTTCCATGATCCGGTAATTGAAGACTCGGTGGTGGAGGAGGTCGGCGGCGGCTTTTGCCCGGGGGATACACTGCAGCTGGTGGAATAATCTGTTGCCGGGAGTGTATTCAATGGTGAAGTGGCGCTGGTATTAGCTGGCCGTCTGTTTGTAAAGCGGGAAGTGAGCGCCTCGGCAGCACGTCCAGCTGTTCTAATCTCTCTTTAATAATCTACCCTCGGCCCGAGGAATTCCCGTGCGTCTTCCCGCTCTCATCACGGGGCGGCTCATCCTTCTCATAAGTATTGAGAGCTTTCCATCGCTCCGTAAGACGTGAGTCCATCACAGAGCTAACAGATTGACATCATTACTGGGAATTAACGTGTCATTTCCACCTCCCAGCGTACGCCATGACTTTCCTTCAATATGTCTCGACGCTCTCTATGACACTCGCAATGCGGGGCTTGTCATCCTGTTGCCTGTCCACCTACCGGTCTGTCCGTCTGTCTGTGTATCCGTATCATTCTGTTTGTCTGTCTCTATAAGTGTGTGTATATATACAGTTGTGTTCAAAATTATTCAACCCCCACTGAAATTGAGTGTTTTGGCCAGTTTGACATTGATTTTGATCATTCAGTCATCTTGCTTACAATTAAATCAAAGAGGCACGTGTAGGTCAGACAAATATAACATAACATTTATAATGAAATAACCACAAATGTCTTTTCTGTGCTCACATCATTATCAGTTTTATTCAACCCCCAAGTGACATTCAATCTTAGTACTTAGTACAACATCCTTTTACAGTTATAACAGCTTTTAAACGTGAAGCATAGCTTGACACAAGTGTCTTGCAGCGATCTACGGGTATCTTCGCCCATTCGTCATGGCAAAAGCCTCCAGTTCAGTCACATTCTTAGGCTTGCGCACTGCACTGCTTTCTTTAAGTCCCACCAGAGGTTCTCAATCGGATTTAAGTCAGGTGACTGCGATGGCCACTCCAAAATGTTCCAGCCTTTAATCTGCAACCATGCTCTAGTGGACTTGGAGGTATGCTTGGGATCATTGTCCTGTTGAAAGGTCCAACGTCTCCCAAGCCTCAGGTTTGTGACGGACTGCATCACATTGTCATCCAATATCTCCTGGTACTGAAGAGAATTCATGGTACCTTGCACACGCTGAAGCTTCCCTGTACCTGCAGAAGCAAAACAGCCCCAAAGCATGATTGACCCCCCGCCATGCTTCACAGTAGGCAAGGTGTTCTTTTCTTCATAGGCCTTGTTCTTCCTCCTCCAAACATAGCGTTGATCCATGGCCCAAACAGTTCTAATTTTGTTTCATCAGTCCACAGAACACTATCCCAAAACTTCTGTGGTTTGTCCACATGACTTTTGGCATACTGCAGTCGACTCTTCTTATTCTTTGGAGACAGCAAGGGGGTGCGCCTGGGAGTTCTGGCATGGAGGCCTTCATTACGCAGTGTGCGCCGTATTGTCTGAGCTGAAACTTCAGTACCCACATCTGACAAATCTTTTCTCATTCCTCAGCAGTCACACGGGGACTTTTCTCCACTCTACGCTTCAGGTAGCGCACAGCAGTCGAAGTCAGCATCTTCTTTCTGCCACGACCAGGTAGCGTTTCAACAGTTGTCCTTTGCCTTGAATTTGCGAATGATGCTTCCTATGGTCTCTCTTGGTATGTTTAACATCTTGCAATCTTCTTATAGCCATTGCCCTTCCTGTGAAGAGTAATCACCTCTTCTCTTGTCTTCCTGGACCATTCTCTTGACTTCACCATGTTTGTAACCACACCAGTAAATGTCTAGAAGGAGCTGAGTATCACAGTCATTTTAAAGCTGCCTAATTGGTGCTTATTATGCTTTATTGCTGCTCCGTGACATACACAGGTGTTTTCATACCTGATTGAAAACACTTGAATGAACCTCTGTTCTTCAGAGTGGTAGTCTTTAAGGGGTTGAATAATTGTGTCAATGAAGAATTCACAAAAGAAACATTTACTACTGTATTACAAAACCAATTGATGTCATTTTAGTTGCATATGGTTCTTTAAAAAGTCCTTGTAGGATTTCATTCTGAATACAATTACAAATGTCACTAAATTCCCTAAAACCCTTTACAGCATTGGGGCTTGAATAATTTTGAACACAACTGTATATATATCTGTATGTCTGTCTGTATACGTATCAGTGTGCCTGTCTCTATAAGTATCTATCTGTGTATCCGTATCAATCTGTGTGTCTGTCTCTATGTATATATATATCTGTATGTCCGTCTGTCTGTGTATCCGTATCATTCTTTGTGTCTGTCTCTATAAGTGTATGTATATATCTGTATGTCTGTCTGTATCCGTATCAGTGTGTCTGTATATATAATTGTATATATCTGTATGTCTGTCTGTCTCTATAAGTATCTATCTAGCTATCTGTCGTCTGTATCTGTATCCATCTGTGTTTCTTTCTCTAAGTATTTATATATCTGTCTGTCTGTGTATCCATATCATTCTGTTTGTCTCTAAGTATCTATCTGTCCGTCTGTGTGTGTGTCTGTCTGTGTATCCGTATCTCTAGAAGTATATATATACTGTATAGATCTCTGTAGGTCTGTCCATCTTTGTATATGTATCAATCTGTGTGTCTCTCTCTATAACTATATATTTATTTTTTAATAAAGGATTTTACCAGGAAGGATACATTGAGATTTCTCTCGTTTTCAAGTATGTCCTGGGTTCAAGAACATTGAAGTGTTACAGTTACAGAAATACAAAGTAATACAATGCAAGATATTAAAAAAACAACACAAATATACAGATTAACAGAAAATAAATATGTAGGAAATAGTCATTATATTACATGTTTACAGGTGCATTATGTATATAGTTACTGTGTTACATGTTTACAGGTGCATTCTGTATATAGTCACTGTGTTACATGTTTACAGGCGCATTCTGTATATAGTCACTATGTTACATGTTTACAGGCGCATTCTGTATATAGTCACTATGTTACATGTTTACAGGCGCAGTCTGTATATAGTCACTGTGTTACATGTTTACAGGTGCATTCTGTATATAGTCACTGTGTTACATGTTTACAGGTGCATTCTGTATATAGTCCCTATGTTACATGTTTACAGGTGCATTCTGTATATAGTCACTGTGTTACATGTTTACAGGCGCATTCTGTATATAGTCACTGTGTTACATGTTTACAGGTGCATTCTGTATATAGTCACTATGTTACATGTTTACAGGTGCATTCTGTATATAGTCACTGTGTTACATGTTTACAGGTGCATTCTGTATATAGTCACTGTGTTACATGTTTACAGGTGCATTCTGTATATAGTCACTATGTTACATGTTTACAGGTGCATTCTGTATGTAGTCACTATGTTACATGTTTACAGGTGCATTCTGTATATAGTCACTGTGTTTCATGTTTACAGGTGCATTCTGTATATAGTCACTGTGTTACATGTTTACAGGCGCATTCTGTATATAGTCATTGTGTTACATGGTTACAGGCGCATTCTGTATTGAGGTATGTTAGTAAGGAGCTCTTGAGTGACTTAAGACTGGGGGAAGATTTGATGGTGTCTGGGAGGTTATTCCATAATTGTGGTGCTCTGTAGGAAAATGAGGATGGAGCCACTTTCTTTTTGTATTGTGGTATTGTAAGTAAGGTGCTGGTCCTGGATCGGAGGTTATAGGATGATGGAGCTGCTGAGGGAAGCAACCTATTCAGGTAGGGTGGCAGCTTCCCAGAAAAGCTCTTCAACACCAGGTTGGAAAGGTGAAGGGTGCGTTTAGACTCCAGCGAGGGCCAGTTTAGCTCTTTTAACATGTCACATAGGGATGTGCTTTTCGGGTTTCGGAATTCCGGAATTTTCACGAAATTTCCCGATTCGTGTTTTCGGATGCGGCCGAATTTCCGAAAATTTTTAGATCCGAAAATGGCAGATCAGAAAAGTTTTCCGAGCCTAAACGAAATAGTTTCGGAATTTTCGAATGGACTTGAAATGTGTCAAATCGAAATTTATTGCTTTGAAACGAGGAGAACAGACGTTCCGAAAAAACGAAAATTTCCGAAGTTACGAAAAGTCGATACAAAAAACGAGCAAAGTGACACGAAAATACGAAAAACGGTCGATATTCTGAAAACATGTATAATTCCGAAAAACGAAAATTTCCGAAATTACGAAAAGTCAATACAAAAACGAGCAAAGTGATACGAAAATACGAAAAATGGTCGATATTCCGAAAAAATATGTACACGAAAAACGAGTCGAGCCGAACCGAATCGAAACAGAAATCGGTCGAAACGAGCCGAATCGAAAAGTTTAAAAATCCGAAATTCCGAAAAGCCGATACAAAAACGAGCAAAGTGACACGAAAATACGAAAAATGGTCGATATTCCGAAAAAATATGTACACGAAAAACGAGTCGAGCCGAACCGAATCGAAACAGAAATCGGTCGAAACGAGCCGAATCGAAAAGTTTAAAAATCCGAAAAACGATAATTTCCGAAATTCCGAAAAGCCGATACAAAAACGAGCAAAGTGACACGAAAATACGAAAAATGGTCGATATTCCGAAAAAATATGTACACGAAAAACGAGTCGAGCCGAACCGAATCGAAACAGAAATCGGTCGAAACGAGCCGAATCGAAAAGTTTAAAAATCCGAAAAATCGAACCGAATCGAACCGAAAAAAAAATCGGTGCACAAGCCTAATGTCACAATGATGGGTCATTTAGTTACATTGTAGCACAAACGGCAGAATGAGTTATACAATGTAGTAAGTTTCTGAAGGTGTGTTTGCGGGGCGGCTGCATACACTACATCTCTGTATTCAATGGCTGGCATAAGCATTTGTTGTACAATCTGCTTTCTTACCGCGGGGCTCAAGCAGGATTTGTTTCTGTACAGGGCACCTAGTTTGGGGTAAAGTTTAGATGAGAGTTTTTCAATGTGGGGCCAAAGGATAGATTAGGGTCCAACCACATACCTAGATATTTGAGAGAAGTGACTGGGGTCAGCGTGTTATTTGATTTTGTCCCAACACATAGATGGGGATTTTGCAATTTGTGTAGTTTAGGTTTTGTTCCAAAGAGCATCGTTACAGTTTTGTCATTATTTAAAAAAAGTTTGTGTTTGATCCACTTTTCTACCTCTGTGAATCGGTCTTGCAGCACGGCCTCCAGCTGCGGGAGATTTGATTTAGGTATAGATTACGGTGTTGTCTGCGTACATGTGTACAGTTGAGGCTTTGCAGACATTGGGCAGATCATTTATGAATATTGTGAATAGCAGGGGGCCGAGTATTGAGCCTTGGGGTACACCGCAAGTGACTGGGAGCGGGAGGGAGGAGCTGCCAGAAATGGACACATATTGCGATCGGTCGGATACATATGATTGAAACCAGGTTAGTGTGTGATCACCATTACCAGAGCTTTTAAGTTTTTTTAACAAGATGCCATGGTCTACCGTGTCAAAGGCCTTGGCAAAATCAAGGAAGATGCTCCAGTTAGGCTTCCTTGTTCCATCCCAGCTTGGATATCATTGCACACTTTTAAAAGGGCGGTTGTAGTTGAATGATTTGGACGAAAGCCTGATTGATCTGGGGTTAAGTAGTTCCAATATTGATAATAATCACGTAATTGTGTGTAGACGCATTCTTTCTAAATTTTTGACATTACAGGGAGCAATGATATCGGACGGTAGTTGGATACCAAAGTACTGTCACCACTTTTATGGATAGGTACCACTCTCGCAGTCTTCCAGAGTTTGGGTATATATCCAGTCGCCAGTGATTCATTGATTAGGGTTGCGACAGGATTTGCAGTTGCCGGTGCACTGATTTTCAGCAGCATTGCTGGTATTTGAGGTCCAGACTGGGATTTCATTTTTTGGAGTTTAGTAACGACACTGACAGGTACTGGTCTAAAACTGAATTCCTGTCTGATACAGGGACTTTGCACAGTTGGAGGGGCCTGACCTGCATGCGGCCTTTCTGATTGCATGTAATTTCCTAACTTGGCAATTAAAGTGGTGGCACATCCAACAAAATAATCATTAAAGGCATTTGCTACGTCTAGGGGGTGTTGCAGGGTTTGGTTGTTTACTTTGACAGCAGCTGGCTGAGAGTGGACGGGGGGGGGGGGGTGCTTGTATGTTACTTATGGTTTTCCAAAAGTTTCTTGGGTTTGATATGTTATTGTTTAGATTTTCATTGAAGTATTGGGCTTTAGCCATTTTTGTTTTGTGCATGCATTCCGGCATTGTCAGTATTCATAGTGATCGTTCATTGAACCAGTACTCTTGAAATTTGACCACAGTGAATCTCTAAGCTGGTACATTAGTGTAAGATCAGCTGTAACCCAGGGGAGATGGGTCCCTTTTACTCGCACTTTACGCAGCTGGACATGGGAATTCCAGACTTGCAGGTGCTCAGACTGAAAGTATTCAATTGCACAGTCTAGGTCTTGGATTAGGTTTAGTCTGTACCAGGGGAGCTGTTTGAGATCACTTAGGAAGGATTCAACAATAAATTTCTTGAAAGACATGGTGGTTATTACCTTTGGGGGAGATTTCATGGCCTTTATTTTGCGCACGCAGTACACTAGACAATGGTCACTAAAGCTATTAGCGAGAATGCCTGCCTCCTGTATTCTATCATCTGTCTGTGTATCTGTATCAAACTGTGTGTGTGTCCCTATAAGTATATATACTTATATATACTTATAATCTTTGTGTATGTCCGTCTTTGTATCCGTATCTATCTGTGTGTCTGTCTCTATAAGTATATATATCTTTCTAGATCTGTTCTTTTTTTATTGGAGTTTTTTGTAAGATCACAGTTTGGTTTTGTATTTGTGCCCAGTGTGTCTGTGTCCGCTACATGTTAAAGATCTCGGCCATGTGCCTTGGCTCAGGTTTTTGGTTGTTGGAGTCAGATTTTCTATTCTGTGGGACAGGTGTGCTGTGGGTCAGGTGTGCTGTGGGTCAGGTTTCCTGTGCTGTGGGTCGTGTTTTCTGTGCTGTGGGTCGGGTTTCCTGTGCTGAGGGTCGGGTTTCCTGTGCTGAGGGTCGGGTTTCCAGTGCTGAGGGTCGGGTTTCCTGTGCTGCTGGTCGGGTTTCCTGTGCTGCGGGTCGGGTTTCCTGTGCTGCGGGTCGGGTTTCCAGTGCTGAGGGTCGGGTTTCCAGTGCTGAGGGTCGGGTTTCCTGTGCTGCGGGTCGGGTTTCCTGTGCTGGCGGGTCGGTTTCCAGTGCTGAGGGTCGGGCTTTCCAGTGCTGAGGGTCGGGTTTCCTGTGCTGCGGGTCGGGTTTCCTGTGCTGAGGGTCGGGTTTCCAGTGCTGAGGGTCGGGTTTCCTGTGCTGCGGGTCGGGTTTCCTGTGCTGAGGGTCGGGTTTCCAGTGCTGCGGGTCGGGTTTCCTGTGCTGCGGGTCGGGTTTCCTGTGCTGAGGGTCGGGTTTCCAGTGCTGAGGGTCGGGTTTCCTGTGCTGCGGGTCGGGTTTCCTGTGCTGCGGGTTGCGGGTTTTCCTGTGCTGCGAGTCGGGTTTCCAGTGCTGAGGGTCGGGTTTCCTGTGCTGCGGGTCGGGTTTCCTGTGCTGAGGGTCGGGTTTCCTGTGCGGCGGGACTGGTTTCCTGTGCTGAGGGTCGGGTTTCCTGTGCTGAGGGTCGGGTTTCCTGTGCTGAGGGCCGGGTTTCCAGTGCTGAGGGTTGGGTTTCCAGTGCTGAGGGTTGGGTTTCCAGTGCTGAGGGTCGGGTTTCCTGTGCTGCGGGTCGGGTTTCCTGTGCTGCGGGTCGGGTTTCCTGTGCTGCGGGTCGGGTTTCCAGTGCTGAGGGTCAGGTTTCCTGTGCTGAGGGTCAGGTTTCCTGTGCTGAGGGTCGGGTTTTCTGTGCTGAGGGTCGGGTTTCCTGTGCCGGGGGTCGGGTTTCCTGTTATGCGGCTCGGGTGTTCTGCGGCTTGGATCTTTCACGGCTCGGGTGTTCTGCGGCTCGGGTGCTCTGCTGCTCGGGACTTCTGCGGCTCGGGTCTTCTGCGGCTCGGGTGTTCTGTTTTGTGGCTCAGGTTTTTGGTTGTGTTGGGTATTCAGTCGTGTGGCTCAGATGTTCCATGCTGCGGTCTGGTTCTGCCAGATTCCTGTTAACAAGGTTAGATATTCCTGCAGCTCTTTCTTGGATCATGTCCCCAGACTTTGGGATGTATCACTGTTTGGTTTGGTTTTTTAGTATTGATTCTTTTGATCCTGTATCTACTTGTACAGGTGTTTTATGTTTCTTTTACGCACGGTGACGTTTCTGCAGCTGTGTTACACTCTTACATCGCACGCTTGTTGTCTGCTGTTCTGCACTCTCTCTTCCATCGTGACGTAGATTAAGGCCACAATGTTGCTTTGTTGGAGAAATTGCAAGATTTTAGTAACTTGTAATTTGAGCTCTATTGTAACAAGGCAATTATGAACTTATAAAAAGACACAAAAAACAGAAATGTTCAAGGAGGCAAAAACCAGATAAAAAAAATCCACAGAAACCCCAATCCAGAGCTTTATTGTAAGCATGTGATGTTGAAAATCCACCCAAAAAGACAAGAGTTTCAGTGTTTCAGGGCAAATAATAACTTTAACAATAATACTATAATAATAACAATATACAAATAATACTGAAAATATTACTTTAATAAAATAATACTAAGAACCATACTAAACATAATGGTGATCATTATAATAACACCACTACTACCAATACTGATAATAATCAATAATAGTAACGATAATATTATCACTGCTGCTGATAATAATATCAATAATAGTAACGATAATATTATCACTGCTGCTGATACTGATATTAATATCAATAATAGTAACGATAATATTATCACAGCTGCTGATACTGATAATAATATCAATAATAGTAACGATAATATTATCACTGCTGCTGATAATAATATCAATAATAGTAACGATAATATTATCACAGCTGCTGATACTGATATTAATATCAATAATAGTAACGATAATATTATCACAGCTGCTGATATTAATATCAATAATAGTAACGATAATATTATCACAGCTGCTGATACTGATATTAATATCAATAATAGTAACGATAATATTATCACAGCTGCTGATACTGATATTAATATCAATAATAGTAATGATAATATTATCACAGCTGCTGATACTGATATTAATATCAATAATAGTAACGATATTCATATCAGTATTGGTAGTTGTGATAATATTATTGTTACTATTATTGATATTAGTATCAGTATCAGCAGCTGTGATAATATTATCATTACTATTATTGATATTAGTATCAGTATTAGCAGCTGTGATAATATTATCAATAATAGTAATGATAATATTATCACAGCTGCTGATACTAATATCAATAATAGTAACGATAATATTATCACAGCTGCTGATACTGATATTAATATCAATAATAGTAACATAATATTATCACAGCTGCTGATACTGATATTAATATCAATAATAGTAACGATAATATTAATCAAGCTGCTGATACTGAATATTAATATCAATAATAGTAACGATAATATTATCACAGCTGCTGATAACTGAATATTAATATCAATAATAGTAACGATAATATTATCACAGCTGCTGATACTGATACTAATATCAATATAGTAATGATAATATTATCACAGCTGCTGATACTGATATATATCAATAATAGTACGATAATATTATAACAGCTGCTGATACTAATATCAATAATAGTAACGATAATATTATCACAGCTGCTGATACTGATATTAATATCAATAATAGTAACGATAATATTATCACAGCTGCTGATAAGATATTAATATCAATAATAGTAATGATAATATTATCACAGCTGCTGATACTGATATTAATATCAATAATAGTAACAATAATATTATCACAGCTGCTGATACTAATATCAATAATAGTAGCAATAATATTATCACAGCTGCTGATACTGATATTAATATCAATAATAGTATGATAAATATTATCACAGCTGCTGATACTGATATTAATATCAATAATAGTAACGATAATATTATCACAGCTGCTGATACTGATATTAAATATCAATAATAGTAACGATAATATTATCACAGCTGCTGATACTAATATTAATATCAATAATAGTAACAATAATATTATCACAGCTGCTGATACTGATATTAATATCAATAATAGTAACGATAATATTATCACAGCTGCTGATATTAATATCAATAATAGTAACGATAATATTATCACAGCTGCTGATACTGATACAAATATCAATAAGAGTAACGATAATATTATAATAGCTGCTGATACTGATACTAATATCAATAATAGTAACGATAATATTATCACAGCTGCTGATACTGATACTAATATCAATAATAGTAACGATAATATTATCACAGCTGCTGATACTAATATCAATAATAGTACGATAATATTATCACAGCTGCTGATACTGATATTAATATCAATAATAGTAACGATAATATTATCACAGCTGCTGATACTGATATTAATATCAATAATAGTAACGATAATATTATCACAGCTGCTGATACTGATATTAATATCAATAATAGTAACGATAATATTATCACAGCTGCTGATATTAATATCAATAATAGTAACGATAATATTATCACAGCTGCTGATACTAATATCAATAATAGTAACGATAATATTATCACAGCTGCTGATACTGATATTAATATCAATAATAGTAACGATAATATTATCACAGCTGCTGATACTGATATTAATATCAATAATAGTAACGATAATATTATCACAGCTGCTGATACTGATATTAATATCAATAATAGTAACGATAATATTATCACAGCTGCTGATATTAATATCAATAATAGTAACGATAATATTATCACAGCTGCTGATACTGATATTAATATCAATAATAGTAACGATAATATTATCACAGCTGCTGATATTAATAATCAATAATAGTAACGATAATATTATCACAGCTGGTGATACTGATATTAATATCAATAATAGTAACGATAATATTATCACAGCTGCTGATACTGATATTAATATCAATAATAGTAATGATAATATTATCACAGCTGCTGATACTGATATTAATATCAATAATAGTAATGATAATATTATCACAGCTGCTGATACTGATACTAATATCAATAATAGTAACAATAATATTATCACAGCTGCTGATACTGATATTAATATCAATAATAGTAACAATAATATTATCACAGCTGCTAATACTGATATTAATATCAATAATAGTAACGATAATATTATCACAGCTGCTGATACTGATATTAATATCAATAATAGTAATGATAATAATATCACAGCTGCTGATACTAATATTAATATCAATAATAGTAACGATAATAATATCACAGCTGCTGATACTAATATCAATAATAGTAACGATAATATTATCACAGCTGCTGATATTAATATCAATAATAGTAACGATAATATTATCACAGCTGCTGATACTGATATTAATATCAATAATAGTAACGATAATATTATCACAGCTGCTGATATTAATATCAATAATAGTAAAGATAATATTATCACAGCTGCTGATACTGATATTTATATCAATAATAGTAACAATAATATTATCACAGCTGCTGATATTAATATCAATAATAGTAAAGATAATATTATCACAGCTGCTGATACTGATATTAATATCAATAATAGTAACGATAATATTATCACAGCTGCTGATATTAATATCAATAATAGTAACGATAATATTATCACAGCTGATGATACTGATATTAATATCAATAATAGTAAAGATAATATTATCACAGCTGCTGATAATAATATCAATAATAGTAACGATAATATTATCACAGCTGCTGATACTAATATTAATATCAATAATAGTAACGATAATATTATCACAGCTGCTGATATTAATATCAATAATAGTAACAATAATATTATCACAGCTGCCGATACTGATATTAATATCAATAATAGTAACGATAATATTATCACAGCTGCTGATACTAATATTAATATCAATAATAGTAACAATAATATTATCACAGCTGCTGATATTAATATCAATAATAGTAACGATAATATTATCACAGCTGCTGATACTGATATTAATATCAATAATAGTAATGATAATATTATCACAGCTGCTGATACTGATATTAATATCAATAATAGTAACGATAATATTATCACAGCTGCTGATACTGATATTAATATCAATAATAGTAATGATAATATTATCACAGCTGCTGATACTAATATTAATATCAATAATAATAACAATAATATTATCACAGCTGCCGATACTGATATTAATATCAATAATAGTAACGATAATATTATCACAGCTGCTGATATTAATATCAATAATAGTAACGATAATATTATAACAGCTGCTGATACTGATACTAATATCAATAAGAGTAACGATAATATTATAATAGCTGCTGATACTGATACTAATATCAATAATAGTAACGATAATATTATCACAGCTGCTGATACTGATACTAATATCAATAATAGTAACGATAATATTATCACAGCTGCTGATACTAATATCAATAATAGTAACGATAATATTATCACAGCTGCTGATACTGATATTAATATCAATAATAGTAATGATAATATTATCACAGCTGCTGATACTGATATTAATATCAATAATAGTAACGATAATATTATCACAGCTGCTGATACTGATACTAATATCAATAATAGTAACGATAATATTATCACAGCTGCTGATATTAATATCAATAATAGTAACGATAATATTATCACAGCTGCTGATACTAATATCAATAATAGTAACGAATAATATTATCACAGCTGCTGATACTGATATTAATATCAATAATAGTAATGATAATATTATCACAGCTGCTGATACTGATATTAATATCAATAATAGTAACGATAATATTATCACAGCTGCTGATACTGATACTAATATCAATAATAGTAACGATAATATTATCACAGCTGCTGATATTAATATCAATAATAGTAACGATAATATTATCACAGCTGCTGATACTGATACTAATATCAATAATAGTAACGATAATATTATCACAGCTGCTGATATTAATATCAATAATAGTAACGATAATATTATCACAGCTGCTGATACTGATACTAATATCAATAATAGTAACGATAATATTATCACAGCTGCTGATACTGATACTAATATCAATAATAGTAACGATAATATTATCACAGCTGCTGATACTAATATCAATAATAGTAACGATAATATTATCACAGCTGCTGATACTGATATTAATATCAATAATAGTAATGATAATATTATCACAGCTGCTGATACTGATATTATTATCAATAATAGTAATGATAATATTATCACAGCTGCTGATACTGATATTAATACCAATAATAGTAATGATAATATTATCACAGCTGCTGATACTGATATTAATATCAATAATAGTAATGATAATATTATCACAGCTGCTGATACTGATATTAATATCAATAATAGTAATGATAATATTATCACAGCTGCTAATATTAATATCAATAATAGTAACGATAATATTATCACAGCTGCTGATACTAATCAATAATAGTAACGATAATATTATCACAGCTGCTGATACTGATATTAATATATCATAATATAATACGATAATATTATCACAGCTGCTGATACTGATATTAATATCAATAATAGTAATGATAATGTTATCACAGCTGCTGATACTGATATTAATATCAATAATAGTAATGATAATATTATCACAGCTGCTGATACTGATATTAATATCAATAATAGTAATGATAATATTATCACAGCTGCTGATACTGATATTAATATCAATAATAGTAATGATAATATTATCACAGCTGCTAATATTAATATCAATAATAGTAACGATAATATTATCACAGCTGCTGATACTGATACTAATATCAATAATAGTAACGATAATATTATCACAGCTGCTGATACTGATACTAATATCAATAATAGTAACGATAATATTATCACAGCTGCTGATACTGATATTAATATCAATAATAGTAAATGATAATATTATCACAGCTGCTAATACTGATATTAATATCAATAATAGTAACGATAATATTATCACAGCTGCTGATACTGATATTAATATCAATAATAGTAATGATAATATTATCACAGCTGCTGATACTGATACTAATATCAATAATAGTAACGATAATATTATCACAGCTGCTGATACTGATATTAATATCAATAATAGTAATGATAATATTATCACAGCTGCTAATACTGATATTAATATCAATAATAGTAACGATAATATTATCACAGCTGCTAATACTGATATTAATATCAATAATAGTAACGATAATATTATCACAGCTGCTAATACTGATATTAATATCAATAATAGTAATGATAATATTATCACAGCTGCTAATACTGATATTAATATCAATAATAGTAACGATAACATTATCACAGCTGCTGATACTGATATTAATATCAATAATAGTAATGATAATATTATCACAGCTGCTGATACTGATATTAATATCAATAATAGTAACGATAATATTATCACAGCTGCTGATACTGATATTAATATCAATAATAGTAATGATAATATTATCACAGCTGCTGATACTGATACTAATATCAATAATAGTAATGATAATATTATCACAGCTGCTGATACTGATATTAATATCAATAATAGTAACGATAATATTATCACAGCTGCTGATACTGATATTAATATCAATAATAGTAACGATAATATTATCACAGCTGCTGATACTGATATTAATATCAATCAATAATAGTGACGATAATATTATCACAGCTGCTGATACTGATATTAATATCAATATTAGTAACGATAATATTATCACAGCTGCTGATACTGATATTAATATCAATAATAGTAATGATAATATTATCACAGCTGCTGATACTAATATCAATAATAGTAACGATAATATTATCACAGCTGCTGATACTGATATTAATATCAATAATAGTAACGATAATATTATCACAGCTGCTGATACTGATATTAATATCAATAATAGTAACGATAATATTATCACAGCTGCTGATACTGATATTAATATCAATAATAGTAACAATAATATTATCACAGCTGCTGATATTAATATCAATAATAGTAACGATAATATTATCACAGCTGCTGATACTAATATCAATAATAGTAACAATAATATATCACAGTGCTGATAATTAATATCAATAATAGTAACGATAATATTATCACAGCTGCTGATACTGATATTATATATCAATAATAGTAACATAATATTATCACAGCTGCTGATACTGATATTAATATCAATAATAAGTAACGATAATATATATCACAGCTGCTGATACTGATATTAATATCAATAATAACGATAATATTATCACAGCTGCTGATACTGATATTATATCAATAATAGTAACGATAAATATCACAGCTGATGATACTGATATTAATATCAATAATAGTAACGATAATATTATCACAGCTGCTGATACTGATATTAATATCAATAATAGTAACGATAATATTATAACAACTGCTGATACTAATATCAATAATAGTAACGATAATATTATCACAGCTGCTGATACTGATATTAATATCAATAATAGTAACGATAATATTATCACAGCTGCTGATACTGATATTAATATCAATAATAGTAATGATAATATTATCACAGCTGCTGATACTGATATTAATATCAATAATAGTAACAATAATATTATCACAGCTGCTGATATTAATATCAATAATAGTAACGATAATATTATCACAGCTGCTGATACTGATATTAATATCAATAATAGTAACGATAATATTATAACAACTGCTGATACTAATATCAATAATAGTAACGATAATATTATCACAGCTGCTGATACTGATATTAATATCAATAATAGTAACGATAATATTATCACAGCTGCTGATATTAATATCAATAACAGTAACGATAATATTATCACAGCTGCTGATACTAATATCAATAATAGTAACGATAATATTATCACAGCTGCTGATACTGATATTAATATCAATAATAGTAACGATAATATTATCACAGCTGCTGATATTAATATCAATAACAGTAACGATAATATTATCACAGCTGCTGATACTAATATCAATAATAGTAACGATAATATTATCACAGCTGCTGATATTAATATCAATAATAGTAACGATAATATTATCACAGCGCTGCTGATACTGATATTATATCAATAATAGTAACGATAATATTATCACAGCTGCTGATACTGATATTAATATCAATAATAGTAACGATAATATTATCACAGCTGCTGATAATAATATCAATAATAGTAACGATAATATTATCACAGCTGTTGATATTAATATCAATAATAGTAATGATATTATCACAGCTGCTGATACTGATACTAATATCAATAATAGTAACAATAATATTATCACAGCTGCTGATACTGATATTAATATCAATAATAGTAACAATAATATTATCACAGCTGCCGATACTGATATTAATATCAATAATAGTAACGATAATATTATCACAGCTGCTGATACTGATATTAATATCAATAATAGTAACGATAATAATATCACAGCTGCTGATACTAATATCAATAATAGTAACGATAATATTATCACAGCTGCTGATACTGATACTAATATCAATAATATTCACAGCTGCTGATATTAATATCAATAATAATAACGATAATATTATCACAGCTGCTGATACTGATATTAATATCAATAATAGTAACGATAATATTATCACAGCTGCTGATATTAATATCAATAATAGTAAAGATAATATTATCACAGCTGCTGATACTGATATTAATATCAATAATAGTAAAGATAATATTATCACAGCTGCTGATACTGATATTAATATCAATAATAGCAACAATAATATTATCACAGCTGCTGATATTAATATCAATAATAGTAACGATAATATTATCACAGCTGCTAATACTGATACTAATATCAATAATAGTAACGATAATATTATCACAGCTGCTGATACTAATATTAATATCAATAATAGTAACGATAATATTATCACAACTGCTGATACTGATACTAATATCAATAATAGTAACAATAATATTATCACAGCTGCTGATATTAATATCAATAATAGTAACGATAATATTATCACAGCTGCTGATACTAATATCAATAATAGTAACGATAATATTATCACAGCTGCTGATACTGATATTAATATCAATAATAGTAACGATAATATTATCACAGCTGCTGATACTGATATTAATATCAATAATAGTAATGATAATATTATCACAGCTGCTGATACTGATACTAATATCAATAATAGTAACGATAATATTATCACAGCTGCTGATACTGATATTAATATCAATAATAGTAATGATAATATTATCACAGCTGCTGATACTGATATTAATATCAATAATAGTAATGATAATATTATCACAGCTGCTGATACTGATATTAATATCAATAATAGTAATGATAATATTATCACAGCTGCTGATACTGATACTAATAGCGGTTTTATTTCTGCTTCTAATGAGACAATGTGAATAGTAACAATGCTCTGTTCCTGGTGATAATGTGTGAAGGAGTGGGGATACCTGCAGTTTGTGTTTCTTGAGGAGTGGTTACTGTGATTTAGTGTTTTGTGTCTGTGTTTGTATATAATAACATTGATGGAGACGTTGATTTTCTGGCTCATTTTAGAGTGATTGTGTTTGTGTCTGTTTGTCGCTGGCATTCATTGCGTTCTTCGGGGTCCATAAAGGATTGTGCGTTACTTTTTCCTCTGAGCGTGTCCTTTCAGTGAGAGGTTCTCAGGGTCGTGAGATCAGAGATCTCTTTGATGAATCTGATCGATAGCGTTTTCTTCCTCTTGACATTTTGCTGCTCTGAAACGTCTTCCTCCTCAGTCCATCCCGATCAGCCCCGGCTCTCGGCATACTGAGTGCATCAGCCAGGGAGGCTCGCTGGGAATATTAAGCGTCCGTTTCCAGGTAGTGCGAGGCTGGTGTTTCCGCTGGTGCTGGTCCAGGTTACGTTGTTGTGTCTCTTCTAGACGCAGGGATTGATTACATTAGCTGACAATCTAAATCCAGCGCAATGTGGAGGATTTTCAGATTTTGGTACACACGGCCCTGCGGGCCTCTCGCTGACAGTTGCATCCGTCATTCTAGAAAATGTCTTTTCTGCCAAATTGCTGCCAGCTCGGCATTCATCTTATGTCTAATTGGGGGTGGGGGGGTACACGAGTGATTCCCTTCAGACTCCATGCCAGTGCAAGATCATGGAACAGTTGGCACCAAACACTCTAACAGCATGTCATCTGGCTTCGTCCTCCCACGGTCTGAATGTCTTCTAAACCCCTTAAGTGCTGCTGGGCTTCAGAGACCGAGAGATCTCGCAGCTCACAACAGAAAGTCTAATTTGGGCAAAGGAGATGACACGGCTTATGTTTCAGCCACCGTTAGTTGCGTGGAGAGAAATTAAATGATGATGAGATCATAGAACGCCATGATTTCCTGCAGATTCCGTCCACACATGCAGACGCTATCACTAAAACAGGAAAAAGGGCAAGAGGAACAATGCCGGCAGCAAAGTGCCATCATTTCACACAATGTGGAGGTTTAGTGCGCTCCCAGGGTGTTTGGACATACGGGGTGGCGGGGTGACGTTGCGCTCGCTTCTCAACACGTCTCCTTAACATATTTATCTGTTTATTTTTGCAGGGGTGGACTGACCATTAGGGCAATAGGGCACTGCCCGAGAGCCCTGGCTTAGGAGGGGGCCCCATGAGGGCCCCTCCAAGGCTTGGTCAGGCCTTAGCTTTCGGTGGGTACCCACGCCACCTCAGAAATCATGTATCAGCGACCACCTTTATATGTATCTGCCGCAGCCCCACTGTATTTCACCATAGCGGCTTCAATATTGCAGAGCGTAAGCAGTGTGATGGAACCGTTCTCTTCCGTCTGTCCTGACTCTCCAGACACCTCTTCGTTTCGGTTAGCCCGGCTACTCGAGCAGCTTGACCCTCCTGCTTCTGTTTCTCTGCCCTGGAGCCATTAGGAATTTCCAGAAGGTCGCTCGGTGCCTTCTGAGGTTGAGTGTATAGTGTAGCGTAGCTGAATGAAACACCAGACGCGGCTTTATGTTCCAACAGGATTCTCTCTCTGTCTCACTCTCTGAGAGTTCTGACTTTTAATGAAGAAAATCGCTACCATTTATGCTGAAATCCAACAGCCATAATATGCATAAATGACGCACATCGTCCTAATAAAATGCTAATTACATTATGTCAGATAGGTATTTACAATAAACATTCTTTACATTCTTTAGCCTTTAGCTCACACAACATTTGCATAATCTATTATAAAGGAGATCAGTTAGGTTTTGGCTGAGACAATGGTGACTCTCAACCTCTTAGACATGTAAACAGGTAACAGATGGACAAAGAGAAAAACCCTTTTGCCTAATCACAAATTACTCAACCTATTTTACAATCTATACGAAAGAAAGCATTGCACTCACTGCAGGTAGTATCTCTAATAAAAACCAAATTTTTACCTAAAGAAATATAGGTAAAGAAGTATATTTAAAACTAAAGCTACGCCATTTTACACTAAACTAACTTAAACTAAAACCAAACAATGTAAAATATATTTAAAATCACACGATATAAATGAACATAAAGTCTCTTGGGGTTTGAAGCGTGGAGCGCCACGTCAGCTCCATGACATATGTCCCCCCTCCACAACGGCAGGGCAAGCTTAGATCCCAAATGGATCGCTTGCCACTGACAAGACCTCTCACCTTTTGCCTTTTCTGTGCCATCTTCAAAGTTCCAGGTTGCGGGCACATAAGCAAAGTCAGCGGGGTCTGACGGTCGCTGGAGGGTTGTGGGTCCATAGTCCCGGGGCAAGAGGCAAGCCAACCCTCTTGTCCAGTGTTCCCAGGACTCACCGCAGTAGTGTCTGCCAGGCAACAGGCCACCTCAGTCCACAGACCCAAAACGTTTTCTAGCGGGCACACTGGAATTCCCCCCAACATCTTTCTGTCTCCAGGGCACCTCTGCAGACCCATGACCAAGACACAGTCAGCAGTCCCCAGTCTCTCCTTCGGGTGATGCTCCCCTCCCGAACATTTAGCAGGGGCCCAGCCCACGGCTATCCCCACAATCCCAAAAGGGCGCAATTCTTCCTGGGACCAGGAACTTGGTAGTCTCTCAGGGTGGTCACTCACCGATTCTGCTGGTCTTCTAGGCAGGTATGAAGAGGTTCTCTCTCTGGTATCACCTTGGGTCATAAGGGTGGATTGCTGGGGGGGTCTCCATCTTTGTTGGGGACAGGACACACTCTTGCCAGCACAGCATCCACCTTCAGCAACACTGGGTACAATGTCTCCTCTATGCAAAATATAACCGGGGCAATGACTTGACTCCCTCTTGTGGTGCTCTCCTCCGTGGTGGGCACATGGGTGCTGGCAGCTTGTGCCAGGGACAACTCATGTTGGAGCTGTTGGCACTGTGCTCGTGTCCTTTCGAGCTCAGCCTGCAGTTGGCTGACAGTGCCCTGGTGCTCCTGCTCCAATACACCTAGTTGGTGTGTCAGACTGCTCACCTCCATCTCGCTTGCCTTGGTTTGAGCGAGGCTCTCCTTCCAAGCTGCGTCTGCTTCTAGTATCTGGTGTTGGCACAGCTGGAGTTGGTTCTGGCAGCTGTATTTCCTCCTCCTGCTCCCAGGCCCATGCCTGAATTGTATCCCGGGAGAGCTGTGTCTGCTCTAATTCCTGCTCGCAGTTCTCCAGGCAAATTTTAAAAGCTGTTATTTCTATGTGAAGAGCAGCTCCAGTTCGCCGATCAGCCTCCAGCTGCTCGATCATTACACGGGAGCCGTGTTCCAGCTCCACTATCTGCGCCTGAGCACCACTGAGCTCCGTGTGTAGGGTGAGGGTAGAGTCCTCACAGGCCTGCAGCTGGGCTGACAATTGTTGTATGGTGGCTGCCTGTTCTTGCACTTCCATGCAGCGACCATCTCTCTCCACCGTGACAGCTCGCAGCTCATCCTGTAGCCGGTGCAATTGCAGGCAAGTCTCTTTCTCGCTCTGGGTGGCAGCTTCTAGTTGCCCTTTCAAGGTCTCTACCTCCCTTCGAAGCGGGTCACAAAATTTGCATTCTGCATCCAACACCTACTCCATTTCTTTCACCCGTCCACCCCTCCGCCTTACTTGAGGGTGGGTTGACAGTCACAGTTGGTGTGGAGGCATATTTTGTTTGGTCTTGGCGTTGGCAGAAGCCAATGCTTCCAAAATCCCTGGTCTCTGCCAATCCAAGTCTGTAGGCACCCTCTGGGTGTATGGTGTAGTTGCCAGCCAGTTCTCCTCCTGGCTACGAATGTCCCCTGGCTCAATCCAGCCTGGGACCTTGTATTTGTTGTATTCTCCCTGCAGAGGGTTAAAATCTTCCTGGTCCTGCACAGCTTCCCCTTTCTGCAATAAACAGACCTCATTCCAAACGCTCTGGAACAGGTCCATGCTAGGGTTTGGACCATATTGCTTGAGGCGTCTTTTCACCTCCTTGAGCGTTTCCATCTCGCTCCTGGTTGAACCACACTTGTGCCTTTGACCCTTACTTCATTATTCGTTCCTTCCATGGCTCTCCAGCAGGTCCTTCAGGGTGTCCTGCTTGCAGACTGCGTAGTTTGTCATCTCAGGGTGTCTTTGTGTTGGAGAGCCTCTATCCCACCGATGCCACTAATTTGACGGAGCCGTTCTCTTCTGTCTGTCCTGACTCTCCAGACACCTCTTCGTTGCGGTCAGCCCGGCTACTGGGAGCGCTGTCCTCAGCGCCTCGAGCAGCTTGACCCGTTGGTTTCTGTTTCTCTGCCATGGAGCCGTTAGGAATTTCCAGAAGGCTGCTCGGTGCCTTCTGAGGTTGAGCGTATAGTGTATATTATAATTCATATTTCACCATAGCGGCTCCAGTATTGCAGAGCGTAAGCAGTGACTGTATTTCACCATAGCGGCTCCAATATTGCAGAGCGTAAGCATTTACTGTATTTCACTATAACGGCTCCAATATTGCAGAGTGTAAGCAGTAACTGTATTTCACTATAGCGGCTCCAATATTGCAGAGAGTAAGCAGTGACTGTATTTCACCATAGCGGCTCCAATATTTCAGAGCATAAGCAGTGACTGTATTTCACCATAGCGACTCCAATATTGCAGAGCGTAAGCAGTGACTGTATTTCACTATAGCGGCTCCAATATTGCAGAGCGTAAGCAGTGACTGTATTTCACCATGGCGGCTCCAATTTTGCAGAGCATAATCAGTGACTATTTCACCATAGCGGCTCCAATATTGCAGAGTGTAAGCAGTGACTGTATTTCTCCATAGCGGCTCCAATATTGTAGAGCGTAAGCAGTGACTGTATTTCACTATAGCGGCCCCAATATTGCAGAGCGTAATCAGTGACTGTATTTTACTATAGCGGCTCCAATATTGCAGAGTGTAAGCAGTGACTGTATTTCACTATAGCGGCTCCAATATTGCAGATCGTAAACAGTGACTGTATTTCACTATAGCGGCTCCAATATTGCAGAGCGTAAGCAGTGACTGTATTTCACTATAGCGGCTCCAATATTGCAGAGTGTAAGCAGTGACTGTATTTCACTATTGCGGCTCCAATATTGCAGAGCGTAAGCAGCGACTGTATTTCACTATAGCGGCTCCAATATTGCAGAGCGTAAGCAGTGACTGTATTTCACTATAGCGGCTCCAATATTGCAGAGCGTAAGTAGTGACTGTATTTCACTATTGCGGCTCCAATATTGCAGAGTGTAAGCAGTGACTGTATTTTCATATTGAAAATGGAAAGGAGAGATTATTCTGTAGTTAATCATTGTACATACTGTATGGGTGGGCAGCGTTTCCATGTGGACATGAGCAAAAGGGGGCCCCATGGCTTCTTATTGCCCAGAGGCCCCAGGAGTTGTCAGTCCACCTCTGTATTTTGTTCCCATGAGCCTCTGTGCAGGTGCATCGGGTAACCCGTCCACGAGCATTCAGTAGAATGACTATGTATAGGGGAATATAGTGAAGGAGGCGAGTACTAAACTCATTCTACAGGTTCCTAGTGTCCAGCGTAACCAGATGTGTGTACAGGAAGAGGATGTGCGTGTAGTAAATTTGTAAATTATCTGTTAGACAAACTCAGGCTATGACTGTTACAAAGCCACTGCCACAGAGGCCTCCTAGGAGCGGCAGATGGACTACTGTAGGATCTGGTAGACTTAGAGTTGTGGATAGAAGGCATGTCCCACAATCTGTGGCTCTTCTTAATTCTTTTGAGGCACTTTCAGAGTGTAGTGGTAAGACTGATGTAGGCTCAGACACCATAGTTGAGGAACCACCATCCACTATGCCTAAGGTATGCAGCACTGCAACCAAGGACAAAAATGAAAAGGTGGGACTTGATAGAAGGCAATTGTTGCTGGGTGATTCTATCATAAGAGGTGTTGAGCTGGAGAGTAGTGGTTTGGTGAGATGTCTTCCTGGGGCTACTGCTCGTAGAGACAAGAGACGTATTCTCAATATTGTCAAACAAGCAAAGCAACAAGGGGAAGTGGACGTTCTAGTCCATCTAGGGACAAATAACTTGGCTAGCAATGAGGTTTCTGAGATTAAGGAAGATTTTTGTGTTCTTGGAGGTGAAATACAGCAGATTGCGTCCACTGTGTCATTCTCTGAAGTTTTGCCTGTGCATAACATTCAAGATAGGCAGATGCGCAATAGGGAATTCAATTTGTGGCTTCGGGAATGGTGTCGGGAGCAAGGATTTGGCTTTGTGTCCCATGATAGCTCTAATTGGAGCAGAAAGGAACGTATAAAAGATGATGATGTTTGCATCTTACTCATAGGGGAACATATGTTCTCAGTGAGAAGTTCAAAGGTTTCACAAAGGAATATTTAAACTAGGAGGGGGGACAAAAGGGTAAAAAACAATCTGCCCGATTGTCCCCAAAACTAAATCGGAGGGTGCAAGCAACATGCGAGGTAAAAAATGACAAGCTCAGAGTCATGTCTATAAATGCTCGCAGTTTAGTCAATAAAATCAATGAACTGGAGGCAATGATGGCAGCTGAAAAAGTAGATTTAGTGGCGGTTACTGAGACATGGTTCAGTGAGAAAAATAACTGGGACATAACAATACCGGGGTACTCTTTATATAGAAAAGACAGAGAAGGTAGGAAAGGAGGAGGAGTGGCCCTGTATGTGAAAAACAACATAAAAACGAACCAAATAAAAGTGAGCGAGGTGAACATAGAGTCAGTTTGGGTTACGCTAACATTTGGCAATCATACAGTAGCTCGTGTAGGTGTGATCTATAGACCCCCTGGACAAGCAGAAGAGCTAGATAATCTGCTGGTTGAGGAAATAGCCAAAATGGCAATGAAGGGGGAAGTTATTATCATGGGGGACTTTAATCTTCCTGATGTGAACTGGAAAACCAAAATAGCTGGGTGCACCAGGAGTACAAATATTCTAAACTCCTTACTGGGATTATCCCTAACACAAGTAGTTGAGGAGCCGACCCGTAAAGAGGCCATATTGGATTTAATACTCACAAATGGAGGTTTGGTATCGGACGTTGTTGTAGGTGAAAATTTGGGATCTAGTGATCACCAGTCAGTGTGGTTTAATATAAGAACAGGGATGGAGCCGCACCACACAAAAACAAAAGTTTTAGACTTTAAAAAAAACAAATTTTTCTAAAATGAGATTTTGTGGGAAGGAGTCATTATCAGACTGGAGGAGTTTAAAGGGAGTCCAGGAGAAATGGGATTATTTAAAGGAAGCATTATTGAAGGCCACAGGAAATTGCATTCGGCTTGTTAGCAAAAACAAAAAAGGGAAGAAACCACTGTGGTACTCTGCAGAAGTGGCCAAAATAGTGAAGAACAAAAAGACAGCATTCAATCATTATAAAAAACCTCAGAGTGAAGAAGATAGGCAAACTATAAGATTAGGCAGAAAGAGGCAAAGCAATTTATAAGAGCTTCCAAAGCACACGCAGAAGAGAAAATAGCTCAGTCAGTAAAAAAGGGGGACAAAACATTTTTTAGATACATAAACGAGAAAAGAAAAGTAAAACAAGGATTAGTTAGATTAAAAACAAAGGAAGGAAGGTATGTAGAAGAGGATAAAAGTCTCTCTGACTGCCTCAATGAATATTTTTGTTCAGTCTTTGCAGAAGAAAAGGAAGGAAAGGGACCTCAGTTAGGAGAGAACACTAAAGAGACATTTACATATGAGTTTACAGAGGAGGTTCTACAGCAGCTGTCTAAAGTAAAGACAAATAAGTCAATGGGGCTTGATGGGATCCACCCTAAATTATTAAAAGCGCTCAGTGATGTAATAGCAAAACCGTTAACAGATTTATTTAACCAATCCTTGTTAACGGGAGTCGTCCCAGAAGACTGGAAAGTAGCAAATGTTGTGCCATTTACAAGAAGGGTAGTAGGGAGGAATCGGGGAACTATAGGCCAGTTAGTCTTACGTCAGTAGTGGGGAAATTAATGGAAACCATGTTAAAGGGAAGTATTGTTGAACATCTAAAAACACATAGATTACAGGATCAGAAACAACATGGGTTTACCTCAGGGAGATCATGCCAAACTAATCTTATTGATTTTTTTGATTGGGTAACAAAAATAATAGACACAGGTGGTGCAGTAGACATTGCTTATTTAGATTTCAGTAAGGCTTTTGATACTGTTCCGCATAGAAGGCTTATCAATAAATTGCAATCTTTGATCTTGGATTCCAATATTGTTGAATGGATTAGGCAGCGGCTGAGTGACAGGCAACAGAGGGTTGTGGTAAATGGAGTTTATTCGGCGCAAGGTCTTGTTACCAGTGGGGTACCTCAGGGGTCAGTACTTGGACCCATTCTCTTTAATATTTTTATTAGTGATATTGCAGAAGGCATTAATGGAAAAGTATGTCTTTTTGCTGATGACACAAAGATTTGCAACAGGGTTGACGTTCCTGGAGGGATCAGCCAAATGACAAATGATTTAGGTAAACTAAAAAAATGGTCGGAGTTGTGGCAATTGAGTTTTAATGTGGATAAGTGCAAGATAATGCACCTGGGACGTAAAAACCCAAGGGCTGAATATAGAATATTTGATACATCTGAGGGTTGGGATTTAGGGGTTATTATTTCAGAGGATCTAAGGGTAAGTAGTCAATGTAATAGAGCAGCAGGAAATGCTGGCAGAATGCTTGGAAATGCTGGCAGAATGCTTGGTTGTGTAGGGAGAGCCTGTATTAGCAGTAGGAAAAGGGAAGTGCTCATGCCACTGTACAGAGCACTGGTGAGACCTCACTTGGAGTACTGTGTGCAGTACTGGAGACCGTATCTCCAGAAGGATATAGACATCTTAGAGAGAGTTCAGAGAAGGGCTACTAAAATGGTGTACGGCTTGAAGGAGAAAAGTTACCAGGAAAGGCTTAATGATCTTAACATGTACAGCTTGGAAAAAAGACGAGACAGAGGAGATATGATAGAAACATTTAAATACGTAAAGGGAATCCACAAGGTAGAGGAAGGGAGTATATTTAAAAGGAAACAAAGTAGCAAAACAAGAGGACATAGTCTTAGATTAGAGGGGCAAAGGTTAAAAGTAACATCAGGAAGCATTATTTTACTGAGAGGGTGGTGGATACATGGAACAGTCTTCCAGTAGAAGTGGTAGAGGCCAAAACAGTAATTGAATTTAAGCAGGCATGGGATAGGCATAAGGCTATCCTAAACAAAAGATAAATCCAGGTAAAGTATCCATGTAATTGGGCGACTAGATGGGCCGAAAGGTTCTTATCTGCCGACATTTTTCTATGTTTCTAGTAACAGGATGATACACAAACCCTAAAGACAGTACCATGGAGTATCATAGAAGGTGGATATATATATATATATATATATATATATATACCGGGGCCGCCGCCAGTCTCTGCGCTGCCCGTAACATTTACATCTCCATCCGGTAATTGATGTTCATTGAGTTGTTGTGTTTTTAACCGTTTCCTTCACGTGGCCCCTGGCTGGCACGTAACAGGTTAGCGTTTACCTGTAATTGGGGGACTAGCGTGTCTGTAATGCCGGGAGTTGTCCGGCGGCTGCGTGGGAGAGGGAGCCTGGGCATCTGCTGGTGGCGAGCTGGCGTTTCGGCAGCCTGGCTGTCCCTGCTGTTCAGTAACGGGGCCTGAGAGTGCTTTAAGTGCTTTTGACTGTGGTAATGAATGAAAATGGTCTCGTACGCAGAGGCCGCTGCATTAGCGCCAATGCTAGCCGTATCTATAAAAGCACTATTAGCGGTGGCCGGGCTGTAAGTACGGATAACAATGGCTCCCAAACGTGTAAATGTATTATTTGGCGAGGAGTGCGCGGCTGCGCCTGGCGGGATTAAAATGTCAGCTGCTGAGTAAAAGGACTTAATGTAGAATAAAGCTGTAGGGCGGCAGGTTTAGTCACAAAACTAATGAGGCCGCATCTCCTTAACCCTTCACTTACCCCCTTACTGCCCCGCCGTCACCTCGGCCACAAAGCCGGGCATCCCGCCAGGGGCAAACACTTTGTTTCTCCAGCTGGTTTGCAGATCGCTGGGTTGTCACTGTTACAATTCATCTCTATCTTCTTCTTCCCACCTGATGATACTCAGACCTGTCCACATTTATTCCTGGAAGTGTCACAAAGCCGTTCCTCTGCTGCCTCCAGGAGAGGCTCCTCTCTTCTAGCTTTGGAGATTTCCGTTGCTGGAGGAGAATCCAGCAGAATGAAGCCGTCCAGCATGTGCCGACAGATGGTGTAAAAAGATCAATGTTTAGGAAATAAATATAAACACAATAAGATAGAGGCGCGTGCACCCCTCCCCCTCCCCCTCTCCCCAATTCAGCGCTTCTATACTCCTGGACACATAGATACGGCCGTGTTTTTATTTTATACCTAGCTTTGTTTTCCTTGTTGTGCTTTAATTCAGTCTCCCGGGGGCAGATTTAATCCTTTATTCCTCGTGATCCAGTGACCCCCCCCGGGTCCAGTCCTATGGCTTTCCTGGAAGCGGGTCTGTAGATATGTCGACACGCGGCCGGCGCCTCGCCATTGCACGATCCGCTTCCCTCATGCCCGTCGTTATGTTGTTTACATGATTCACAATGCAAGACTTTATTAATTAAGAGATGGGGGGGGGTAAAACCACACTCTGTACCCCCAGCACCGGCAGCACGCCCTGCATAAGCATTCACACCCCGCACGCCCCACATCTTCAGCACTCAGGCCTCGTGGTGCATTTAATCGCTAGTGATCCGGGTGAGCGACAGATGAAATGTCTGATCTTTAAGCTGAACGTGGCAGTAATCATTTTATTACTTGCACAGTTTGCTTCAGGCGTTCAGGCTCAGTCATCAACTCACAGCTTAGTGAATAATCCCCTAACCTGGCCCCTATAATATCAATGCGTGGGCCGGGGATGACCCTGTGTGCGAACACATCAATAAATGGATTTTGCAGACACGTTTGATCACTATTGCTCATTCCTTGTCGCAGTCCGTCCCATGTCCCCCCGATACTTGATGTAACAGGTTATCTGCGCAGTGGAAGGGGTCAACGTGTCACCGCTCATTTAGCACAGAGCGTCCCCGATTCCCCAAAAGCCACAAGCCCTGGCCTCACATCACTCGGCTCCCGCTTCTATCCGCGCCTAATAAGGTTGAGGTTCTGCCCGGCTTTGATTCAGACAACCTGCTTGTCTGGGAAAAAGGCTTCTTTTCGCCTCACTGTTTGGACTTGTCTTCAGCGCGGTCCCTGCTGAGCGAGGTCCAGGCCAAAGCTCCGAGCAGGCCCTTCTGAATAGGTAATGTCGAGCTGTCCGGCCAAGCAGACAGGAGCTGGAATGGTGTGTGAGGACGCGCTGCGCTTCCTGCCAGTCAAACCTTATGCCGACGTGTGTGTTTGGCCGTCATTGAATGCCTTTTCTGCTGCTCCCCGCGCTGCCCCGTGCTGTCCCGCACTGCCCCACGTGCCGCCCCACGTGCCGCCCCGCGCGCCGCCCCGCACTGCCCCGCGCACTGGGCGTCTGTCCAAGTTACAGAAGGTATCACAGTTTCCAAAGCTTTCCTGACAGCGCAGGGCGGAAATGCTAAATACCAAGTCACCATGAACCTCCATTTTCAGTCTCCCCAAATTTAAAGCTCCGTGCTCGGACGAGACTCTTGGTCAGGGGGATGATGCAAGGACCTGTCACATTCAGCCAGGGGAACACAAGCTCCGAGCCGCGTCAGATACAATATGTAAAGTGCAAAGCGTTTAATCCAAACAATAACCTGGCTGGTATAAAGAATAACCCCCCCCCCAAAAAAAAAGGGGCCCACCAAAAACCAGGATTTACGCTTTAGAAGTTTTGTGCATATTTTGCAGCTCACCTGAATTTGCATGTTCTTGGCGCTGAATCCAGGCTGGGATCTCGGGTGATGTGGGAAAACATAAAAAGGGGTCTCCTTACACACGGAGCTGTACATGGCGCTGCAGGTGATGTCACCACGATGGCGCTGCAGGTGATGTCACCACGATGGTGCTGCAGGTGATGTCACCCCGATGGCGCTGCAGGTGATGTCACCCCGATGGCGCTGCAGGTGATGTCACCACGATGGTGCTGCAGGTGATGTCACCACGATGGCGCTGCAGGTGATGTCACCCCGATGGCGCTGCAGGTGATGTCACCCCGATGGCGCTGCATGTGATGTCACCACGATGGCGCTGCAGGTGATGTCACCACGATGGTGCTGCAGGTGATGTCACCACGATGGCGCTGCAGGTGATGTCACCACGATGGCGCTGCAGGTGATGTCACCACGATGGTGCTGCAGGTGATGTCACCACGATGGCGCTACAGGTGATGTCACCACGATGGCGCTACAGGTGATGTCACCACGATGGCGCTGCAGGTGATGTCACCACGATGGCGCTGCAGGTGATGTCACCACGATGGCGCTGTAGGTGATGTCACCACGCACGACATTCTCCTTCTAAGATCTTTTCAATCATTTTTTCATCCATTTCCTTTCTATTCGTCCCCTGACATCCCTAATCTCTGTTTCCTGATTGGCTGCTCATCTTCCTTCTGAATGTGCACAAAGTGTCACAATGAATTCCCTTTCCCAGAGCATCCAGCTTCCTGCTGACTCGGCGCTAATGATGCTGACGCGCTGTATAATGTCACGTCTCGCCCTGATGCACAATGTGGGTGTAGCGTTGGTGTGATGTCATAGATCCCACTCACCAATCAACCACAGCACTACAAATGTGGATTTAACTGTAGCCGGGGTGTCGGGTGTCAGAGGCCGGTGTATCCGTGGCTGGAGATCTCTGGGGAATTCACGTACATACAGCAGCCCGTGCTTTAATCTACTGACATAAAGTGAGCGAATGCCTTAAAGCAACAGAAATGGTGTGGTTTGTGTGCCACAAAGCTATTGCTTGCGGCAAGTTCTGTTCTTTCACGGCACAGCCATGAAACCGAATACCATGGTAATCTCTGGACGGATTCATTGTGCCGCCGCCTCCTCCTCACTCAGAGCTCGGCCTCTGATCATATGGCAATATCCTGCGACACCGGCCAAAAACCAAGCGGGTGATTACATTCACTTGCTAATCCAGAACTACACCGTGCGTCGGGAAGGTCCAGCCGGTCTTGGCGTCCTGATTAATGATCTCGTTCCAAGTTACTGCCACGGAACAAGAGCCGGAGTTCTGCTATTCTGCATGATAACCACGGCTTCCACGCGGCATTCAGCTTCCGGCCGATAGAAGCCAATAATCTCTTTTTTTAATAACGGAGAATTTGCCTAATTTCCAATTGAGGGTGGAGAAGGCTTAAGGCAGCTTTACGTGGCGATGTTTGCCAGCCAGTCGGGGTTCTTCCTGGGTGAGCGTCTGTGTGATCCGCTGAGGTTTGTTCATCGCCCAGTGCATTATATATTGTTACCGAGAAGCTGCTGTTGCCTGCAGACCCCTCTATTTCTTGGCCGTAGATGGGATTCTGGTTCTCAATACCCCCGATATAAAGAGCCGCATCTCCGTAAAGGTCGGCTGTAGAAGATGGACCATGGCGTGATGGACATTCTGTGGGGAAATCACTTTGTGTGATGAAATCGGTATCGGTATCGGTGCATCCCTAAATATTTCCATAAAATGTTTCTTCATGCAGTCGCAGCAAACTGTATGAAAAAAACATTTTATGGAAATTAAAATATTCTTCACATGCGGGTTTGTGTGTGTGTGTGTGTGTGTGTGTGTGTGTGTGTGTATATACCGGTGAAAATGGGGAGATTAAACATGTTTTCCTATCATGTAGACATACTAATAAAATATTTTAAAACACATGATGGGAAGGTCAGCGTTTCTCATTTCTTGTGGTCAATCAGTGGCCAGAGCATGCTACCTGCACCTTGTTTAGGACCTGGGAGACACCGTCCTCCTTTCCTTTGTAAATGACCCCCTACCTCTGTCAGATTTGGCTCTGTTCCCCAATATGCATTCTCACCGTACACAACGGGGACGAGGACTGTGCTCTCCCAGGACCCGTCAAAGGGGACGAGGACTGTGCTCTCCCAAGACCTGTCAAAGGGGACGAGGACTGTGCTCTCCCAGGACCCATCAAAGGGGACGAGGACTGTGCTCTCCCAAGACCCGTCAAAGGGGACGAGGACTGTGCTCTCCCAAGACCTGTCAAAGGGGACGAGGACTGTGCTCTCCCAGGACCTGTCAAAGGGGACGAGGACTGTGCTCTCCCAGGACCCGTCAATGGGGACAAGGACTGTGCTTTCCCAAGACCCGTCAAAGGGGACGAGGACTGTGCTCTCCCAAGACCCGTCAAAGGGGGCGAGGACTGTACTCTCCCAGGACCTGTCAAAGGGGACGAGGACTGTGCTCTCCCAAGACCCGTCAAAGGGGACGAGGACTGTGCTCTCCCAGAACCCGTCAAAGGGGACGAGGACTGTGCTCTCCCAGGACCCGTCAAAGGGGACGAGGACTGTGCTCTCCCAGGACCCGTCAAAGGGGACGAGGACTGTGCTCTCCCAAGACCCGTCAAAGGGGACTAGGACTGTGCTCTCCCAGGACCCATCAAAGGGGACTAGGACTGTCCTCTCCCAGGACCCGTCAAAGGGGATGAGGACTGTGCTCTCCCAAGACCTGTCAAAGGGGACGAGGACTGTGCTCTCCCAGGACCCGTCAAAGGGGACGAGGACTGTGCTCTCCCAAGACCCGTCAATGGGGACGAGGACTGTGCTCTCCCAAGACCCGTCAAAGGGGACGAGGAATGTGCTCTCCCAGGACCCGTCAAAGGGGACGAGGACTGTGCTCTCCCAGGACCCATCAAAGGGGACGAGGACTGTGCTCTCCCAGGACCCGTCAAAGGGGATGAGGACTGTGCTCTCCCAGGACCCATCAAAGGGGACGAGGACTGTGCTCTCCCAGGACCTGTCAAAGGGGATGAGGACTGTGCTCTCCCAGGACCCGTCAAAGGGGACGAGGACTGTGCTCTCCCAGGACCTGTCAAAGGGGATGAGGACTGTGCTCTCCCAAGACCCGTCAAAGGGGACGAGGACTGTGCTCTCCCAGGACCCGTCAAAGGGGACGAGGACTGTGCTCTCCCAGGACCCGTCAAAGGGGACGAGGACTGTGCTCTCCCAGGACCCGTCAAAGGGGACGAGGACTGTGCTCTCCCAAGACCCGTCAAAGGGGACGAGGACTGTGCTCTCCCAAGACCCGTCAATGGGGACGAGGACTGTGCTCTCCCAGGACCTGTCAAAGGGGACGAGGACTGTGCTCTCCCAGGATCCGTCAAAGGGGACGAGGACTGTGCTCTCCCAGGACCCACGTTTACTTTCAGTCTGAAGGGAGCACTGAGTCCACGATAACTATTTCTCTGCCAGTCTGCTGCATGCAGGTTATTTATTCCATTTTTTTGTAGGTTGAGGTGTGTGTGTTTGTGTGTGTGTGTGTGTCTTTTCACTTTGAATTCATGCAGTGACACACATAGACCCCTCTTCACTAAATGGTCTGTTGTGCAGAGCGTCTGATAACCCGCGTCTGGCATCTCAACGCTAGGAAGTGAATCTTCTCCACGATTTGTTTATACTGAGACGTTTCTCTAGTGTTTTGGATTTTATTTCAATAATCTTCCGTTTCCCATAATGCCAAGTTAATGTAAAGTATGAATTAACTGTTTAGTGAATGGACCCCTGAGAAGCCGCACACGGTGAGAAAGCAAGCTGGTGTTTAATGTGTAAGCGGGTGAAAGATTTCTGGCTAAAAGGTGCGATGTATCGTCGTTCTTACCGGATTTTAAAAATACATCATTTCATTCAAATGAGAGAAAAAGCATTTATTTATAAAGAAACTAATCGCTCTCCCTCCTTCATTTTTTACAATTTAAATTGCCTTATAATTTACTAAATCTACATGCGCCATAATGATCAATTTTGCCGGCATTATTCCCACCTTTTATTAATTTAACGTAGTTGAATAAATGTGAAGGTTGTGACTAGGAGCTGATTGGGAATAGATTGTAAAAAGTGACAGTTAGATTATAGGGTGCTTAAGGAAAAAAATGCCTCTTTCACCAAGTACCTAGTAATTTAATTCTTGTTTGAGATTATTATAATTTATTATGGCATGTGGGTCCTAATGAATATCTACTATTAGCTGAAAGGGAGACATTGAAACTAAGATTAGCAAATTCCAACTCCACTCCCACTAACTGTGAATGCCGAATTCAGAGCGGCGTGAAAGCCGCCGGCGCTTTTAATGCACTTTCCATCCAGCTCTCAACATGCTCACCGCAAGCTCCGTAACGGCGGCGGCGGAGCGCGCCGGCGGAGTGCGCCGGCGGAGGGGCAGTGTTTCTGTAACATAAGGAATATAAAATCGAGGCTTTGTCTGCGACCAGGCGGACAGGCTCCCTCCTCTGATAATGTGTCCATCGTGGAGATTTTACGCTTTATCACGTGGAAGCTGGGTACCGGCTGCCCTGTGTACGCCTTGCATCTCGTGTTTTAGCCGCTCCTTTGCCCATGCATCTGGGTTCGCCTCATTTGCTACTCTGCACTGCAGAGATGTTTCCGGAGGCTTGGGCCGGCGTTTATTACACTGATATACATTGCTTATCTTATTGTGCAGTGGGAGACCTTCATACAAAGTATGTTTTGTTTCTGAGGATGTTCTGACAACTGGGTTCGCGTCATTTGCTACTATCCAGATAGTAAAAAATTCTGAAAAATGGAAAACGCCCAAAATCTCCCACATTCCATGGCGTAACGACTGCCCGGATAGCTTAAGGAAGCATATAAATATTTACATTCACTTTACCTGGCACAAAAGTGGAAGCGCACGGAGCGGTGGATCTGCAGGACCAGGCCTGGTCACTTTACACTCAGGAGTAGTCGACAAGAAGAGGAGCAAGGCCTCCTCCTTTCTCTACAGGCCGTGCATCCTGTGCTTCTGAAAGGGTTACATTGTGGCGGAGAGGATAATTTGTTTGTAAATTAGAAGTCTCCAGCACAAATGTTGTAGACCCTTGAAATGGCTCCCAGCAAGAAAGACCCTTCTGGTTAATCCGGTGATCATTATGTTTCATCTTCCATCAGACCTTATCCAGATCCTGTACTTAACGCTACACCTTATACAGTCAGGTCCAGAACAGAAATATTGGGACATGGACACAATTGTAACATCTTTGGCTCTATACACCACCACAATGGAGTTGGAATGAAACAAACACAATGTGCTTTAACTGTAGACTGTCAGCTTTAATTTGAGGGTATGTACATCCAACTCAGGTGAGCGGTGTAGGACTTACAGCAGTTTGCAGATGTGCCTCCACTTGTTAAGGGACCAAAGGTAATGGGACAATTGGCTTCTCAGCTGTTCCATGGCCAGGTGTGTGATATTCCCTCATTACCCCAATTACAATGTGCAGATAAAAGGCCCAGAGTTCATTTCAAGTGTGCTATTTACATTTGGAATCTGTTGCTGTCAACTCTCAAGAAGAGATCCAAAGAGCTGTCACTATCAGTGAAGCAAGCCATCATTAGGCTGAAGAAACAAAACAAACCCATCAGAGAGATAGCAAGAACATTAGGCGTGGCCAAAACAACTGTTTGGAACATTCTCAAAAAGAAGGAACGCACCGGTGAGCTCAGCAACACCAAAAGACCCAGGAGACCACGGAAAACAACTGTGGTGGATGACCGAAGAAATCTTTCCCTGGTGAAGAAAACACCCTTCACAACAGTTGGCCAGATCAAGAACACTCTCCAGGAGGTAGGTGTATGTGTGTCAAAGTCAACAATCAAGAGAAGACTTCACCAGAGTGAATACAGAGGGTTCACCACAAGATGTAAACCATTGGTGAGCCTCAAAATCAGGAAGGCCAGATTAGAGTTTGCCAAACAACACCTAACAAAGCCTTCACAGTTCTGGAACAAGCAAACATCTAGTTGGCTTCAATGTTTTCTTCCTGTCTCCAACATTTATTGTAAATATATCCAGCCCTGGTGTATGTATTTATATATGAGGTCTGTTGTGTGTTGTGTGTTGTGTGTGTGTGTGTGCAGTGGGTAAATAGGGTGTCCAGTGACAACACAGCAAGAAGATAAGTAAACAAATAAAACACTATCACATCGTCACAGTGTACGCATGTTTGTTTATGTATGAATGTATGTTATGTTTGTTTATGTATGTATGTACATATGTTCGTTTATGTATGAATGTACGTTTGTGTATGTATGTATGTGTGTTTATGTATGAACGTACGTATGTTTGTTTATGTATGTATGTTTGTTTATGTATGTACGTATGTTTGTGTATATATGTGTGTTTATGTATGATTGTATGTATGTTTGTTTATGTATGAATGTACGTATGTTTTTTTATGTATGAATGTTTGTTTATGTATGTATGTACATATATTTGTTTATGTATGTATGTTTGTTTATGTATGAATGCACGTATGTTTGTTTATCTATGAATGTACGTATGTTTTTTATGTATGATGTATGTATGTTTGAATGTATGTTTGTTTATGTATGTATGTTTGTTTATGTATGTATGTTTGTTTATCTATGAATGTACGTATGTTTTTTATGTATGTTTGTTTATGTATGAATGTATGTTTGTTTATGTATGTATGTTTGTTTATCTATGAATGTACGTATGTTTTTTATGTATGTTTGTTTATGTATGAATGTATGTTTGTTTATGTATGTATGTTTGTTTATGTATGAATGTTTATGTATGAATGTACGTATGTTTGTTTATGTATGAATGTATGAATGTTTGTTTATGTATGTATGTTTATGTATGAATGTTTGTTTATGTATGTATGTACGTACGTACATATGTGTGTTTATGTATGTATGTTTATGTATGAATGTATGTATGTTTCTTTATGTATGAATGTACGTATGTTTGTTTATGTATGTTTGTTTATGTATGAATGTATGAATGTTTGTTTATGTATGTTTGTTTGTTTATGTATGTTTATGTATGAATGTTTATGTATGTATGTACGTACGTACATATGTTTATGTATGTATGTTTATGTATGAATGTAGGTATGTTTGTTTATGTATGAATGTACGTATGTTTGTGTATGTACGTATGTTTGTTTTTGTTGAATGTATGTATTTTTGTTTATGTATGAATGTATGTATGTTGTGTCTCAATTTGTGTCCATTTCTGACAGCACTTCCCTCCCCCTCCCAGTCACATGCGGTGTACCCCAAGGCTCAATACTCGGCCCCCTGCTATTCACAATATTCATAAACGATCTGCCCAATGTCTGCAAAGCCTCAACTGTACACATGTACGCAGACGACACTGTAATCTATACCAGCAAACCAAATCTCCCACAGCTGGAGGCAGTGCTGCAAGAACAATTCACAGGGGTAGAAAAGTGGATCAAACACAACAAACTTTTTCTAAATACTGACAAAACTGTTACAATGCTCTTTGGAACAAAACCTAAACTACACAAATTGCAAACACTCCATCTATGTGTTGGGACAAAATCAAATGGCACGCTGACCACAGTCACTTCTCTCAAATACCTAGGTATGTGGTTAGACCCAAATCTATCTTTTGGCCCCCACATCGAAAAACTCTCATCTAAACTCTACCCCAAATTAGGTGCCCTGTACAGAAACAAATCCTGCCTGAGCCCCGCGGTAAGAAAGCAGATTGTACAACAAATGCTTATGCCAACCATTGAATACGGAGATGTAGTGTATGCAGCCGCCCCGCAAACACACCTCCAGAAACTTACTACATTGTAGAACTCATTCTGTCGCTTTGTGCTACAATGTAACTACATGACCCACCATTGTGACATGTTAAAAGAACTAAACTGGCCATCACTGGACTCTAGACGCACCCTTCACCTTTCCAACCTGGTGTTTAAGAGCTTTTCTGGGAAGCTGCCACCCTATCTGAATATGCTGCTTCCCCCGGCAGTTCCCTCACCCTATAACCTCAGATCCAGGACCAGCACCTTACTTGCAATACCGCAATACAAAAAGAAAATGGCTCGATCCTCATTTTCCTACAGAGCACCGCAAATATGGCATAACCTCCCAGACGCCATCAAATCTTCCCCCAGTCTAAAGTCCCTTAAGACTTCCCTATTAACATACCTCAATACGGAATGCACCTGTAAACATGTAACATAATGACTTTATTTGCTCCATATTTATTTTTCTGTTAATCTGTATATTTGGTCTTGTGTTAATATCTTGCATTTTACTATTTTTTTTTTTTTGTATTTCTATAACCACTCAATGTTCTCGAACCCAGGACATACTTGAAAACGAGAGAAATCTCAATGTATCCTTCCTGGTAAAATCCTTTTATAAATAAAAATAAAAATAAAAAATGTATGTTTGTTTATGTATGAATGTACGTATGTTTGTTTATGTATGTATGTTTGTTTATGTATGAATGTACCTATGTTTGTTTATGTATGTATGTTTGTATATGAATGTATGTATGTTTGTTTATGTATGAATGTATGTATGTTTATGTATGTATGTATGAATGTATGTTTGTGTATGTATGTATGTCTATGTATGAATGTTTGTTTATGTATGTACGTATGTTTGTTTATGTATGTTTATGTATGAATGTATGTATGTTTGTTTATGTATATTTGTGTATGAATGTACGTATGTTTGTTTATGTATGAATGTTTATGTATGTTCTTATGTTTGTTTATGTATGAATGTATGTATGTTTGTTTATGTATGTATGTACGTATGTTGGTTTATGTATGAATGTATGTATGTTTGTTTATGTATGAATGTATGTTTGTTTATGTATGAACATACGTATGTTTGTTTATGTATGAATGTACGTATGTTTGTTTATGTATGTATGTTTGTTTATGTATGAATGTACGTATGTTTGTTTATGTATGTATGTTTGTATATGAATGTATGTATGTTTGTTTATGTATGAATGTATGTATGTTTATGTATGTATGTATGAATGTATGTTTGTGTATGTATGTATGTCTATGTATGAATGTTTGTTTATGTATGTACGTATGTTTGTTTATGTATGTTTATGTATGAATGTATGTATGTTTGTTTATGTATATTTGTGTATGAATGTACGTATGTTTGTTTATGTATGAATGTTTATGTATGTTCTTATGTTTGTTTATGTATGAATGTATGTATGTTTGTTTATGTATGTATGTACGTATGTTGGTTTATGTATGAATGTATGTATGTTTGTTTATGTATGAATGTATGTTTGTTTATGTATGAACATACGTATGTTTGTTTATGTATGAATGTATGAATGTTTGTTTATGTATGAATGTACGTATGTTTGTTTATGTATGAATGTATGTATGTTTGTTTATCTATGAATGTACGTATGTTTTTTATGTATGAATGTACGTATGTTTGTTTATGTATGAATGTATGTTTGTTTATGTATGTATGTTTATGTATGAATGTACGTATGTTGGTTTATGTATGTATGTACGTATGTTGGTTTATGTATGTTTATGTATGAATGTATGTATGTTTGTTTATGTATGAATGTATGTTTGTTTATGTATGAACATACGTATGTTTGTTTATGAATGTTTGTTTATGTATGAATGTACTTATGTTTGTTTATGTATGAATGTATGAATGTTTGTTTATGTATGTATGTACGTATGTTGGTTTATGTATGTTTATGTATGAATGTATGTTTGTTTATGTATGAATGTATGTATGTTTGTTTATGTATGAACATACGTATGTTTGTTTATGTATGAATGTATGTATGTTTGTTTATGTATGAATGTATGTTTGTTTGTATGAACATACGTATGTTTGTTTATGTATGAATGTACGTATGTTTTTTATGTATGAATGTACGTATGTTTGTTTAGGTATGAATGTATGTTTGTTTATGTATGTATGTTTGTTTATGTATGAATGTACGTGTGTTTGTTTATGTATGTATGTATGAATGTTTGTTTATGTATGAATGTATGTTTGTTTATGTATGAATGTATGTTTGTTTATGTATGAATTTATGTATGTTTGTTTATGTATGAATGTTTATGTATAAATGTTTGTTTATGTATGTATGTACGTACGTATGTTTATGTATGTATGTTTGTTTATGTATGAATGTATGTATGTTTGTTTATGTATGTTTGTTTATGTATGTACGTATGTTTGTTTATGTATGAATTTGTTTGTTTATGTAGGTACGCATGTTTGTTTATGTATCTACGTATGTTTGTTTATGTACGTATGTTTGTTTATGTATGAATGTACGTATGTTTGTTTATGTATGTTTGTTTTTGTATGAATGTATGTATGTTTATGTATGAATGTACGTCTGTATGTTTGTTTGTATGAATGTATGTTTGTTTATGTATGTATGTTTGTTTATGTATGTACGTATGTTTTTTTATGTATGCACATATGTTTGTTTATGTATGTATGTATGTTTGTTTATGTATGAATGTATGTATGTTTGTTTATGTATGAATGTACGTATGTTTGTTTATGTATGTTTGTTTATGGATGTATGTATGTTTGTTTATGTATGAATGTTTGTTTATGTATGAATGTATTTATGTTTGTTTATATATGTATGTATGAAAGACCACATGCACAAAAAATACCCAACAGCAAAAAGCAGCAGGTAACAAAGTGATAAATAAATAGAAGCAGCTAAAATCATCATAATTTGGGTTTGAACAAACCAACTCCCAGATGCAGAGGCAAGGTATACCTTGATGAAGGTGAATCCTCGCCGAAACGTTGGCTCCTAACTTTTGTAGCTTGCTCCTAGATTCAAAGCAAATTTGTCAAGCCTGGGTTTAAGGCCTGTTCATGGCTCCTGGTGACCTGTGCGGCTGGTGTATTAATGGGCATTATCCTCTGATCTCATATGGAAAGTCTCTCTTTGCATTGAACGTTTTTCCACATTTAGAGGAAGCCCAGGCCCCCAATGATGGCAGTCGGGGGGGGGGGGGGTTCAGTCGGGAGCACCTCAGCTTTCATGCAGTGCATTGAATATTACAGAATACCCATTGAACGGGTGCACGGGCTGCGGCTCCACATGCACGGTCTTATGTCGTGTAATTCTGGCTGGAGGTCTGTGCACTCGCTGAATATTAGCATTTTCCTGCTCCGGCGTGGAATGTCTGCTATTTGGTGATGTATAAACAAGCAACGGCTTTCTCATCAATCAGTAAGTCGCAGGAGTTCGCATTGTTGGTTACCAGACCTGCTGGAACAATCAGCCTCGATTGTCCTGAGATCCAGCGCTGATGCCAAACGGGCCCGACGCTCTCGCCACAGAGCGGGGATTACTTCCCGCTACACCAAGCCCTTTAATTTCCCTCCAGTGATTAGGCTTCATGGCATGTCTCTAATCTAGACATGATTTGTATCCGGGGGTGAGAGGAATCCATTGTATGGTCCATGGTAATCAGGCCACGGCTAGTGATGGGCACGGTCTGCTTTGGAAGGAATGCTGCATGACCCAGGTAACTGTGTCACGTGAGTAGAGGAGCACGCCATCAAGCACGTGGGGTGGGGGGGACCCGAGACATGGCAACAGAAGCATAATCCAAAAACCTATGCATTGGTCCATTCGCCAGGCAGGCAGCAAACCGCAAGGCTGCCTGGATACAAGCAGAGGTCGACAGGACAGAAGAACATAGGAATGAACAGGAGCTGGAACCACATGATGCTTGAAGGCACTGAACATCTGATCATCCTCCCACTGGAGCCAGGGGTTTAAATAGGGTGCCCAGGGCAACCCATCCCCAGGTCTTAGCCATTCACACCCCTCTTCCCCCACTGGCCAAGAAGGAGACCCCTGGCATCCTATCAACCACTCCATAGGTTACAGGAGCTCCGCCCCCTATACATTGTAAAGCCTCCCAACACCAGACCTGGCGGAGGGCCACTGCTGTCTGCGATAGTATTGAGCTCAACACAATTCAAGATGGCCACCCAGACAATTCAAGATGGCCACCCAGACAATTCAAGATGGCCACCCACACTGTCATGACGGCCTGGAGCAATTAGGCGTAAGAGCCTTGAGGGCCCTGGGAAGCTGCTGGCTCGGAAAGGGTTAACCCCGCGGCGGGAACCAAACAAAGGATCTGGCCGCGGGGGGGGGTCAGGGGGAGGGGTCGGCAGGTAGGGCATTTAAGCTGGACCGAGGTGGCCAGAGCTTTCACTTTGTGGCCAGGAGCAGGAGAAGAAGCCCACCCACCCACCCTTCACATACGCTGGGGGTTTAGGCTATTGGTGCTCGGGGTGGGATCCATCCCCTCGTCACAGCGGGGGTGTGAGGCAGTGCTGGGGGTAAAGGGGTGTTGTTAACATTTCAAGAGTTAAGATTGGGGGTTATGATTAATATTGTCTGATTAAAGATATGTTTACAGATAATGGGTGTAATACAATTGTTACAGCACTGTTATTGTTTACATGGGATTATGCTGTGGCCTGTAATAAATATCCACTTTTAGAATGAACTTAAATGTGAGGGTGTGAATTAATGCGCCGAGCGACGAGCAGCAATGGGCACCTCCATGGAAGAGGCGGAGCTGAGCCGGGAGGTTATAGGCATCAGCATCTGGCAAAACAGGCAATGTACAGCAACATCCACAGGTTTTCACAGCAACTGCTCCACATGTGAGCATGGAGTGCTCACACGTCCCGTGTGATGCCTGAATCTGTCGTTGGCCCTGACCGGTTGCACCGTGCATCCAGCCACGCAGGGATTGACACATCATGGGTTCAATGGGCTTGATGTGACACAGAATGGTTTGTATGTGTCTTATCGTAAGATAAGGTCAGTATGACAAAGCAGACAAGCAGAGCGGCCGACACAGTAACAATCCCTCGTGAAGAATACAACAAACCTCAATATCCGGACTGTAAAGAGCACGACGCTTCCCCTCACCCGGCCCTCCTCTACACAGTGACCCTCACATGCAGGGCGGGGGGTGAAGCCAAAGCAATGTACACTGTTTGACATTGTATATCCTGAATAAATTATTTTACTTTATTCACGGCCACCTGGTTTAATTTGGAGGAACCATCTACCACCACTACATCGCCCCTGTGGACTGCAGTAAAGGAGGACTTACCTCTGAAGACCTAACACCACTTGTACATGCGCTGTTATCCATACTCTCCACATCATTTTGTATTTTTCCTGGCATTTTTTATGGTTTTATTTACCCCCCTTCATCTGCGTCTGAGATCCTCCTGGAATATTTAGTGGTAGGAGAAATGTCTCTATAAACCCGGGCTTGCCGGGAAGATGCCCGGACTCCTGAGATATATCTATTACCAATGCCATTTTATCAGGAAGCGTCATGATGTGTCCCTGTAGGTGCAAAGGAAACACCTGTTTCATGTCCGGGGCGTGACGCTGTGCATGCTGTACGTGTCCGGGGCGTGACGCTGTGCATGCTGTACGTGTCCGGGGCGTGACGCTGTGCATGCTGTACGTGTCCGGGACGTGACGCTGTGCATGCTGTACGTGTCCGGGACGTGACGCTGTGCATGCTGTACGTGTCCGGGACGTGACGCTGTGCATGCTGTACGTGTCCGGGACGTGACGCTGTGCATGCTGTACGTGTCCGGGACGTGACGCTGTGCATGCTGTACGTGTCCGGGCCGTGACGCTGTGCATGCTGTACGTGTCCGGGACGTGACGCTGTGCATGCTGTACGTGTCCGGGACGTGACGCTGTGCATGCTGTACGTGTCCGGGACGTGACGCTGTGCATGCTGTACGTGTCCGGGACGTGACGCTGTGCATGCTGTACGTGTCCGGGCCGTGACGCTGTGCATGCTGTACGTGTCCGGGACGTGACGCTGTGCATGCTGTACGTGTCCGGGCAATGACGCTGTGCATGCTGTACGTGTCCGGGCCATGATGCTGTGCATGCTGTACGTGTCCAGGACGTGACTCTGTGCATGCTGTACGTGTCCGGGACGTGACGCTGTGCATGCTGTACGTGTCCGGGACGTGACGCTGTGCATGCTGTACGTGTCCGGGACGTGACGCTGTGCATGCTGTACGTGTCCGGGACGTGACGCTGTGCATGCTGTACGTGTCCGGGACGTGACGCTGTGCATGCTGTACGTGTCCGGGACGTGACGCTGTGCATGCTGTACGTGTCCGGGCCGTGACGCTGTGCATGCTGTACGTGTCGGGACGTGACGCTGTGCATGCTGTACGTGTCCGGGCAATGACGCTGTGCATGCTGTACGTGTCCGGGCCATGATGCTGTGCATGCTGTACGTGTCCAGGACGTGACTCTGTGCATGCTGTACGTGTCCGGACGTGACGCTGTGCATGCTGTACGTGTCCGGGACGTGACGCTGTGCATGCTGCACGTGTCCGGGCCATGATGCTGTGCATGCTGTACGTGTCCGGGACGTGACGCTGTGCATGCTGTACGTGTCCAGGACGTGACGCTGTGCATGCGGTACGTGTCCGGGACGTGACGCTGTGCATGCTGTACGTGTCCGGGCCATGACGCTGTGCATGCTGTACGTGTCTGGGACGTGACGCTGTGCATGCTGTACGTGTCCGGGCCGTGACGCTGTGCATGCTGTACGTGTCCGGGGCGTGACGCTGTGCATGCTGTACGTGTCCGGGGCGTGACGCTGTGCATGCTGTACGTGTCCGGGGCGTGACGCTGTGCATGATTTACGTGTCCGGGGCGTGACGCTGTGCATGCTTTACGTGTCCGGGGCGTGACGCTGTGCATGCTGTACGTGTCCGGGGCGTGACGCTGTGCATGCTTTACGTGTCCGGGACGTGACGCTGTGCATGCTGTACGTGTCCGGGGCGTGACGCTGTGCATGCTGTACGTGTCCAGGGCGTGACGCTGTGCATGCTTTACGTGTCCGGGGCGTGACGCTGTGCATGCTGTACGTGTCCGGGGCGTGACGCTGTGCATGCTTTACGTGTCCGGGGCGTGACGCTGTGCATGCTGTACGTGTCCGGGGCGTGACGCTGTGCATGCTGTACGTGTCCGGGGCGTGACGCTGTGCATGCTGTACGTGTCCGGGGCGTGATGCTGTGCATGCTTTACGTGTCCGGGGCGTGACGCTGTGCATGCTGTACGTGTCGGGGGCGTGACGCTGTGCATGCTTTACGTGTCCGGGGCGTGACGCTGTGCATGCTGTACGTGTCCGGGGCGTGACGCTGTGCATGCTGTACGTGTCCGGGGCGTGACGCTGTGCATGCTGTACGTGTCCGGGGCGTGACGCTGTGCATGCTGTACGTGTCCGGGGCGTGACGCTGTGCATGCTGTACGTGTCCGGGGCGTGACGCTGTGCATGCTGTACGTGTCCGGGACGTGACGCTGTGCATGCTGTACGTGTCCGGGGCGTGACGCTGTGCATGCTGTACGTGTCCGGGGCGTGACGCTGTGCATGCTGTACGTGTCCGGGGCGTGACGCTGTGCATGCTGTACGTGTCCTGGGCGTGACGCTGTGCATGCTGTACTGCATTCTCGTTGAGGATAATGGCGTCGCGCCCCCGGAGAGCGTTGCAGGATCAGCCCATCACTGAATCTGCCTCTTCTTGAAGTCTTTTTAGCTTTTCTTGGTTCTCGCGGTGAGGGTCGAGTCGCTGCCGGAGAGGTCGTGTATCTTTCCATCCTTCGTGCTGTGACCTTGTGGGCTAGAGGAGCGTGGCACGGTGGCACGTTCCAGCTGTACACATGGTATCCGTCAGGGTACAATCCTGCACGCTCCCAGCACCGCAGGCTCGGACATATGTTGCATTTTCTTCCTTTCTTTTGACATTAATCCCGTTCGCCAGCTGTTCTGCCAGCTGCCATTCTCCAGCTCGAAATGATTTCCTTGGTTTTTATGGGGGGCGTCTCGGGGACCGACACGAGCTCTTCCTCTAAGTTGCAGGTAAACCCGCAGAGCTGACTCTCGCTGTGTCTGTGTGTTGTTATGTTCAACGTTCCCAAATCATTTCTAGTCCCTTTTATAAGGTGTGTGGTGGCTGGAGTCGCCGCCGCCTTGCCCTTTCTCATACTTGGCGCCGGTCTCTGCGAGCGATTGTCTTCCTAATGGAGTTTGATCTGCTTATTAAGCATTGGTCATACTCTCACTTCATATTCCAGATGATTTACCCAGAAGGCCTGTGTCAAACGTCTGTACGGGAAGCCAGCGGCAGAACTCTGGACAATCGCGCCAAGCATTCCCTGAGCGAGAATCGGAATCCGGCGACAGAAGAATGGCAGCAAATGTCCAAGTAATTCATTTCATGGAAAGCTGTTTTTCTTGGCTTCCTAAAGATGATGATTACTTTCATATGGATCTCACACGGACGCACTGAAAAGCCCTGCGTCGGGAACCGGTGGAAAATGACCGGCTACTGCCACTCTGCCGAATAGGAACCAGAAATGTAAAACCAATCAGGCCCAACCACTGCTGCAAATGGGGTCTAAAAGTGGCAAAGTTTTCCGGTTGGTTCCATCAGGTGTGCGAGTCTCTGGCGCTTTCTCTTGCTCCGTTGTCTCATGTCTTCTCTTGATGTAGTATAGTCTCTGCGATGTCATTCCTGCCCCATTCAGCCTTTCAGGAATGGACCTGGTGCCACCACCGCACCAATTAAAAAGCTGACATGCCATGGGCCGGACACTAAACATGGAATCTTCTAGAACGCCTTTACCTGAAGACGAGTGAGGAAGAAAGGGAAACCCACTGGGTGAGAACTCCCTGAGAATAGGCACAAGAATTCCTAAAACGGATAAGAAGAGCGGGTTTACCCAGTTAAAAGCAGCCGCCCTGTGGCAATCCATGGCAGAGCACGGTCTACATGGCACCCCACGCCACCTCAACCCCAAAGAGTGATGGGTCTGCTTTAGAGATAACACAATAACTGAATCCAGGGACCGGAAATCTCAGGACATCCATACATGCCTTCCTGGTTTATTTTTCCCTGGTTGGTCCTGCCGGTTTCTTGGTGACCTGCATACCATACATAGGACATTCATGCATGCGTTCCTGGTTTATTTTTCCCTGGTTGGTCCTGCCGACCTGCCCGTTTCTTGGTGTCCTGCATACCATACATGCGTTCCTGGTTTATTTTTCCCTGGTTGGTCCTGCTGACCTGCCCGTTTCTTGGTGTCCTGCATACCCTACATGCGTTCCTGGTTTATTTTTCCCTGGTTGGTCCTGCCGGTTTCTTGGTGACCTGCATACCATACATAGGACATTCATGCATGCGTTCCTGGTTGGTCCTGCCGGTTTCTTGGTGACCTGCATTCCAGAGATGGGGAAACTTGAGACCTGGTCAATGTGTCCTCTTTTCCAAACGTTCCCTCTTGCTGTCACTTTGTTATTTTGAATATTTTCCAGGAAACCTATCCTGAGGCTGGTTATTATTGAGGTTGCGTGTGATTGGCCGCAGCTCGCTATTTAACGGCCGGGTTTGGTCTTATTGACCTGACATTTCATGGTCACATTCGCACCATAGCCTGATGTTCCAGTGTAGAAGATACATTGTATCCAGTGGCCTGGAAAGGAAAGCCGAGAGTGATCCTCCCTTTATTAAAGCTGTCCCGTCTATTTATAGGCCGGCGTGGGGCGCGGTGGCCGCGGCGCAGCCTGCAGGCACAATCTACAGGTGACTAATAGAAGTTGGTTGACTAAGTGGAATAATGACTGGTATTAGGTGTCAATTAAATCAGGCTTCCCTGAGGTGCAGGTGCTCTACAATGTAGTGACATATTTCAAGGATCTCAGCCACTTCACCCATGCATATGAACAGGCGCATTTGCATATTAAAAAGCTGAAAATTATTTAACTGAAGCAAAAGTCTTTTAGAGATGATGGAGGTTATTAAAACTGTTGACAAGAAAGAAGGTAATTGCCAGAAAATGAGCGCTGACACTCTGCTATACACAGGCAGCGTTGTTTTTGTTGCATTGTGAAGCTGCGCCTGGGTATATAACCTATTACACGGAGATTGCTCCTATGCAATTAGACACTTTTTGTCCTCAATTCAATAAGGCTGTGATTATGACGGATTGAAGAACACTTGGCAGAGTGAATGTCTGTTGTTTTTATAACTTCATCAGAAATGACAAAACAGATTTTGTGTCCTGTGCTTTCATTGTGCGGCTTATTTATTCCGTGATTATAATATTCATAAAAAAGACAATGCGGCCGGCGCCGCTCGCACAGGAGGAGTAATATTGTGGATATATCTGTATATTCGGAGGTGCTAGCGGTGAAGCACCAATACAATGAATCTGGTAACATCTCTAGACACGTTGTGCTGTCCCTGGCCATTCACCTCTCCTGTGACTGTAAGGCTACCTGGCAGAGGTAAAGCTGAGGCTATTGGACGAGCCTGAGCCTTTAATACAGGATAAACACTTGATCTTGTGCCGGTGAGACATGGTTTTATGTAGCACATTTTTTGAGGAGCAGCAGATGTTCACGGGTGGATTTTCTTTGCTGGGAGAGCGTTGGGGGGGGGGGGATTGAGAGGTTCCCTTCAGGACCTTCTCTGAGATGATGTGAGCTGCCTGGGTAGAAGTTAATCGAGCTGCTCTTAATCAATCTGGGCTATTGTCAGACACTCCTATAGGCATTTATTTTTGGCTGAAGAATAACCTTAACCTTTCTGTTCCTGATTTGCCCTCTCTAGAGACACTTTGCACATGCTCAGTCTGCACCTTTCAGAGATTTCTGCAGTCACCCACTCACTTTCCTTATGGTCAATTTGGCAGAGTCTCCGATAAAGATGCAGAGGGATGTTTGGCTCAAAAGGACCAAATGATAATGACCTGCTTGAGACGCTGGTGATCTGTAGGAACGCGGTGACCTTGTGAGATGATGGTTTCTGGGCAGAGTTGTCTATGGGTTTCCTTTACCTGTTTATTCTGATACTATGTGTGTGTAAAATATAATATAATATAATATATATATATATATGTGTGACAGAGTGCATGGTTTGGGTAACAGGATGTCTGGGAAGTAATTGAGGGAAGATATTTAGGAGCCAGAATCCTGCATGGCCTCTATCCTCTCGCACACTTGTTGCCGATTAGTTAATAACAGGTAAATTATCCGGTTGCCGACTCCTGAACAGAAGTGTTTAATCAGACGCTGAGAGCAGGGTGGGGAGCAGTAACACGTCTAGGAAAAGCTGTGATTTATTAGATTATGTTACCTGGATAGTCAGGATCGCTGTATGTGCAGTCAGTGCTCTAATTGAGCTAGGATTTTGTTTGTGATTTTTTTTTTAATCACCTGCAATAGTGATTTGAAGCCAATTGTGACGTTTACTCTTGATAGAATAAAAAAAACCTCTCATACACAACTTCAAGTATGTAGCCGTTTATACCTTAGAGGACCGTGTTGTTTGGCTGAAACCAAGTATCCCCAGTGGTTGTTGTATCACAATATATATACAGTCAGGTCCAGAAATATTGGGACATGGACACTATTGTAACATCTTTGGCTCTATACACACACCACAATGGAGTTGGAATGAAACAAACACAATGTGCTTTAACTGCAGACTGTCAGCTTTAATTTGAGGGTATGTACATCCAACTCAGGTGAACGGTGTAGGACTTACAGCAGTTTGCAGATGTGCCCCCACTTGTTACGGGACCAAAAGTAATGGGACAGAATAATAATCATAAATCAAACTTTCCCTTCTTAATACTTGGTTACAAATCCTTTGCAGTCAATCACAGCCTGAAGTCTGGAACGCATAGACATCACCAGACGCTGGGTTTCATCCCTGGTGATGCTCTGCCAGGCCTCTACTGCAACTGTCTTCAGTTCCTGCTTGTTCTTGGGGCATTTTCCCTTCAGTTTTGTCTTCAGCAAGTGAAATGCATGTTCAATGGGATTCAGGTCAGGTGATTGACTTGGCCATTGCATAACATTCCACTTCTGTCTCTTCAAAAACTCTTTGCTTGCTTTTGCAGTATGCTTTGGGTCATTGTCCATCTGCACTGTGAAGCGCCGTCCAATGAGTTCTGCAGCATTTGGCTGAATGTGAGCAGATAATATTGCCACAAACACTTCAGAATTCATCCTGCTGCTTTTGTCAGCGTCACATCATCAATAAATACAAGAGAACCAGTTCCATTGGCAGCCATACATGCCCACGCCATGACACTACCACCACCATGCTTCACTGATGAGGTAGTATGCTTAGGATCATGAGCAGTTCCTTTCCTTCTCCATACTCTTCTCTTCCCATCACTCTGGTACAAGTTGATCTTGGTCTCATCTGTCCATAGGATCTTGTTCCAGAACTGTGAAGGCTTTGTTAGGTGTTGTTTGGCAAACTCTAATCTGGCCTTCCTGTTTTTGAGGCTCACCAATGGTTTACATCTTGTGGTGAACCCTCTGTATTCACTCTGGTGAAGTCTTCTCTTGATTGTTGACTTTGACACACATACACCTACCTCCTGGAGAGTGTTATTGATCTGGCCAACTGTTGTGAAGGGTGTTTTCTTCACCAGGGAAAGAATTCTTCATTCATCCACCACAGTTGTTTTCCGTGGTCTCCCGGGTCTTTTGGTGTTGCTGAACTCACCGGTGCGTTCCTTCTTTTTGAGAATGTTCCAAACAGTTGTTTTGGCCACGCCTAATGTTCTTGCTATCTCTCTGATGGGTTTGTTTTGTTTCTTCAGTCTAATGATGGCTTGCTTCACTGATAGTGACAGCTCTTTGGATCTCATCTTGAGAGTTGACAGCAACAGATTCCAAATGCAAATAGCATACTTGAAATAAACTCTGGGCCTTTTATCTGCACATTGTAATTGGGGTAATGAGGGAATATCACACACCTGGCCATGGAACAGCTGAGAAGCCAATTGTCCCATTACTTTTGGTCCCTTAACAAGTGGGGGCACATCTGCAAACTGCTGTAAGTCCTACACCGTTCACCTGAGTTGGATGTACATACCCTCAAATTAAAGCTGACAGTCTGCAGTTAAAGCACATTGTGTTTGTTTCATTCCAACTCCATTGTGGTGGTGTATAGAGACAAAGATGTTACAATTGTGTCCATGTCCCAATATTTCTGGGCCTGACTATATATATATATATCTGTAATTATTATATAATCTGTATTTTTATATGTGTGTGTGTATATCTGTATTGTGTGTGTGTGTCTCGATTGTGTGTGAGTGTATTATATGTGTGTGTGTCTGTATTATATGTATGTGTGCAGGGCAGCCATCAGAAATGATGGGGCCCCTTACTAAACCTCACGATGGGGCCCCCCCGGCAATCCCTCAACCTCTAACAGCTTTTCTCCCCCTTCAAAAAAAAAAGGACATAACATTGCACCACAGCAATAAAACCCCCAGCAATGTGCGGTGTGTATGAGCGTATCACAGAATCCACAGCAATAAATCTCACAGTAATGGGCTGTATATGATGGCCTCTGGGTCTGGGCCTGGTCCCTGGGTCTGGTTTGGGCCTTGGGGTCTGGGTCCTGGGCCTTGGGGTTTGTGCTCTGGGCCTTGGGGTCTGGGCTGGACCTGGGCCTTGGGGTCTGGTCTGGGCCTTGGGGTCTGGTCCCTGGGGTCTGGGCCCTGAGTCTGGCCTGGGGTCTGGGGCCTGGTCCCTGGGTCTGGGCTCCGGTCCCTTGGTCTGGGCCTTGGGGCCTGGTCCCTGGGGTCTGGGCCCTGGGTCTAGGCTGGGCCTGGTCCCTGGGGTCTGGGCCCTGGGTCTAGGCTGGGCCTGGTCCCTGGGGTCTGGGCCCTGGGTCTAGGCTGGGCCTGGTCCCTGGGGTCTGGACCCTGGGTCTGGGCCTTGGGGTCTGGGGCCTGGTCCCTGGGTCTGGGTCTGGGCTCTGGGTCTGGTCCCTGGGCCTTGGGGCCTGATCCCTGGGGTCTGAGCCCTGGGGTCTGAGCCCTGGGTCTGCGCCTTGGGGTCTGGGCTCTGGGTCTGGTCCCTGGGTCTTGGGTCTGGCCTGGGCCCTGGGTCTGGGCCTTGGGGTCTGGGCCTTGGGGTCTGGGCCCAGGGTCTGGGCATTGGGGTCTGGGCCTTGGGGTTTGGGGTCTGGGCCCTGCGTCTGGGCCATGGGGTCTGGGGCTTGGTCCCTGGGTCTGGGCCTCGGGGTCTGGGCCCTGGGTCTTGGGTCTGGCCTGGGCCCTGGGTCTGGGCATTGGGGTCTGGGGCCTGGTCCCTGGGTCTGTGCCTCGGGGTCTGGGCTCTGGGTCTGGTCCCTGGGTCTGGCCTGGGCCTTGGGCTCTGGGCCTTGGGGTCTGGGCCTTGGGGTCTGGGCCCTGGGGTCTGGGCCTTGGGGTCTGGGCCATGGGATCTGGGCCTTGGGGTCTCGGCCCTGGGGTCTGGGCCTTGGGGTCTGGGCCCTGGGCCTTGGGGTCTGGGCCTTGGGTCTAGGCTGGGCCCTGGCTCACCACTCCGCTGTCTTCCTTCCTTCAGCTCTTCTTTTCTTCTCCTTTTTTTCTGGTCTTCAGCCGGGCCCTTGTCTGTATTGTGTGTGTATTATATATGTGTGTGTGTGTGTGTCTGTATTGTGTGTGTGTATTATATATGATTGTGTGTATTATGTGTGTGTGTCTGTATTGTGTGTGTGTGTATTATATATGATTGTGTGTGTGTGTGTCTGTATTGTGTGTGTGTATTATATATGATTGTGTGTGTGTGTGTGTATTATATATGATTGTGTGTGTGTGTGTATTATATATGATTGTGTGTGTGTGTGTGTGTGTATTGTGTGTGTGTGTATTATATATGATTGTGTGTGTGTGTGTGTGTATTGTGTGTGTTTGTTTGTGTATGTGTGTATTGTATTCTATATATACAGTACTGTGCAAAAGTTTTAGGCAGGTGTGAGAAAATGCTGTAAACACAGAATGCTTTGACAAATGGAAGTGTTAGACGTTTATATAAATGAAGTAAAAGCAGTGAATGAACATGAGAGAAATGTAAATCAAATCAGTATTTGCTGTGACCTCCCTTTGCTTCAAACCAGCAGCAATTCTTCTAGGTCCACTTGCAGACAGTGTTTGAAGGAGTTCGGCTGGTAGCTCAGATCTTCTGTGGATGTCGGCTTCTGTCTCTTCATGGAATCCCAGACACACTCGATGATGTGGAGATCAGGGCTCTATGGGGACCATCACTTCCAGTAGAAGTGGTAGAGGCCAAAACAGTGATTGAATTTAAGCAAGCATGGGATAGGCATAAGGCTATCCTAAACAAAAGATAAATCCAGGTAAAGTATCCATGTAATTGGGCGACTAGATGGGCCGAAAGGTTCTTATCTGCCGACATTTTCTATGTTTCTATGTTTCTTGTTCTTCTTTACGCTGAAGATAGCTCTTAATGACTTTGGCTGTTTGGAGTCGTCGTCCTGCTGCAGAATAAATTTGGGGCCAATCATACGCCTCCCTGATGGTATTGCATGATGGGTAAGTATCTGCCTGTATTTCTCAGCATTGAGAACACCATTAATCCCGACCAAATCTCCAACTCCATTTGCAGAAATGCAGCCCCAAACGTTCAAGGAACCTCCACCATGCTTCCCTGTTACCTACAGACACTCATTATTGTACCGCTCTCCAGCCCTTCCACCAACAAACTGCCTTCTGCTACAGCCAAATATTTCACATTTTGACTCCTCAGTCCAGAGCACCTGCTGCCATTGTTCTGCACCCCAGTTCCTATGTTTTGGTGCATACTTTAGTTGCTTAGCCTTGTTCCCACGTCAGAGATATGGCTTTTTGGCTGCAACTCTTCCATGAAGACCACTTCTGGCCAGACGTCTCCAGACAGTAGATGGGTGTATCTGGGTCCCACTGGTTTTTGCCAGTTCTGAGCTGATGGCACTGCTGGACATTAACGATTTCGAAGGGCAATAAGCTTGATGTGTCTTTCATCTGCTGCATTAAGTGTCCTTGGCCGACCACTGCGTCTACAATCCTCAACGTTGCCCGTTTCTTGGTCTTCTTCAAAAGAGCTTGAACAGCACATCTTGAAACCCCAGTCTGCTTTGAAACCTTTGTCTGGGAGAGACCTTGTTGATGCAGTATAACTACCTTGTGTCTTGTTGCTGTGCTCAATCTTGCCATGACATGAAACGGTCTTTCACAACCTCACCTTGGTAGCAGAGTTTGGCTGTTACTCACCCAATTTTAAGCCTCCTACACAGCGGTTTCTGTTTCAGTTCATGACTGGGTTTCAACCTACGTGTGACATTGGTATAATTGGTTGATCATACACCTGACTATAATCCGACAAAATCCCTGACTTTGTGCAAGTGGACCTATGAGAATTGATGCTGGTTTGACGGCAAAAGGTAGTAACACCAAATATTCATTTAGATTTAGATTTTACTTTTGTTCACTCACTTTACATGTTGCAAATTGACCATTAAAATTAACGCTTTCTAAAACAAATCAGGCTTTTAGGCTAGGGTCAGACTAACACATTTTTCGCATCGTCCATAAAAAGTCCTCTTCGGCTTTACGGGTTTTATTCCAGTCCTCCTCGTCTTTACGGGTTTTATTCCAGTCCTCCTCGTCTTTACGGGTTTTATTCCAGTCCTCCTCGTCTTTACGGGTTTTATTCCAGTCCTCTTCGGCTTTACAGGTTTTATTCCAGTCCTCTTCGGCTTTACGGGTTTTATTCCAGTCCTCTTCGGCTTTACGGGTTTTATTCCAGTCCTCTTCGGCTTTACGGGTTTTATTCCAGTCCTCTTCGGCTTTACAGGTTTTATTCCAGTCCTCCTCGTCTTTACGGGTTTTATTCTAGTCCTCTTCGGCTTTACGGGTTTTATTCCAGTCCTCTTCGGCTTTACGGGTTTTATTCCAGTCCTCTTCGGCTTTACGGGTTTTATTCCAGTCCTCTTCGGCTTTACGGGTTTTATTCCAGTCCTCCTCGTCTTTACGGGTTTTATTCCAGTCCTCCTCGTCTTTACGGGTTTTATTCCAGTCCTCCTCGTCTTTACGGGTTTTATTCCAGTCCTCCTCGTCTTTACGGGTTTTATTCCAGTCCTCTTCGGCTTTACGGGTTTTATTCCAGTCCTCTTCGGCTTTACGGGTTTTATTCCAGTCCTCTTCGGCTTTACGGGTTTTATTCCAGTCCTCTTCGGCTTTACGGGTTTTATTCCAGTCCTCTTCGGCTTTATGGGTTTTATTCCAGTCCTCCCCAGATTTACGGATTTTGATTTACTGCTTTAAATCTATTAACCCCTCCCTCTCAGGGGGGGACACCGTCACATGATTTCACACATGGCAATGGACGCCGACACGGAAAGTGGTGTATGTGTGCAGTGCATACATCTGCGGGGGGGGGGGGCGTACACCTGCAGAGGGCTAATCCGGGTATGAGTGCTATGGTGGGTATATGTGACGCGTCCAGCGCGAGGGAGCGGCTCGGACAGGTCTGCTTCGTGTTCGGGATTAATTTAATGGCAGGCGCTGGATACAGACCCGCAGGACCTGTGGAGCAAAAATCGGGAGCCGCCCGTGTACATAGTGATTTCCGCAGCGTCACATGATCATAGGAGCCAATCCGCAGATATTTCAAACTGCTTCTATTTTTGTGATTTTAGGGCAATTCCTTCTGAGTAATAAAAATCTTATAAAATGTAAAATATCCGGCAAATTGTGGCGGGGATAAAAATCCCTGAATGAATGAGTCTGCGAAGCGCGCATTGGTGTCAGCCATTGCCTGGACGCGGCATTTGACTTTTTCCGTTTACTCGTGGATTTGATGCAGGAAAGTCGGAATCGGAGTTTCTGGGAGTCGCTTGTGCATTGCGCTTCAGCTTTGACCCCGGCACGTCTCGCGTAGTCGTGAGCTCTGTGCTCCGGAAGGCTCTTTATTTATTGTGTTTGTGTCGTTTCCGCCTTGTTACACATCTTGCATTGCGATGAGGACGGCGAGGTCAAAGCGTGGTGTAAACCAGACGCACGGGAACTTTTCACAGCTGGGCTGGCGACTCGCCACGTAGTAAAGACGCGTTCCCAGCGCTTACTCTGATGATATATATAGTAAGTATTCCACGCGGTGACCTAACGCCTCCATGAAACGCGGGTCACTGCAACATCTACACAAAGCGCTTCATGAAGGTCTCTCCGCTGCGGCGCGAGCGTCTGACTCGTATCGCTCAGTGTTTATCCTCTGTCCGCACCTTCCGTGTTACGTCTCCTGGATTTTGCTCTTTGGGGTCACTTACGGATCACCCCGAAAAGGCAATTTTTTTGGGCTGGAATGGATAATGGTTCCTCTGTGTTTATTTCCCTGCTGTCATTTCATTTAGTCTGACGCTTTAGTAACCTGATGGATGTGTCTCTGGTCAGGACATCTCCTGTACGAGATAAGACGTCACCAAATTCTGCCGCAGGAGCTCCTGCTACAGCACCGTCTCCTTCACAAGGACCGCGTGGCCTGACATCCCTGCCGTGCCTGGCCGGCGAGGCTGTAGTTCAATGGTAGAAGCTGGTGCGCACTGGTTATCAGGATCTGCCAGTATAAATCCTTCCATTCTCGCCGAGCTGGAGAGCCCCGGCTGGTGCGTGGCCAAATCTTCTGGGAAGACACCTGATATTCCGCAGGACGTCTGGCTCCCCCTGACCGCGCCGGTTCCTGTGTTTCCTGCGACACTCCTTGAGACCTGGCCGGTGCAGACCCGCTTCCAGTACAGGGGTGTTCATGTGTTGTCTATAAATGGTTCTTCCAACTTAAGGCCAGCTGGGCTTTTTGGTGAGGGGGCGGCACTCCTGAATGTCAATCAAAAAGGTCCATGGAGTTTGTGCGTCTCCAACATTTCACCCTGACTTGTTTGGTCAGTGACGTCTCATCCCCACAGGTAGAAGCGGCGGCGTCGCATGTCTTCATGCAGTGGCATGATGTGTCAGTGACAGATTGTAAAGCCAAGTGCTTAATGTAACATAGAATGGAGCATCGTTGCAACAATGTATCGAGCGCGTCCTTTCTTCTCACAATCTACCACATTCATTTCAATGTGCGGCCGCACAGGCTCCTCGGGAAAGTGCGATGTGGGCGAGTCAAGAGGTTTGAGGTCGTTTTTGTGTGAATATTGCACGGAATGGTTAAATGGATGCTTGACGGCTGTCACCGATGTCCGCACTCCTTTTATTAACGTCTTGATGGAATCTGCCTCTGCATGAGGAGGCTTGGAAGGTTTTTCATGGTTCCAGACGCTCTCAGAGCTTCCGGTGACTTCCCCAGGTTTATGTTTAGACATGTTAACTAAATCGTTTTCTTTTTTCCCCCAAACATGTGACAGGGAGTTTTTCAGTAAAATTCTGTGCTTTTTACTTATTATAAAGAGAACAGCACATAAATTCCTGGCGCACCTTGTATATTGACACGTGATTTAGAAAACAATATGTATGATACAATTGTAAATAAACAATAAATGATGTAAGTAATTTATATATATATATTTTTATGTGTCTAACACTGAAAACACTCGCATTCAAATAGAAAAGTCAAAATCCTTAGATTTGTAGTGATGGTATCTTTATCTTCGTCCTTGGTGAGTCCTCTGGAGTTAGCTTTATTCGATGGTAACTCGTTTGCTCATTGGCTCATTCGATGGTAACTCGTTTGCTCATTGGCTCATTCGATGGTAACTCGTTTGCTCATTGGCTCATTCGATGGTAACTCGTTTGCTCGTTGGCTCATTCGATGGTAACTCGTTTGTTCGTTAGCTCATTCGATGGTAACTCGTTGGCTCATTCGATGGTAACTCGTTTGCTCGTTGGCTCATTCGATGGTAACTCGTTGGCTCATTCGATGGTAACTCGTTTGCTCGTTGGCTCATTCGATGGTAACTCGTTTGCTCGTTGGCTCATTCGATGGTAACTCGTTTGCTCATTGGCTCATTCGATGGTAACTCATTTGCTCCTTGGCTCATTCGATGGTAACTCGTTTGCTCGTTGGCTCATTCGATGGTAACTCGTTTGCTCATTGGCTCATTCGATGGTAACTCGTTTGCTCGTTGGCTCATTCGATGGTAACTCGTTTGCTCGTTGGCTCATTCGATGGTAACTCGTTTGCTCATTGGCTCATTCGATGGTAACTCATTTGCTCCTTGGCTCATTCGATGGTAACTCGTTTGCTCCTTGGCTCATTCGATGGTAACTCGTTGGCTCATTCGATGGTAACTCGTTTGCTCGTTGGCTCATTCGATGGTAACTCGTTGGCTCATTCGATGGTAACTCGTTTTCTCGTTGGCTCATTCGATGGTAACTCGTTGGCTCATTCGATGGTAACTCGTTTGCTCGTTGGCTCATTCGATGGTAACTCGTTTGCTCATTGGCTCATTCGATGGTAACTCATTTGCTCCTTGGCTCATTCGATGGTAACTCGTTTGCTCCTTGGCTCATTCGATGGTAACTCGTTTGCTCATTGGCTCATTCGATGGTAACTCGTTTGCTCGTTGGCTCATTCGATGGTAACTCGTTTGCTCGTTGGCTCATTCGATGGTAACTCTGCTCATTGGCTCATTCGATGGTAACTCGTTGGCTCATTCGATGGTAACTCGTTTGCTCGTTGGCTCATTCGATGGTAACTCGTTTGCTCGTTGGCTCATTCGATGGTAACTCGTTTGCTCCTTGGCTCATTCGATGGTAACTCGTTTGCTCCTTGGCTCATTCGATGGTAACTCGTTTGCTCCTTGGCTCATTCGATGGTAACTCGTTGGCTCATTCGATGGTAACTCGTTTGCTCGTTGGCTCATTCGATGGTAACTCGTTTGCTCCTTGGCTCATTCGATGGTAACTCGTTTGCTCCTTGGCTCATTCGATGGTAACTCGTTTGCTCCTGGCTCATTCGATGGTAACTCGTTTGCTCCTTGGCTCATTCGATGGTAACTCGTTGGCTCATTCGATGGTAACTCGTTTGCTCGTTGGCTCATTCGATGGTAACTCGTTTGCTCCTTGGCTCATTCGATGGTAACTCGTTTGCTCATTGGCTCATTCGATGGTAACTCGTTTGCTCCTTGACTCATTCGATGGTAACTCGTTTGCTCGTTGGCTCATTCGATGGTAACTCGTTGGCTCATTCGATAGTGACTCGTTTGCTCATTGGCTCATTCGATGGTAACTCGTTTGCTCGTTGGCTCATTCGATGGTAACTCGTTTGCTCATTGGCTCATTCGATGGTAACTCGTTTGCTCATTGGCTCATTCGATAGTGGCTCGTTTGCTCGTTGGCTCATTCGATGGTAACTCGTTTGCTCGTTGGCTCATTCGATGGTAACTCGTTTGCTCGTTGGCTCATTCGATGGTAACTCGTTTGCTCGTTGGCTCATTCGATGGTAACTCGTTTGCTCGTTGGCTCATTCGATGGTAACTCGTTTGCTCGTTGGCTCATTCGATGGTAACTCGTTTGCTCGTTGGCTCATTCGATGGTAACTCGTTTGCTCATTGGCTCATTCGATGGTAACTTGTTTGCTCGTTGGCTCATTCGATGGTGACTCGTTTGCTCATTGGCTCATTCGATGGTGATTCATTTGCTCATTGGCTCATTCGATGGTATATGGAGGTACTATATAAATTCCAGGGAGGGGAGGGAGTAAACCTTATATAGACAGGTGCTAGAGTAAAAAAAAATATGCAGCAGGACGATGTGCTACTATATAAATGTATTCATATAAAATAAACCATATGTTAAGCATAATTAAGTGATGATTAACAAAGTCATAAAAGGGATCACTTAAAACGCGTTTTCGCCTACCAGCTTCCTCAGTAAGTGTCCTCCGACAGTCTCTGGTAAAAGGTATCCGTAAAATACGTTTGCTTATTACCCTGATTCGCTGGAATGTGAGCGTCGGATAAATGTTCCTCCACCCGGCACATCCTGCGTCATTGTTTTCCTGCGTCATTGTTTTCCTTTGTCATTGTCAGATTTTGTCGCCGATTTGTGGCACGTGAACCTGAGGCATCGTTTCTTAATGTGTAACTGCCGGAGGTGTACTTTAGCACGCGGAGGTGTACTTTAGCACGCAGAGGTGTACTTTAGTCCGCGGTGGTGTACTTTAGCCCGCGGCGGTGTACTTTAGCACGCGGAGGTGTACTTTATCATGCAGAGGTGTACTTTAGCCCGTGGTAGTGTACTTTAGACCACGGAGGTGTACTTTAGCCCACGGAGGTGTACTTTAGTCCGCGGCGGTGTACTTTAGCAGGCGGCGGTGTACTTTAGCACGCAACGGTGTACTTTAGCACGTGGTGGTGTACTTTAGCACGCGGCGGTGTACTTTAGCACGCGGCGGTGTACTTTAGCACGCGGCGGTGTACTTTAGCCCGCAGAGGTGTACTTTAGCCCGCGGCGGTGTACTTTAGCCCACGGCGGTGTACTTTAGCACATGGTGGTGGTGGCGGTGTTGTTTAGCATGCAGCGGTGTACTTAGCACGTGGCGGTGCTGTTTAGCACGCGGCGGTGGTGTTTAGCACGCAGCGGTGTACTTTAGCGCGCGGCGGTGTGTACTTTAGCATGTGGTGGCGGCGGTGGTGTTTAGCACGCAGCGGTGTACTTTAACACGCGGCGGTGTACTTTAGCCCACGGAGGTGTACTTTAGCCCGCGGCGGTGTACTTTAGCCCGCGGCGGTGTACTTTAGCACACGGTGGTAGTGGCGGTGTTGTTTAGCATGCGGCGGTGTACTTTAGCACGTTGCGGTGGTGTTTAGCATGCGGCGGTGGCGGCGGTGGTGTTTAGCACGCAGCGGTGTACTTTAGCGCGCAGCGGTGTGTACTTTAGCATGTGGTGGCGGCGGTGGTGTTTAGCACGCAGCGATGTACTTTAGCACATGGCGGCGGTGGTGTTTAGCACGCAGCGGTGTACTTTAGCGCGCGGCGGTGTGTACTTTAGCACGTGGCGGTGGTGTTTAGCACACAGCGGTGTACTTTAGCACGCATAGTGTACTTTAGCGCGCGGCAGTGTGTACTTTAGCACGCGGCGGTGGCGGCGGTGGTGTTTAGCACGCGGCGGTGGTGTTTAGCATGCAGCAGTGTACTTTAGCGTGCAGCGGTGTACTTTAGCGCGCAGTGGTGTACTTTAGCGCGCAGCGGTGTGTACTTTAGCACACGGCGGTGGCGGTGTTTAGCACGCAGCGGTGTACTTTAGTGAGCGGCGGTGTGTACTTTAGCATGCGGCGGTGGTGGTGTTTAGCACGCAGCGGTGTACTTTAGCGCGCGGCGGTGTGTACTTTAGCACGTGGCGGTGGTGTTTAGCACACAGCGGTGTACTTTAGCACGCATAGTGTACTTTAGCGCGCGGCAGTGTGTACTTTAGCACGCGCGGTGGCGCGGTGGTGTTTAGCACGCGGCGGTGGTGTTTAGCATGCAGCAGTGTACTTTAGCGTGCAGCGGTGTACTTTAGCGTGCAGTGGTGTACTTTAGCGCGCAGCGGTGTGTACTTTAGCACACGCGGTGGCGGTGTTTAGCACGCAGCGGTGTACTTTAGTGAGCGGCGGTGTGTACTTTAGCATGCGGCGGTGGTGGTGTTTAGCACGCAGCGGTGTACTTTAGCGCGCGGCGGTGTGTACTTTAGCACGTGGCGGTGGTGTTTAGCACACAGCGGTGTACTTTAGCACGCATAGTGTACTTTAGCGCGCGGCAGTGTGTACTTTAGCACGCGGCGGTGGCGGCGGTGGTGTTTAGCATGCAGCAGTGTACTTTAGCGTGCCGCAGTGTACTTTAGCGCGCAGTGGTGTACTTTAGCGCGCAGCGGTGTGTACTTTAGCACACGGCGGTGGCGGTGTTTAGCACGCAGCGGTGTACTTTAGTGAGCGGCGGTGTGTACTTTAGCATGCGGCGGTGGTGGTGTTTAGCACACGGTGGTGTGTACTTTAGCACGCGGCGGTGGCAGCGGTGTACTTTAGCGAGCGGCAGTGTGTACTTTAGCACGTGGCGTTGGCGGTGGTGGTGTTTAGCATGCAGCGGTGTGTACTTTAGCACGCGGCGGTGGCAGCGGTGTACTTTAGCGAGCGGCAGTGTGTACTTTAGCACGCGGCGGCGGTGGTGTTTAGCACGCGGCGGCGGTGGTGTTTAGCACGCGGTGGTGTGTACTTTAGCACGCGGCGGTGGCAGCGGTGTACTTTAGCGAGCGGCAGTGTGTACTTTAGCACGCGGCGGCGGTGGTGTTTAGCACGCGGTGGTGTGTACTTTAGCGCGGCGGCGTGTGACTGCAGATTCCCGCGGCTGCTTTAAAGAAACTTTTATTGTGGTGTGTTTAAAGGTGGTGATTGCAGCGGAATGATTGTATTCGGCTCGTTATGAAGCCGAGACACAAAGCTCCAGCGATTCTGTGCAGGACGGCTCCTGTTATTGATGGCAATAAATCAAACAGATGTTTTAACTCTTCGCAGGCTGCAGCGCCGGCGGCGAGCGACTTTTCCTGGCACTCCATCCAGTGCAGGCGATGTCAACCTGGGAAACGCGGCCAGAAATTTACAACTGTGTCTGTGGTTGGCTGCGGTTTGTGTAATAGATGAACAAAGGTGTTCAGTGGAAGCATCGCAGCGTAAACATGTTTTCTTACGAGATCACACGTTTTTGGTTCGCTCAGCGTTGTAAGTGGCTGCATGAATGGCGTTTCATAAAGCGAGCTGGCAGCGTTCTGTGCGCGGTGAGAGCGGGGATGGAAAGAATGAGCTGATCGTAAGGAGGAAGAAAGCGAGCGCAGGACACGACCATCTCCTCATTCTTCACATAATGCTGGATTGACCCAGGCTCTGCTCATGGTGTTTTCGCACGTGTCGCGCTGTGTCACGGGTCATGGCGTATTCGCACGTGTCGCGCTGTGTCACTGCTCATGGTGTATTTGCACGTATCGCGCTGTCATGGGTCATGGTGTTTTCGCACGTGTCGCGCTGTGTCATGGGTCATGGTGTATTTGCACGTGTCGCGCTGTGTCATGGGTCATGGCGTATTCGCACGTGTCGCGCTGTGTCATAGGTCATGGTGTATTTGCATGTATCGCGCTGTGTCACAGGTCATGGTGTATTTGCATGTGTCGCGCTGTGTCACTGGTCATGGCGTATTCGCACGTGTCGCACTGTGTCACTGGTCATGGCGTATTCGCACGTGTCGCGCTGTGTCATAGGTCATGGTGTATTTGCATGTATCGCGCTGTGTCACAGGTCATGGTGTATTTGCATGTGTCGCGCTGTGTCACTGGTCATGGCGTATTCGCACGTGTCACACTGTGTCACTGGTCATGGCGTATTCGCACGTGTCGCGCTGTGTCACGGGTCATGGCGTATTCGCACGTGTCGCGCTGTGTCACAGGTCATGGCGTATTTGCACGTGTCGCGCTGTGTCACAGGTCATGGCGTATTCGCACGTGTCGCGCTGTGTCACGGGTCATGGCGTATTCGCACGTGTCGCGCTGTGTCACAGGTCATGGTGTATTTGCACGTGTCGCGCTGTGTCACTGGTCATGGTGTATTTGCACGTGTCGCGCTGTGTCACAGGTCATGGCGTATTCGCACGTGTCGCACTGTGTCACTGGTCATGGTGTATTTGCACGTGTCGCGCTGTGTCACGGGTCATGGCGTATTCGCACGTGTCGCGCTGTGTCACTGGTCATGGTGTATTTGCACGTGTCGCGCTGTGTCACTGGTCATGGTGTATTTGCACGTGTCGCGCTGTGTCACAGGTCATGGCGTATTCGCACGTGTCGTGCTGTGTCACAGGTCATGGTGTATTTGCATGTGTCGCGCTGTGTCACAGGTCATGGTGTATTCGCACGTGTCGCGCTGTGTCACGGGTCATGGCGTATTCGCACGTGTCGCGCTGTGTCACAGGTCATGGTGTATTTGCACGTGTCGCGCTGTGTCACTGGTCATGGTGTATTTGCACGTGTCGCGCTGTGTCACAGGTCATGGCGTATTCGCACGTGTCGCACTGTGTCACTGGTCATGGTGTATTTGCACGTGTCGCGCTGTGTCACGGGTCATGGCGTATTCGCACGTGTCGCGCTGTGTCACTGGTCATGGTGTATTTGCACGTGTCGCGCTGTGTCACTGGTCATGGTGTATTTGCACGTGTCGCGCTGTGTCACAGGTCATGGCGTATTCGCACGTGTCGTGCTGTGTCACAGGTCATGGTGTATTTGCATGTGTCGCGCTGTGTCACAGGTCATGGCGTATTCGCACGTGTCGTGCTGTGTCACAGGTCATGGTGTATTTGCATGTGTCGCGCTGTGTCACAGGTCATGGTGTATTCGCACGTGTCGCGCGGTGTCACTGGTCATGGTGTATTTGCACGTGTCGAGCTGTGTCACTGGTCATGGTGTATTCGCACGTGTCGAGCTGTGTCACTGGTCATGGTGTATTTGCACGTGTCGCGCTGTGTCACAGGTCATGGCGTATTCGCACGTGTCGCACTGTGTCACTGGTCATGGTGTATTTGCACGTGTCGCGCTGTGTCACGGGTCATGGCGTATTCGCACGTGTCGCGCTGTGTCACTGGTCATGGTGTATTTGCACGTGTCGCGCTGTGTCACAGGTCATGGCGTATTCGCACGTGTCGTGCTGTGTCACAGGTCATGGCGTATTTGCATGTGTCGCGCTGTGTCACAGGTCATGGTGTATTCGCACGTGTCGCGCGGTGTCACTGGTCATGGTGTATTTGCACGTGTCGAGCTGTGTCACTGGTCATGGTGTATTTGCACGTGTCGCGCTGTGTCACTGGTCATGGTGTATTTGCATGTGTCGCGCTGTGTCACAGGTCATGGTGTATTCGCACGTGTCGCGCGGTGTCACTGGTCATGGTGTATTTGCACGTGTCGAGCTGTGTCACTGGTCATGGCGTATTTGCATGTGTCGCGCTGTGTCACAGGTCATGGTGTATTCGCACGTGTCGCGCGGTGTCACTGGTCATGGTGTATTTGCACGTGTCGAGCTGTGTCACTGGTCATGGTGTATTTGCACGTGTCGCGCTGTGTCACTGGTCATGGTGTATTCGCACGTGTCGAGCTGTGTCACTGGTCATGGTGTATTCGCACGTGTCGCGCTGTGTCACTGGTCATGGTGTATTCGCACGTGTCGAGCTGTGTCACTGGTCATGGTGTATTCGCACGTGTCGAGCTGTGTCACTGGTCATGGTGTGTTAGCACGTGATTCTGCAAATCCTATCCCTCCTGCAACATGGTGACAATGTCTCTCCACAACACGACCTCTGACCCCTCCTGCATCTCACTTCCTGCAGATTCTGCATCTTCTGCTGCTGTGACAGAATCTGCTCTATGTTTACTAATATTCAAACCAAATCAAGAAACAAACTGACCCGTGAAAGGGGAGAAACGCTCGTTTCAATCCGTGCAAACCTTAGGTTTTTACAAGTCAATGAGAAAAATGAGAAATATGGGGAAAAAGAAGAAATGAGATTAAATTGTATGTATTGTATATGTTGTGTCTGGTTTCCTTTTCTCTATTTTGTTAAACCTCAACATGGAGCTTAAATATTGATGTATCCAGATCTTACAGACACAAATAATGCAGTTACTTCCTTTTGCTGTTGGTGCTAAGGGGAAAATTTGATACAGAAATATATATTTCTATGTTTTTTTTATGTTGCTGTTTCTTGCTTTTATTGTTGCTCTTCAGGAATCAGAGGACTGGTTACTTCTTTTCATACCATCACACACACAGTCTTTGCTTGTTTTTATTGTTGCTCTTCAGGAATCAGAGGACTGGTTACTTCTTCTCATACCATCACACACACAGTCTTTGCTTGTTTTTATTGTTGCTCTTCAGGAATCAGAGGACTGGTTACTTCTTCTCATACCATCACACACACAGTCTTTGCTTGTTTTTATTGTTGCTCTTCAGGAATCAGAGGACTGGTTACTTCTTTTCATACCATCACACACACAGTCTTTGCTTGTTTTTATTGTTGCTCTTCAGGAATCAGAGGACTGGTTACTTCTTCTCATACCATCACACACACAGTCTTTGCTTGTTTTTCCATTTGAAAAAAAAGATAAAATTATAAAAATCAATTTAAAGTTACTAAATAAACTGTATTATTATTTCAAGTGAGAGAAAATAAATGTTAATTTGTAAACCTATTCCATGCTGCGCATTTCCAATTTTTCTGGAAAAAAACAGGGGAAAAAAGTATTTTTTTTCGATGGCCTCAAAATCCGGAAATTGTACATCTCTAATCTGGACACACCTCAGCGCTGAGCACCCGATCGTCCAAATCCTCTCTATTCCGCGCGCAATGTGCTCTCCCTTCCCTGATGCGCGCAGCACGGCTGTGCAGTGCGTCACCTGTGTCTGTGGCATGCGTGGAGTTAATTCCTTTATTTGGACTTTCTGTGAAGTGGAGATCCCAACCGCAGAAACATGACACGGTGGCAGGTCCTGCATTTTCGTGGCCAAAATGCACATTTAGTCTTGGCGTTGTCGACTCTGGGAGAACCCGGGGGGGGGGGTTACTTTCTGTTTTCACAAGGAGAACACGTCGCAGTCAGGATCTTAAAAACGTAGAAAGGACCTCACCGACGCTGCACCAGCTGCTAAAAGCCCCTAAAACACCAGGCGTGCTTATCCTGCGTCTCGCAAGCGCAAGCTTATCCTGCATGTTCCGAGCGTGTATATGCTTAACCTGCATTTTACAAGCGTGAGCTTATCCTGCATTTTCCGAGTGTGTATATTGTTATCCTGCATCTTATGAGCGTGCGAGCTTATCCTGCATCTTACAAGCGTGAGATTATCCTGCATTTTACGAGTGTGTATATTGTTATCCTGCATCTTACAAGCACAAGCTTATCCTGCTGTTACGAGCGTGTATATGCTTATCCTGCATCTTATGAACGTGCAAGCTTATCCTACATCTTACAAACGCGAGCTTATCTTGCATGTTACGAGCGTGTATATGCTTATCCTGCATCTTATGAACGTGTGTATGCTTATCTTGCATTTTATGAGCGTGCAAGCTTATCCTGCATCTTATGAGCATGTGTATGCTTATCCTGCATCTTACGAGCATGCATATGCTTATACTGCATCTTACGAGCGTGCATATGCTTATCCTGCATCTTGCGAGCGTGCATATGCTTATCCTGCATCTTATAAGCATGTGTATTCTTATCCTGCATCTTGCGAGCGTGCATATGCTTATCCTGCATCTTGCGAGCGTACATATGCTTATCCTGCATCTTACGAGGGTGCATATGCTTATCCTGCATCTTATAAGCGTGCATATTCTTATCCCTGCATCTTGCGAGCGTGCATATGCTTATCCTGCATCTTATAAGCGTGTGTATTCTTATCCTGCATCTTAGACACAAGCTTATCCTGCATCTTACGAGCGTGCATATGCTTATCCTGCATCTTACGTGCGTGCATATGCTTATCCTGTATTTTATGAGCGTGCAAGCTTATCCTGCATCTTACGAGTGCGCACAAGATTATCATTCAGCTTATGACCGCGCACAGACGCTTATCCAGCATCTTACGAGCGTGCATATGCTTATCCTGCATCTTATGAGCATGCAAGCTTATCCTGCATCTTACGAGCGCACAGACGCTTATCCTGCATCTTGTGAGCGTGCAAGCTTTTACTGCATCTTATGAGCGCGCACATGCTTATCCTGCATCTTACGAGCGCGCACACGCTTATCCTGCATCTTGCGAAGCACACACACTTATCCTGCATCTTACGAGCGCGCACACGCTTATCCTGCATCTTGCGAAGCACACACACTTATCCTGCATCTTACGAGCGCGCACACTTATCCTTCATCTTAGGAGCGTGCAAATGCTTATCCTGCATCTTACGAGCGTGCATATGCTTACCCTGCATCTTACGAGTGTGCATATGCTTATCCTGCATCTTACGAGCGTGCGTTTGCTTATCCTGCATCTTATGAGCGTGCGGGCTTATCCTGCATCTTACGAGCGCACACGCTTATCCTGCATCTTACGAGTGTGCATATGCTTATCCTGCATCTTACGAGCGTGCATTTGCTTATCCTGCATCTTACGAGCGCACACGCTTATCCTGCATCTTACGAGTGTGCATATGCTTATCCTGCATCTTACGAGCGTGCGTTTGCTTATCCTGCATCTTAGCGTGCATGTGCTTATCCTGCATCTTATGAGCGTGCAAGCTTATCCTGCATTTTATGAGCGTACGAGCTGATACTGCATCTTACGAGCGCGCACACACTTATCCTGCACCTTACGAGCGTGCGTTTGCTTATCCTGCATCTTACGAGCGTGCATGTGCTTATCCTGCATCTTATGAGCGTGCAAGCTTATCCTGCATTTTATGAGCGTACGAGCTGATACTGCATCTTACGAGCGCGCACACACTTATCCTGCACCTTACGAGCGTGCGTTTGCTTATCCTGCATCTTACGAGCGCACAGACGCTTATCCTGCATCTTACAAGTGTGCGTATGCTTATCCTGCATCTTATGAGCTTGTAAGCTTATCCTGCATCTTAAGAGTGTACACACGCTTATCCTGCCTCTTACGAGCTTGGATATGCTTATCCTGCATCCTGCGCTTATCCTGCATCCTGCGCTTATCCTGCATCCTGCGCTTATCCTGCATCCTGCGCTTAGCCTGCATCTTACGGGCGCGAGCTTATTATGCATTTTACAGGGTGCGTGCCATGGTGCTACAGACTGTGACAGCAGCCAATCAGATGATATGTTCAACAACTTTTAACTCCCAGCAAACACAGTCAGTGGATAAGAGCGGCGTCCGCTGCCTCTTCCAGACGCGACACTGCGAGTCCTGCCAGACTTTCTGCCCCTCGAGGTGGGAGCGGCTGCCGCTGAAGTTATGGGGAGCTCAGGGGGTTTCTCAGGTTGAGGTGAAAGGTTAAGATGCTCATTCCACGGGTCAGGACGGGTGACTCTATAGCTCCGAGTCCGTGTACGGTAACCCCACTGAACAGACCCCCAAGAGACTCAGACCAGCTTCAGCGTGCGGTGCCAGGTCATTGTGTAGCGATGAGCGACCCGCAAGAAGAACGTTCCCCTCTTCCAGCCCCAGATCTGCACCACTGAATTAGTGAAACGCGTTTCCATTCCTACCAGCGGCACTTCATGGGATTTATAAAGCTCAGGTTGGCTCGGTGTAAATAAAAATCAGATTAAGCCATTGTTTTAAAGCCGCCCTCGCTCGCTTGTCTGAAAATCAGAGGCGCATTCTTCTTCTCCGCAGGGTGAACAGATTTTATTCTTGAAGCGTCGGTCAGGGGTCCGACTGAACACAACATCTTTACAGATTCTGTAGGCCGAGTCTGGAAAAATGCGCGCTAAAATGAAGAAAAGCCTGCAGCAATCCGCCAGGACGCACGGGGAAACGTACCGCGTCGTGCGCAATCTGCACTCTCACTTATTTACAGAAAAAGGAGCATTTCTGATAAGGAAAACGTGTTTTTCTCTCAAAAAGGAATTGACTTTAGTCTGTAATTCAATACCTAGGATCCTGTGCGGATGCGCTCATACACACCGCACATTACTGTGAGTTTTATTGCTGTGGAGCTCTGTGATACGCTCATACACACCGCACGTTACTGCGAGTTTTATTGCTGTGGAGCTCTGTGATACGCTCATACACACCGCACGTTACTGCGAGTTTTATAGCTGTGGAGCTCTGTGATGTGCTCATACTCACCGCACGTTACTGCGAGTTTTATAGCTGTGGAGCTCTGTGATACGCTCATACACACCGCACATTACTGAGTTTTATAGCTGTGGAGCTCTGTGATACACTCATACACACCGCACATTACTGTGAGTTTTATTGCTGTGGAGCTCTGTGATACACTCATACTCATTGCACATTACTGTGAGTTTTATAGCTGTGGAGCTCTGTGATACACTCATACACACCGCACATTACTGTGAGTTTTATAGCTGTGGAGCTCTGTGATACACTCATACACACCGCACATTACTGCGAGTTTTATAGCTGTGGAGCTCTGTGATACGCTCATACACACTGCACATTACTGTGAGTTTTATAGCTGTGGAGCTCTGTGATACACTCATACACACCGCACGTTACTGCGAGTTTTATAGCTGTGGAGCTCTGTGATGTGCTCATACTCACCGCACGTTACTGCGAGTTTTATAGCTGTGGAGCTCTGTGATACGCTCATACACACCGCACATTACTGAGTTTTATAGCTGTGGAGCTCTGTGATACACTCATACACACCGCACATTACTGTGAGTTTTATAGCTGTGGAGCTCTGTGATACACTCATACACACCGCACATTACTGTGAGTTTTATAGCTGTGGAGCTCTGTGATACACTCATACACACCGCACATTACTGTGAGTTTTATTGCTGTGGCGCTCTGTGATGCGTTCATACACACCGCACGTTACTGTGAGTTTTATTGCTGTGGAGCTCTGTGATACGCTCATACACACTGCACATTACTGTGCGTTTTATTGCTGTGGAGCTTTGTGATACACTCATACACACCACACATTACTGTGAGTTTTATTGCTGTGGAGCTCTGTGATACGCTCATACACACCGCACATTACTGTGAGTTTTATTGCCTTGGGATAAACACAAACATAAGGTAATGTTAACGGTGTTTTTTATGGCTGGTTTTTACTCAGAATTTCATTTTTTGGTGGAAATTATTTTGTTAATGCTCTGTAGACAATAAAGCTGTGTCGCTTGAAAAGCCGGGTTTTGTAGGATCGATGGAAATAAATGAAAGGCTGGCTAGTAAACCTCGTGCAGCCACTCTCGGGAGGACGCGGGCGGTGAGCCAGGCCTGGCACCAGACTCCCCTCCCCAGTTGCTGCATTCCATCCCGGTGGAACGGTCTCACGCCGGACTCGGCCTTGTTTATGCCAGTGTTGTGGTGTATGGGAAAGGCGGCTGCTGTGCTGGGCTATAATTAGCACGGGGCAAGGGATTCTGGGACTAAAACCAATTCTAGAACAGTTATATTGGTTTCCAGACGGGCAACGGACAGAGGGACGGACGCCTCCTACCTGTTGCCCGATGTTCGGGCGAGCAGATGGATTCCTGGAGCAGGTGGGGAGGAGATTCCTGGTGGACTTTCTCCAGGTCTTCCTGCTGTTAAAGCTCTCGTTTCGTACTTGTGCTTGGATGAAATGATCCCCTTGTCTTTCTCTCCCCGAGTCGCTGCTCCGAATGTTCTCACAAAAATGTCAGATAAAAATATCTCTGGCTGGAAATAGAACACATGGGATCTATCCGAACGGGTAGCAGGCGGCGCGCGTCTCCCCATCTAGAGGCTTTATGTTTCTTACATTCAGCAGAAATGGAGAGAATTGTGAGGGAAGCGCAGTGAGCGAGCTTTGTGCTTTACGTCTCCGCTTAGGAATAGTGTCCCGGGTCAGTCCATATGGTTAAATAAGTCCTATATTATGTATATATCTTTCTTCTGGCTTCTTCCCGGCACAGCTTGCAGACAGACGCCGGCTTTTACCGATAGTGGGCTGTATCCCGGCCGAGTCATTAAGTAGAGAGGGCTGAATGGTTAAGGTGTAATTCCAGCCTCCTCCTGTGGCTCGGCTGTCGTAGCACCTGCCATGCGTCGGCTCTTCCCCTGCTTTGTGACTTTGTATAAGACGTGCTTATGTGGAGGCAGCTTGGCTGCTTTTGGGATCTGATTTGCTGCACCTTATCACGGTGTTGGTGCAGCGTTACGGCTCCTCCGCTGGTATCACTGCCGGCCTCTGGGTGCTTTCGTGCTGCACATTGTTGTCACATTGTCTAAAACGTTTTGACCAAGATCATATAATGTATAAATCCCAGGGTTACCTCTCGGCCGAGCCCAACCTACCTGACTAGGCTGTGTCTGCGAACCCGGAACAAACAGGACTGTGCAGGGACTCCGCAGTAAATGTAGGGACCCAGCAGGAGGAACTGCAAGAAATCTTCAGGAACTTGGCAGCATCAGAGCTGGGACTGGGCTGGAATCTGCCACCAAAACTGGATAATTTAGGAGAAAATGTGCCCTAAGACTGGCGTCAGACGAGTAGACTAGGTGCGCCCGTACTGACGTGGCCTACGGCATCTATTGCAGCATTAAGACGCTGCGACGGGGCTGGCTACACGCTGTGGCGCACGCAAGAATTGCACGTGCAACAGCAGCCTTGCTGCGGACATCTAGAAAACCTCTCCGTCAAAGTGCTAGGACGCGCATTGACAGAGCTGCCAAGTGCGATTCTCCATAGGGGAATCAGACCTTGCAGTGCTGAGCTCACTAACTGCACTCAGCAAGGCAGCCAGACAGGCGTTGAGTGGAAGGACCATCCACTCACAGACGTTCCTTCCGCTCTCCAAATGGGGGTGAGCTGTTCGGTTCGATCGGTTCGGAGTTCGCATCGAACATAGCCTGTTCGCGAACTACGAACATTTCCGGGTGTTCGCCCACAATGCACCACAATGGACCACAATGCACTTTTCCACTGGCCTGAAGCTTGTAATTGGCTACAGCATTGCACCTGACCACAGTTTAGGTGCAAGACAGGTTCAACACTATGCCAATCACGGCTCAGAGTCCTGATTGGGCAAATTTTGCCCAATCATGGGCTCATAGAGCTAAGTCCCGCAGCACACTATATAAGGTTTCACATAGCGCTTCAGCATGCGTTTGAGAGGAGATTTGAGAGGAGATTGTTGTTGTGTTAGTGTGTGTTCTCACTGCCAGTCTGCCACCAGCTACTGAGGGGGTCTCATTTCTACAAAATATCTGGGATTTGTTCTAATCTGTGTGTTCTCACTGATACCCAGTATTTTGGGGGACAGTAATTTCTACAAAATATCTGGGAATTGAGGTGATCTGTGTCTTGTCACAGCCAGTGCCACGCAGTATTTTGGGCGTCAGTAATTTCTACAAAATATTTGGGAATTGTTCTAATCTGTGTCTTGTCACTGCCACCCATCAGGGGGTCTCACTGATTTATAGGATGTTTCTGAGACTTGTAATCTGTGTCTTCTCACTGTCAGCTATCAGGGGGTCCCACATACTTCTAGCAGATTTCTGCGAATTGTAATCTGTGTCTTGTCACTGTTGCCAGCTATCAGGGGGTCCTATCAGGGGGTCTCACTGACTAGTAGCAGATTTCTGCGAATTGTAATTTGTGTCTTGTCACTGGCACCCATCAGGGGGTCTCACTGATTTATAGGAGGTTTCTGGGAATTGTAATCTGTGTCTTGTCACTGGCTGCCAGCTATCAGGGTTTCTCACTGAGTTATACCAGAGTTCTGGAAATCTTTAATCTTTATACCAGAGTTGAATCAGAGTTCTGTATATATTTAATCTATATATCACTCACCATGTCAGAAAGACCAAAAAGGACAGACAGACGCTCCCAGACACAGATAAGAGGGCAAGCAGCCTCTGTGTCGGGAGGCTGTGCCTCTGGTCGTGGTGGACGTCATGCATCCTCTGCAGGGGCACGCTTGTCCTTTCTAACTGGTGCTGGCCGTCTTAAGCAGCAGCAACATACAGAGGATTTGGTGGATTGGCTAACCAGGCCATCCGAGTCCTCCGAGTCCTCTGCCAGCCAGGCTTGTAGTGCTTTGCAGTCCACTGCAGCTGCCAAAGCATCTAATGCAGCCTCCATGTCCACAGCTACTCCTGCCGTAGCCTTGCTATCACACACGGAAGAGTCAGCTGAATTGTTTGACTACAATGACAGTGACATACTACTTGAGGATGCGCAGCAAGTACAGTGCTCTGATTCAATCTCTGAGGTTGAGGAAGGGAGTATAATCAACCTAGAGGAAGGGGGTGCCAGTGATGACACACAAATAACTGGCACTCATGTTGCCCCAGCAGCTGCAGCATACTGCCAAGTTGACTCCAGTGATGAGGAGATAGGGGGTGATGATGACAATGATGATGAGGTCACTGACTTCACCTGGGTGCCTGATCGAACAGAGGAGTCAAGTATGGGAGGAGGAGGCACAACATCCTCTATGACCAACCGTAGCACTAGCCAGTCCAAGGCATCAGATGTCAGAGCTGCTCAGGTGCAGAGCGCTGTTGTCTCAAAGCACACGTCCAGGAACTCTGCTGTCTGGGAGTTCTTTAAGAAATGTGCAGCAGACCCCACCGTTGCTATTTGTAATCTATGTCAGATGAGGCTCAAGCGTGGGAAAGACACTGGACGTTTGGGTACCACGTGCTTGAGGCGACATATGACCACCTGCCACACATCCCGTTGGCACAAAACTTTGCGTAGGTCCTCCTCATCTGTCTCTACCCCCTCTGTATGTCCTGCCATGTCATTGCCTTCAACCTCCACTGACAGGGATGATGCTACAGTAATGGATATACCAGCTCCTTCCTCACAATGTGACAGCATCCCATCAGCTGAAGATTTACACAGTCAGATTACGTTGCCCGAGCTGCTGCAGCGTAAAAAAATATATAGTCCCATCCATCCCCAAGCACAGCGTCTAAATGCCAGCTTAGCAAAATTACTCGCATTGCAGCTGCTGCCTTTCCAGCTGGTGGACTCTGCTCCCTTCCGTGAATTTGCTGAATGTGCTGTACCACAGTGGCATGTTCCAAAACGCCATTACTTTTCATGGAAGGCCATTCCAGCACTATACCAGCACGTGGAAGACAATGTTATCGAGTCATTGGGAAAGGCAGTCAGCAGCAAGGTGCATGTGACTTTAGACACGTGGTCCAGCAAGCATGGAGGACAGGGTCGTTACATTTCCTTCACGGCACACTGGGTAACTCTGATTGCAGCTGGGAGGGATCCAAGACGGGGCTCTCTGCTGGAGTTTGTTCATCCACCACGCCTCCAGAAAGCTGCTTGTATGTGGTCTGTCTGCTCCACCACCACCTCTCCCTCTTCCTCCACCTCCTCCTTCTGTGTCTCTGGTGAAGTGGCACTTAAACCGACACGTGGCAGGGGCTACGCAATGACTCAAGCAAAAAGATGCCATACTGTGCTTGAGCTGGTTTGTTTAGGGGACAGAAGCCAGACCAGAAATTCTGTCAGCTCTGCAGGGGCAGGTACAGAGATGGTTAACACCACGCCAGCTTCAGCTGGGAATGGTCGTCTGTGATAATGGCAGCAACCTTCTCTCCGCCCTACGCCAGGGTAAGTTGACGCATGTACCATGCCTAGCACACGTCCTAAATCTGGTGGTACAGCGTTTCCTAACCAGGTACCCAGGGCTGGCAGAGCTTCTCAGCCAGGCCAGAAAAGTCTGCAGTCACTTCAGACGGTCATTCCCAGCAAGCGTTCGCCTGGCAGAAATTCAAAGAGAATTTCACCTTCCCACAAACCGTCTGATCTGTGACATGCCCACCAGGTGGAACTCAACATTAGCAATGCTGCAGCGTCTGCACAAGCGGCAGAGGGCCATCAACGAGTACCTGTGTGAGTATGGCACAAGGACAGGTTCAGGTCAACTTGTTTTTTCCCCCCGCAGTGGCTGATGATCAAGGATGCATGCACTGTACTGTCACCATTTAAGGAGGCAACGAGGATGGTGAGCAGGGACAGTGCATGCATCAGTGACACAATTCCTTTAGTGTTCCTGCTGGAGCGCACTCTGCGGGGAATTATAGATGTGGCTCTAGAGGCAGAGCAGCGGGAGGAAGAGGATGACTTCCGTAGATCTGAAGGCCCCAGTCTTTCTGCAGACACCATTCCAGCGGGTCCTCCTCAGATCAGACAGGAGGAGGATGAGGAGGAGGAATATTTGAGTAGTGGGGGCATTGAAGGTGGGGATTCCTCAAGGGAGGGTTTTGTGTGCCCAGAAACACAAGGACTAGTACGTGGCTGGGAGGAGGAAGTGCACGATGGGGTCATCCTCCTCATTGAGCAGGAAGACTCGGAAGCTAATGCCACCTCCAACCTACGCTGCATGTTCTCCCTTATTATGCAAAGCCTGCTAAAGGACCCCAGGATTCGTACTATCAAGGAGAGGGATCATTACTGGTTGGCAACCCTTCTTGATCCAAGATACAAGGGTAAAGTTGCAGAGCTCATCCTGCCCGCACAGAGGGAGCACAGGATGAAAAACGCTCTAAAGCGACACTTGTGTTACACCTTTCCAGGAACTGGTAGGTTACCAAGTGATGACACAGGTGCTTCTGAGGCTGCGGATGATCAGAACAATAGTGGCGAAGGCCAGGGCTGCTTGACTGATGCCTTTTTAAATTGTGTTAGTCCACGACGCCCAGGGACGTCAAATGTAGGCACCCATTGCCAGCATCTTCACCATATGGTGCAGGACTACCTAGGGGCAAGGGCAGACCTGGATAACTTTCCTGCAGATGATCCACTGGCTTACTGGGTGTTGAGATTGGATCACTGGCCAGAACTTAGTCAATATGCCATGCAGCTACTAGGTTGCCCTTCATCCAGCGTGCTTTCTGAAAGGACGTTCAGTGCCGCTGGAGGTTTTGTCACAGACAAAAAGGTGCGTCTGTCCACCAACTCTGTAGACCGGCTGACATTTATAAAAATGAATCAGTCCTGGATCAGCAGCTATCAATCAACTGATGTTGACGTAACGGAATAGATCGGGGATGTCTTCTGCATTCACAAAACCTCCAGCACTGAACTCTTCCACAATACCACAAAAGGGTTAAGGTGTTTAGGCACTTGCTGCACTGACGCCTGTGCCACATTTATATCATTTTAATTTTTTTAACCGCAGGGTCTAACCATGCACTCTTCCACAATACCACAAAAGGGTTACAGTGTGAAGGCACTTGCTGCCATGAAAGGCACAATATTTGGCTGCACTGACGTCTTTACCAGATTCATATCTTTTTAATATAGGACCGCATGGTCCACCCCTGCACTCTTCCACAATACCACAGAGGGGTTACTGTATAATGGCACTTGCTGGCCTGGCACCAAAAGCACAATATCTGGGTGCACTGACGCCTTTACCAGATTCATATCTTTTTAATATAGGACCGCATGGTCCACCCCTGCACTCTTCCACAATACTACAGAGGGGTTACTTTATGAATACACTTCCTGGCCTGACACCAAAAGCACAATATTTGGGTGCACTGCCACTGACGCCTGTACCAAATTCATATCCTCAGAGGGGTTACTGTGTGACGGCACTGTTGCCGACGCTAAAGGCCCAATTTCAAAGCACCTATTGTTACTTTCATCCAAAGCCTGCATAAGTTTCACAATAATTTAGCCAAAAAAAAATCACTAAACTTGTTCTTCGTGTCCTAAAACGTCTCCTCTTTTCATTCAGGCTGCCGCCCCAAGCAGTTGTTTATGATTAGATTAAAGGAAAAGCATTTACCGTCATTTGAAACGTCTTTTTTTTGTTTTTAAATGTTTCTATACATCCTAGAAATCCTCCACTTCAGGGGCAGGTTATGGGGACCTCCTAGGCACGATATTTGAAGGATTTTTTTTTTTTTAACCATTATTTCATGGAAAACCCACTGTCTCTTTAAAAACTTTTTTTTAAACCCTTTTTGTCCTTGTTTCCTGTCCCCCAGGGCACTACCCGGACCCCCATACACCTTTTATAACGCCTCCTGCCTCCCCGCACGCCTCCTGCCTCCCCGCACGCCGCTTGCCTTCCCGCACGCCGCTTGCCTCCCCACACGCCGTTTGTCTCCCCGCACGCCTCCTGCCTCCCCGCACGCCTCCTGCCTCCCCGCACGCCTCCTGCCTTCCCGCACGCCGCTTGCCTTCCCGCACGCCTCCTGCCTCCCCGCACGCCGCTTGCCTCCCCGTGCTGCCTAGCAGACGAGACCCTGTATTGTGTATATATAAATATTTAATGAACTTTCCAAATTGTCTAATCAGAATAAATTGCCGTTTAATAAGTTGTGCTGTTTGAAAAGCAGCTGTCGGCGAGGGCTGAGAGGTGGCGTAACCCCTGCTTCTTGTATTAACCCTTTTCACTCGGCCGTGGCCTGTCCTTGTCTTATTATTTGCGTGCGTTTCCATTAATAGATTGTGATGGTGGCAGGTGAGTCACCGCATCACCCCGCGCGGAGTTCATTCCCGGCGCTTCCGGTCTGAAAGCGGCTGTTTGTTTAGATGGAATTAATATGTAAATCTGTGCGTTGCTGCAAATCAGACCTCGGGATGACCTGCAAAGCGCGCACCGGGGCGCAGGTTCCCGGAACCGAGAGGTGTCCGATGCCTGGGGGGAACAACCCATGGAGGCCGATGGGCCATGGGACACGGAGGAAGAAGCTCCTCTTCGAAGATGTCATTAAACGCCACACGGCAGACTAGACTTGTGCACCGATTTTTTTTTCAGTTCGGTTCGGTTCGTTCGTATTTTGAAAATTTTCGTTTCGGCTCGTTTCGGGCAATTTCCATTTCGGTTCGTTTCGTTTTCGGTTCGTTTTTCGTATCGACTTTTCTCGTAATTTCGGAAATTTTCGTGTTTTTCGGAACGTCTGTTCTCCTCGTTTCAAAGTGTCTATTCGTTTTGACGTAAACTAATGGTTTTTCGGATCCGATATTTCTGTCGATAAGATAATTCTGCCATTGAGATTTCTCATGTTTTACAAGAAGGATACATTGAGATGGGAATGATACAAAATTACAGAATCAGCGATATTAACAAAAAATATGTTGTCCGAAATTTCTGAAATGGAACCGAAATCAGGAATGGAGCCGAAATTACGAATGGAACGATAATGATTTTCGATTTTACACATTTCTAGTCCATTCGAAAATTCCGAACAAATTTTCGTTTCGTTTCGTAATTTTTCATTTTCGGAAAATTCGGATCTGAAAATTTTCTTAAAATCGTCTGAATCAGAATGCACGAATCGGGAAATTTCGTGAAAATTCCGAAATTCCGAAACCCGAAACGCACATCCCTAAGGCAGACACGAAGCAGCTCCGAGTCCAGAAGCAAAATGTTGCTCTTTCAGGAAATTAGCGATTTGATGTTTCCGCTGCAGCCGCTTTCTCGTTCTTCTGCGCTAATTACTCGAGCATGTGTGTCGCGCTCCGGCCGCAAGTCTTTCCACTCACATGACGAGAAGGAATATATTCCTGGCGCCTCCCGCTGCTTTATTAATACGTTTTCATCTTAAATAGACACACAACAAATTCTGCCGCAAAGCCAGCTCGTCCGGTGACGCGGCCCCAAGATCCCGCACCGTCATTTTGCTCGCACACCGCAATCATCATTATTTTCATGGATACGCTGCACAGGCCCTGCGCGACAACGCCCTTTATTAAGTCTGGTTTGAAATAATACGGTTTGATGTTCTTCTAATACGTTTACATTTACGGTCTCTTTCATGTGTACATCCAGCACGTAAACAAAATCACACACGCGGTAACCTAACACACGCAGAGCGGGATTCCCTCCTCCTCGAGCCGTTTCAAAACACATAATGAACTTATTTAAGCAAATTAAAAACAAATTCTAGCTGTGTTGATGCAAAGCTTTGTGCAACAAGAATTCAACGCAAGCCGCGCTGCACTTCTTATTGTATCTCTGTGTTTTATGTAGCCGCGTCTCGAGGTCAGCGAAAAATAAATGAAACCAATTAAGCCAGAATGAGAAAGTGAGGCCTAAATTGAATGTGAGCTCTTTGGGCGATTTATTAAAGGGAGATACAGTGTATGTGTGTGTGTGTGTGTGTGTGTGTGTATATATGTTGCGGTTAAATTCCGAAGTGCGATTAATCTATACCCGGGTAATCCTGACATTATCCAGGCGTCATTGGCAAAAGTCCGAAGTCAAATAAAATTTCGGAAATTATCCGGGTAATCTGCAAAATATCCAAATGACTCTGGCTGCTCGGCTGTTCTTGGGTTTTCAGCAGGTTACTGGTGACTGAATTCCGAGGATTACCCGGGTAAAGCTGCAAACTGTTATCTGACTGGTAACAAAATTGTGTTTTGTTTTTTTTAACCAAATTGTATCCACAGTCACAAACCTCACTAAATAACCATGATGTGACTCTGTGCATTAATTGTCTGAAAATTAATTTATGAAGATAAAGATAAACCTAATGATTATTATGTTTTATAAATGATCTATAAGCTCATATGACACATGATAAAGATCATGTGACTCTTTCACATTCATATAAGAAACATATCCTGTTATTCTGTATATTTATTCTATCCTGTCACTCTGTATATTCATTATATGCTGTTACTCTGTATATTCATTATATCCTGTCACTCTGTATATTCATTCTATCCTGTTACTCTGTATATTCATTCTATCCTGTCACTCTGTATATTCATTCTATCCTGTTACTCTGTATATTCATTATATCCTGTTACTCTGTATATTCATTATATCCTGTCACTCTGTATATTCATTATATCCTGTTACTCTGTATATTCATTATATCCTGTTACTCTGTATATTCATTATATCCTGTTACTCTGTATATTCATTATATCCTGTTACTCTGTATATTCATTATATCCTGTTACTCTGTATATTCATTATATCCTGTTACTCTGTATATTCATTATATCCTGTCACTCTGTATATTCATTATATGCTGTTACTCTGTATATTCATTATATCCTGTTACTCTGTATATTCATTATATCCTGTCACTCTGTATATTCATTATATCCTGTTACTCTGTATATTCATTATATCCTGTTACTCTGTATATTCATTATATCCTGTCACTCTGTATATTCATTATATCCTGTTACTCTGTATATTCATTATATCCTGTTACTCTGTATATTCATTATATCCTGTCACTCTGTATATTCATTATATCCTGTCACTCTGTATATTCATTATATCCTGTTACTCTGTATATTCATTATATCCTGTTACTCTGTATATTCATTATATCCTGTTACTCTGTATATTCATTATATCCTGTTACTCTGTATATTCATTATATCCTGTCACTGTGTATATTCATTATATCCTGTCACTGTGTATATTCATTATATCCTGTTACTCTGTATATTCATTATATGCTGTTACTCTGTATATTCATTATATCCTGTTACTCTGTATATTCATTATATCCTGTTACTCTGTATATTCATTATATCCTGTCACTCTGTATATTCATTATATCCTGTCACTCTGTATATTCATTATATCCTGTTACTCTGTATATTCATTATATCCTGTTACTCTGTATATTCATTATATGCTGTTACTCTGTATATTCATTATATCCTGTTACTCTGTATATTCATTATATCCTGTTACTCTGTATATTCATTATATCCTGTCACTCTGTATATTCATTATATCCTGTCACTCTGTATATTCATTATATCCTGTTACTCTGTATATTCATTATATCCTGTCACTCTGTATATTCATTATATCCTGTTACTCTGTATATTCATTATATGATATCACTCTGTATATTCATTATATCCTGTTACTCTGTATATTCATTATATCCTGTCACTCTGTATTTCATTATATCCTGTCACTCTGTTATTCATTATATCCTGTTACTCTGTATATTCATTATATCCTGTCACTCTGTATATTCATTATATCCTGTCACTCTGTATATTCATTTATCCTGTTACTCTGCATATTCATTATATCCTGTTACTCTGTATATTCATTATATCCTGTCACTCTGTATATTCATTATATTTCTGTACTCTGTATATTCATTATATCCTGTTACTCTGTATATTCATTATATCCTGTTACTCTGTATATCATTATATTCTGTCACTCTGTATATTCATTATATCCTGTCACTCTGTATATTCATTATATCCTGTTACTCTGTATATTCATTATATCCTGTTACTCTGTATATTCATTATATGCTGTTACTCTGTATATTCATTATATCCTGTTACTCTGTATATTCATTATATCCTGTTACTCTGTATATTCATTATATCCTGTCACTCTGTATATTCATTATATCCTGTCACTCTGTATATTCATTATATCCTGTTACTCTGTATATTCATTATATCCTGTCACTCTGTATATTCATTATATCCTGTTACTCTGTATATTCATTATATGATATCACTCTGTATATTCATTATATCCTGTTACTCTGTATATTCATTATATCCTGTCACTCTGTATATTCATTATATCCTGTCACTCTGTATATTCATTATATCCTGTTACTCTGTATATTCATTATATCCTGTCACTCTGTATATTCATTATATCCTGTCACTCTGTATATTCATTATATCCTGTCACTCTGTATATTCATTATATCCTGTCACTCTGTATATTCATTATATCCTGTCACTCTGTATATTCATTATATCCTGTTACTCTGTATATTCATTATATCCTGTTACTCTGCATATTCATTATATCCTGTCACTCTGTATATTCATTATATCCTGTCACTCTGTATATTCATTATATCTTTAATACTTTTTAATGTTTGTCTTTTGTCATTTTCATTGATAATGCAAAATTCACTGTTACCCAAGCGGGGTTGGATGCTCTGCAGATTACCCGGGTGAAGCTGTGGATAGTCCTCAGATTACCCGGGTGAAGCTGTGGTTAGTCCTCAGATTACCCGGGTGAAGCTGCAGATAGTCCTCAGATTACCCGAGTGAAGCTGCAGATAGTCCTCAGATTACCTGGGTGAAGCTGCAGATAGTCCTCAGATTACAAGGGTGAAGATGCAGATAGTCCTCAGATTACCCGGGTGAAGCTGCAGATAGTCCTCAGATTACCCGAGTGAAGCTGCAGATAGTCCTCAGATTACCCGGATGAAGCTGCAGATAGTCCTCAGATTACAAGGGTGAAGCTGCAGATAGTCCTCAGATTACCTGGGTGAAGCTGCAGATAGTCCTCAGATTACCTGGGTGAAGCTGCAGATAGTCCTCAGATTACAAGGGTGAGGCTGCAGATAGTCCTCAGATTACCTGGGTGAAGCTGCAGATATTCCTTAGATTACCCGGGTGAAGCTGCAGATAGTCCTCAGATTACCCGGGTGAAGCTGCAGATAGTCCTCAGATTACCCGGGTGAAGCTTCAGATAGTCCTCAGATTACCCGGGAGAAGCTGCAGATAGTCCTCAGATTACCCGGGAGAAGCTGCAGATAGTCCTCAGATTACCCGGGAGAAGCTGCAGATAGTCCTCAGATTACCCGGGAGAAGCTGCAGATAGTCCTCAGATTACCCGGGTGAAGCTGCAGATAGTCCTCAGATTACCCGGGAGAAGCTGCAGATAGTCCTCAGATTACCCGGGAGAAGCTGCAGATAGTCCTCAGATTACCCGGGTGAAGCTGCAGATAGTCCTCAGATTACCTGGGAGAAGCTGCAGATAGTCCTCAGATTACCCGGGTGAAGCTGCAGATAGTCCTCAGATTACCCGGGTGAAGCTTCAGACTTTTATCTGAACAATAACAATATTCGGTTGTAACCGCACAGGGTTGGATACTCTACCAAACATCCGTATAAAGTGTGAGTTTTTCTTTTTCTTTTCAGTTTTACCCAGTGGTTTTGGGTAATGTCAGGATTACCCGGGTAATTTTAAGATTAACCACACTTCGGGCTTTACCCGTAACATATACATAATGTAGAGATTCCCTGCTTTGAATGACAGGTCACATTACATTGGATTTACACAATAGCAATCACGGAGTGGCTGCTTTCCTAAAGGTTCTGAGGAATTTTGTGGATTTGGGACGCACTTTTTTCCAATGAAGGGTCATACAGTGATCTCGTAATAATTCAGGTTGGTAATTGCGCCCTCCATCGTAACGGGGGAGGGGGTGTATCCTTATTTGAACGCGTTTTGCTCTTTTAGTCTGTTGTCGTGGTTTGTTACCAGATGTCTGCCATACATTTGACAGATAACGTGCTGTTTGGGGGATTGTGAATGGCTCGTGTCGCGCCCTCGCTGACTGTGCCCCATTCATCTCAATATACCTTTAGGCTCAGACTGAACTTTTTCTGGGATTGGGAAGATGTTGCACATATGGAATGGAGTGAGTGAAAAAAATAAACAGAATTTTGTCAGTTTTTCTATATAGGATGATTTTGGTGCATGACTGCTTTGCAGATTAACTCTATGCCCGCCTGTCCTGCTTGCGATCAGTACAGTGCCTGCTCCTCTGCTTCCTGCTCTCAGACTCCGCTTTACTCACCTGGCAAGGACTTCCTCAACCACATACGCATTTCTTTCCTTTGCCGGGATCTTCCTCAGTGACCGATCGCAAGCAGGACGGACTCTCTGGGACGTCCAAACCCTGAGAATCTAGTTTTTTATTATTATTAAGGGTTGAATACTATATTGGGGATCCTACGCACAGCAGGGGTCTGGGCCTCCCCGTTACGTGTCACACGGTTCCTCGCCTTTGGTGGATTTCAATAAGCCTCACGTTTCAGTTATGGTACAGAAATCTCGATGGACTTTATTTATTCTGCCGGTCTTGCTTGTTTTGTGCCGCGTCCATCGACTGTTTGGTGGTTTGTGTTAAAGTGACAGCATTTGGGTGTGTTGTTTTGCAGCACACATGTGTGTTCACTGTAAGGGTTGTTGTGCTGTGTCAGTGCGCTTTTATTATTTATTTCTCGCTGGTTACATTGTTGTAGACACAGTTTATGTTTTCACTGTGAGCCGTTACAGCCGCATTTCCTTTAGTTTGCTTTTCAGAATTCTTACGTTTTTCTCCTGCGTGTTCTGAATCCACGCGGTAAACAACATAAAATACCTGAAAAAGACACCGGCCCCCCCCCCCGGCGGCACCTAGGAAAAAAGCTAAAGAGAAAGGAATAAGTTCCGGCGTTTTCCAGTGCAATCTATTCAGATTTTATCTCCTTACAAGGCACTTGGTCGTATTCTTCTTTTATCTCTAGTGTTATTGTGTGTTTGTCGCAGCGTCTCCTGAGGTTTTCTTGTCGTGGAAGACACAATTAATGCAAAAAGAACAGACAAAAGCATCGGGTGATCTCCCACGGCAAAAAGATCACCTGTGCCCCATGGACTCCGCGCCCATCATCCCCTGTAACTCCTCAGTGGGGTAGGGATACCTCGGGCAGGCAGAAAGATCCTCAGGACCACATGGTAACATGGAAAATGCTCTGGGCCCCAGACATTCAACCTTACTGACCCGGGCGAGGACTGCGACTCCATCCCAGATAGTAAGGGGAAAACTTGCCACAAACCTGGGCCACATTTCAATTGTTCGCTCGCTATCGGTTTGCGGTGGCAGATCACCCGATATGTTTTTCAGTTTGCATTCCAGTCCTGTTTGCTCAGATTTATTCCTTTATTGGCCGTTATGATCTGCGTTCCCTCTGCCGGCCGCGCCGGATTCTGAGCGCCACTGATACAATGTGTGCTCCTGGCTGCTAGCCTTGTGTTTCCGAGTGATGAGCGTTAAACATCCTGTGTTTCTGTCCTGGAAATTAGATGTTTTCATATTTGATGCTTTGTTTCTAAATAATTGGGAAGAAAAGGTGAAATTTTACTTCTAGAACATTCATTAGTATTTTTAAATAAGAAAGGGTCAGGATTTATTTTCTCTTGTAAAACACCCACTTTAACTTGAGGAAGCCCGCTGTGCTGGGCTGAAACGTTGCCACAGTACATGGAGGTGAGCTGGACACAATCCTGTCTTTCTGTGACGGATAAACCAAGCCTTTGTCGTGTCTGTTACTGTTGTATCCGTCATCGTGTTCTATGCTGTATTTTATATTTTGAATGATGCGTAATGACTATTGGCTGCATCGCATGAACGTCTGCAGTATCTGGATATTATTTACAAATACTCTGTGTTAACCCCCACCCTGGGCGCGCGGGCGCTTTGCTCTCACAGGTACACGGCACAGCTTTGGGGCCGGATTGTATTAGGTTAGGAATGTCAGTGATAATCCGTCCACGTTCCCGGCTTATCATGTTCTCCACCAGCGAGCAGAATTCCAGCCATTCCTCGGCTGATTGAGAGTCCAGAGAACAAATCTTAATGATCTGGTGCACGGCGCTGCGCACCGGGAGGCAGCATTCATGTGCTGCACTGCTCACCCTACATTTTAACCTCTCCCTCCCCTCTGTACATGCCTGACCTCCTCCATGTGTCCCTCCTGTACCTGGGCTCCCGGCGGCCGCTTTCAATTATAGGGTTTATGTTTAAAATACTTGGCGTTCACCGCATCGGCCGTGTTAATGCCAGGTGTTAATCTACTCCCACCTCTCCGCGCGGTGCCCTCCACACACATGGCGCAATGCCCCCAAAAAGAATTCTAAAAAGTGGGAAGAAAAACCCCTTTATCAGCAAAACGGTTTCTGCACTCAATGTATTTGTAGCGATTTTTGATGCTTTTTCAGATTGTGAGAATTCTGTTAAAATGCTCTTACATAATAATATCTGCTTCTTCCTGAACGCGCGGATACATCGTATTGATCTGATGGTAATGGCGGAATCTCCGTTATTACACACTGATTCGTTCCTTATCCTTTGGAGGCGCCGGCAGACGGTGCAACAATGACAGCGTTAAATCCAGTAGAATAAACCGTTCCGAGAAACGTCATTTTTATCTGCACAAAAAATCCCGAGGAAAAAGTGCTAAAAAAGCAAATGAGACGCCTTAAGTCAAGACTTGGTGCGGAGATAATGGGCGAGCGTGTTGTGACGGAGCAGGCGTTCCGCCTTGCTCATTACGCAGCGGCGTCCCGTTAGAGGACGTGTTATTATGCCGCGTTTGTAATTGGCGGTTTGTGCGGAGAATCTTCTGTTTTCAGGCCAAAGCCCAGAGAAGTAATATCTGCCTCTAATTGGTAAAATTACATTCTTTGTGTTTTTTATTGCATAACAACTATTCTGAGCCCCTCCATAACAACTTGCAGCGCCTTCTCTTCACTCCTCCAGGATATAATTACTCAATAAATTGCCTTTTCTGTAGCAATATTACCCCAAAGCATCTCCAAGCTGCGCGGCTTTTCAAAGGAAACTTCTGCAAATGTTTTGCAATTCCGATTCATGAAATTAGCCTCTGTGAAGCGCGGCCGCTGTGCAATCCTCACGCACAATGCGTTACCTTCCTTTCCTCTTGGCCCGGGACGCCACCATTTGCCGACATTTTGGGGCGAGTCTCGCCAATCCAAGTAATTTCACTCAAATAAAACCTCTTTTAGTCATTTTTTAATATTCTGATCCGATAACGTCAAAACTACAGAACGTGGGATATTTTATAAACATTCACTGATTTTACAGCTTTTACTCTGCACGGCGAGAGAGAAACACCACCACAACAAAACGAGACTCCATCATCAAGCGCAAACGGGGAGGACCTTACAGGGGAGCGAGTAAGGAGCAGAGTAATGGGGGTGAGGAGGGGTATAGAAGGAGCAGAGTAACGGGGTGAGGAGGGGTATAGAAGGAGTAGAGTAACGGGGGTGAGGAGGGGTATAGAAGGAGCAGAGTAACGGGGATGAGGAGGGGTATAAAAGGAGTGAGTAACGGGGGTGAGGAGGGGTATAGAAGGAGCAGAGTAACGGGGATGAGGAGGGGGTATAAAAGAGCAGAGTAACGGGGGTGAGGAGGGGGTATAAAAGGAGCAGAGTAACGGGGATGATGAGGGGATATAGAAGGAGCAGAGTAACGGGGATGAGGAGGGGGTATAAAAGGAGCAGAGTAACGGGGTGAGGAGGGGGTATAGAAGGAGCAGAGTAACAGGGGGTGAGGAGGGGTATAGAAGGAGCAGAGTAACGGGGGTGAGGAGGGGGTATAAAAGAGCAGAGTAACGGGGGTGAGGAGGGGATATAGAAGGAGCAGAGTAACGGGGTGAGGAGGGGTATAGAAGGAGCAGAGTAACGGGGTGAGGAGGGGGTATAGAAGGAGCAGAGTAACAGGGGGTGAGAGGGGTATAGAAGGAGCAGAGTAACGGGGGTGAGGAGGGGTATAGAAGGCAGAGTAACGGGGGTGAGGAGGGGGTATAAAGGAGCAGAGTAACGGGGTGAGGAGGGGGTATAGAAGGAGCGGAGTAACGGGGTGAGGAGGGGGTATAGAAGGAGCAGAGTAACGGGGGTGAGGATGGGGTATAGAAGGAGCAGAGTAACGGGGGTGAGGAGGGGGTATAAAGGAGCAGAGTAACGGGGGTGAGGAGGGGGTATAGAAGGAGCAGAGTAACGGGGGTGAGGAGGGGTATAAAGGAGCAGAGTAACGGGGGTGAGGAGGGGGTATAGAAGGAGCAGAGTAACAGGGGGTGAGGAGGGGTATAGAAGGAGCAGAGTAACGGGGGTGAGGAGGGGGTATAAAAGGAGCAGAGTAACGGGGTGAGGAGGGGGTATAGAAGGAGCAGAGTAACGGGGATGAGGAGGGGGTATAAAAGGAGCAGAGTAACGGGGTGATGAGGGGGTATAGAAGGGCAGAGTAACGGGGGTGAGGAGGGGTATAGAAGGAGCAGAGTAACGGGGGTGAGGAGGGGGTATAGAAGGAGCAGAGTAACGGGGTGAGGAGGGGGTATAGAGGAGCAGAGTAACGGGGATGAGGAGGGGGTATAAAAGAGCAGAGTAACGGGGGTGAGGAGGGGGTATAAAAGGAGCAGAGTAACGGGGTGATGAGGGGATATAGAAGGAGCAGAGTAACGGGGTGAGGAGGGGGTATAAAAGGAGCAGAGTAACGGGGTGAGGAGGGGGTATAGAAGGAGCAGAGTAACAGGGGGTGAGGAGGGGTATAGAAGGAGCAGAGTAACGGGGGTGAGGAGGGGGTATAAAAGAGCAGAGTAACGGGGGTGAGGAGGGGATATAGAAGGAGCAGAGTAACGGGGTGAGGAGGGGGTATAGAAGGAGCAGAGTAACGGGGTGAGGAGGGGGTATAGAAGGAGCAGAGTAACAGGGGGTGAGGAGGGGTATAGAAGGAGCAGAGTAACGGGGGTGAGGAGGGGTATAGAAGGAGCAGAGTAACGGGGGTGAGGAGGGGGTATAAAAGGAGCAGAGTAACGGGGTGAGGAGGGGGTATAGAAGGAGCGGAGTAACGGGGTGAGGAGGGGGTATAGAAGGAGCAGAGTAACGGGGGTGAGGATGGGGTATAGAAGGAGCAGAGTAACGGGGTGAGGAGGGGGTATAATAGGAGCAGAGTAACAGGGGGTGAGGAGGGGTATAGAAGGAGCAGAGTAACGGGGGTGAGGAGGGGGTATAAAAGGAGCAGAGTAACGGGGGTGAGGAGGGGGTATAGAAGGAGCAGAGTAACGGGGATGAGGAGGGGGTATAAAAGGAGCAGAGTAACGGGGTGATGAGGGGGTATAGAAGGAGCAGAGTAACGGGGGTGAGGAGGGGTATAGAAGGAGCAGAGTAACGGGGGTGAGGAGGGGGTATAGAAGGAGCAGAGTAACGGGGTGAGGAGGGGGTATAGAAGGAGCAGAGTAACGGGGATGAGGAGGGGGTATAAAAGGAGCAGAGTAACGGGGTGAGGAGGGGGTATAGAAGGAGCAGAGTAACGGGGGTGAGGAGGGGTATCGACAGAGTAGAGTAATGGGGGGTGATGAGGGGTATTGAAGGAGCAGCATGGGGGTGAGGACGGTTATAGAAGGAGCAGAGTAACGGGGTGAGGAGGGGATATAGAAGGAGCAGAGTAACGGGGGTGAGGAGGGGGTATAGAAGGAGCAGAGTAACGGGGGTGAGGAGGGGGTATAAAAGGAGCAGAGTAACGGGGTGATGAGGGGGTATAGAAGGAGCAGAGTAACGGGGGTGAGGAGGGGATATAGAAGGAGCAGAGTAACGGGGTGAGGAGGGGTATAGAAGGAGCAGAGTAACGGGGGTGAGGAGGGGGTAATAAAAGGAGCAGAGTAACGGGGTGATGAGGGGATATAGAAGGAGCAGAGTATCGGGGTGAGGAGGGGGTATAGAAGGAGCGGAGTAACGGGGTGAGGAGGGGGTATAGAAGGAGCAGATTAACGGGGGTGAGGAGGGGTATAGACGGAGCAGAGTAATGGGGGGTGATGAGGGGTGTTGAAGGAGCAGCATGGGGTGAGGAGGGGTTGAAGGAGCAGCATGGGGTGAGGAGGGGTATAGAAGGAGCAGCATGGGGGTGAGGAGGGGTATAAAAGGAGCAGCATGGGGGTGAGGAGGGGTATAGAAGGAGCAGTATTGGGGGTGAGGTGGGGTATAGAAGGAAGCAGCATGGGGGTGAGGAGGGGTATAAAAGGAGCAGCATGGGGTGAGGAGGGGTATAGAAGGAGCAGCATGGGGGGTGAGGAGGGGTATAGAAGGAGCAGCATGGGGGGTGAGGAGGGGTATAGAAGGAGCAGCATGGGGGGTGAGGAGGGGTATAAAAGGAGCAGCATGGGGGTGAGGTGGGGTATAGAAGGAGCAGCATGGGGGGTGAGGAGGGGTATAAAAGGAGCAGCATGGGGTGAGGAGGGGTATAGAAGGAGCAGCATGGGGGTGAGGAGGGGTATAGAAAGGAGCAGCATGGGGGGTGAGGAGGGGTATAGAAGGAGCAGAGTATTGGGGGTGAGGGGGGTATAGAAGGAGCAGCATGGGGGTGATGAGGGGTTATAGAAGGAGCAGCATGGGGGTGAGGAGGGGTATAGAAGGAGCAGCATGGGGGGTGAGGAGGGTATAGAAGGAGCAGAGTATTGGGGGTGAGGTGGGGTATAGAAGGAGCAGCATGGGAGTGAGGAGGGGTATAGAAGGAGCAGCATGGGGGTGAGGAGGGGTATAGAAGGAGCAGCATGGGGGTGAGGAGGGGTATAGAAGGAGCAGCATGGGGGTGAGGAGGGTATAGAAGGAGCAGAGTATTGGGGGTGAGGTGGGGTATAGAAGGAGCTGCATGGGGGTGAGGAGGGGTATAGAAGGAGCAGCATGGGGGTGAGGAGGGGTATAGAAGGAGCAGCATGGGGGTGAGGAGGGGTATAGAAGGAGCAGAGTATTGGGGGTGAGGTGGGGTATAGAAGGAGCAGCATGGGGGGGGAGGAGGGGTATAGAAGGAGCAGCATGGGGGTGAGGTGGGGTATAGAAGGAGCAGAGTATGGGGGTGAGGTGGGGTATAGAAGGAGCAGCATGGGGGGTGAGGAGGGGTATAGAAGGAGCAGCATGGGGGTGAGGTGGGGTATAGAAGGAGCAGCATGGGGGTGAGGAGGGGTATAGAAGGAGCAGCATGGGGGTGAGGAGGGGTATAGAAGGAGCAGAGTATTGGGGGTGAGGTGGGGTATAGAAGGAGCAGCATGGGGGGTGAGGAGGGGTATAGAAGGAGCAGCATGGGGGTGAGGTGGGGTATAGGAAGGAGCAGCATGGGGGTGAGGTGGGGTATAGAAGGAGCAGCAATGGGGGTGAGGAGGGGTATAGAAGGAGCAGCATGGGGGTGAGGAGGGGTATAGAAAGGAGGCAGCATGGGGGTGAGGAGGGGTATAAGAAGGAGCAGCATGGGGGTGAGGAGGGGTATAGAAGGAGCAGCATGGGGGTGAGGAGGGGTATAGAAGGAGCAGAGTATTGGGGGTGAGGTGGGGTATAGAAGGAAAATAAACAAAACCTCAAACAGCAGCCAGTTACCCCATGACCAGTAGTGGCTCGGGTTTATAGATACTGGAATTTACTCCATGACCAGTAATCTGTGGCTCGGGTTTGCAGAGATTGCCCCCCCCCCACCCCAGACCTGGAATATCTGAAGGAACACAGATTTTCTTTATAGTGGGGGTTGCAGTGGCCGGGGGGGTCAGGAAGATGATTGGATCAGATCGTAAGAATGGACATATTGTATCTCTGTATAAACAGTGCCGAGCAGGAGATAACGGTGTATCCACATGTGTATGACCCAGTCACCTGCATATACAATGTATCTGACGGCTGCCCTGAGTCTAACAGGATGTTTCTGAGTCTCTGATCCCAATCCGTGTCTCTGGCGTCCCAGTCTTTTGGGTGATTCCTGACTCGGCGTGCTTGGCTCTTGTGCAGCTTTGTCGTACGTTCTTTGTGCAGATCTGTCCTACTCGATGCCCGGCCAGGCAGGTCACTCTCAGTCACAGTCCACGAGGCCGGCAGACTCCGTTTTAAAAGGTTTTTCATTGTGTGTGCCATGAGCTTGTGGACCAGAGCGGCCAGTGCTCGGGGTAAAGAGGGCGCTATGGGGGGTACTGAGAGCGCTATGGGGGTACAGAGGGCGCTATGGGGGTACAAAGAGCACTATTGGGGGTACAGAGGGCGCTATGGGGGTAACAGAGGGTGCTACACAGAGGGTGCTATGGGGGGTAATGGAGCGCTATGGGGGTACAGAGAGCGCTATGGGGGTACAGAGATCGCTATGGGGGTACAGAGAGCGCTATGGGGTACATAGGGCACTATGGGGGTAAAGAGAGCGCTATGGGGGTACAGAGCACTATGGGGGTACATAGGGTGCTATGGGGGTACAGAGGGTGCTATGGGGTAAAGAGAGCGCTATGGCGGTACAGAGTGCTATGGGGGTACAGAGGGTGCTATGGGGGGTAAAGAGAGCGCTATGGGGGTACAGAGAGCGCTATGGCATACAGAGGGCGCTAGGGGGTACAGAGGGTGCAATGGGGGTAAATATAGCGCTATGGGGGTACATAGATCACTATGGGGGTACAGAGAGCACTATGGGGGTACAGAGGGCACTATGGGGGTAGAGAGAGCGCTATGGGGGTACAGAGGGCGCTATGGGGGTACAGAGGGTGCCATGGGGGGAAAGAGAGCGCTATGGGGGTACATAGAGCACTATGGGGGTACAGAGGGCACTATGGGGGGTAAAGAGAGCCCTATGGGGGTACAGAGAGCGCTATGGGGTACAGAGAGTGCTATGGGGGTACAGAGGGCGCTAGGGGGGTACAGAGGGTGCTATGGGGGTAAAGCGAGAGCTATTGGGGGTACATAGAGCGCTATGGAGGTACAGAGAGCACTATGGGGGTACAGAGGGCACTATGGGGGTAGAGAGCGCTATGGGGGTACAGAGGGCGCTATGGGGGTACAGAGGGCGCTATGGGGGTACAGAGGGTGCAATGGGGGTAAAGAGAGCGATATGGGGGTACATAGAACACTATGGGGGTACATAGGGCACTATGGGGGTAGAGAGAGCACTATGGGTGTACAGAGAGCTCTGTGGGGTACAGAGGGCGCTATGGGGGTACAGAGGGTGCTATGGGGGTAAATAGAGCTCTATGGGGGGTACAGAAAGCGCTAATGGGGGGTACATATGGTGTTATGGGGGTACAGAGGGTGATATGGGGTAAAGCGTAGCCGCCTATGGGGGTACAGAGAGCGCTATGGGGGTACAGAGGCGATATGGGGGTACAGAGGGCACTATGGGGGGTAAGAGAGCACTATGGGTGTACAGAGAGCGCTATGGGGGTACAGAGGGTGCTATGGGGTAAATAGAGCACTATGGGGGGTACAGAGAGCGCTATGGGGGTACATATGGTGCTATGGGGGTACAGAGGGTTGGTATGGGGTAAAGAGGAGCGCTATGGGGGTACAGAGGGTGCTATGGGGTAAAGAGAGTGCTATGGGGTACAGAGAGCGCTATGGGGGGTACAGAGAGCGCTATGGGGGTACAGAAGGAGATATGGGGGTACAGAGGGTGCAATGGGGGTAAAGAGAGCGATATGGGGGTACAGAGAGCACTATGGGGGTACAGAGGGCACTATGGGGGGTAGAGAGAGCACTATGGGGTACAGAGGGCACTATGGGGGGTAGAGAGAGTGCTATGGGGGTACAGAGGGAGCTAATGGGGGGTACAGAGGGTGCTATGTGGTAAATAGAGCACTATGGGGGTACAGAGAGCACTATGGGTTTACAGAGAGCGCTATGGGGGTACATATGGTGCTATGGGGGTACATATGGTGCTATGGGGGTACAGAAGGTGCTATGGGGGTAAAGAGAGCGATATGGGGTAAAGAGAGCGATATGGGGGTACAGAGAGCGCTATGGGGTACAGAGGGCACTATGGGGGTAATGAGAGCACTATGGGGTGTACAGAGAGTGCTATGGGGGTACAGAGGGCACTATGGGGGGTACAGAGGGCGCTATGGGGTTACAGAGGGCACTATGGGGGTAAAGAGCGCTATGGGGCTACAGAGAGCACTATGGGGGTACAGAGGGCGCTATGGGGTAAATAGAGCGCTATGGGGGTACAGAGGGTGCTATGGGTAAAGAGTGCGCTATGGGGTAAAGAGAGCGCAATGGGGTAAAGAGGGCGCTATGGGGGTAAAGAGTGCACTATTGGGTAAAGAGGGCGCTATGGGGGTAAGGAGGGCACTATGGGAGGTAAAGAGAGTGCTATGAGGTAAAGAGGGTGCTATGGGAGGTAAAGTTGGCGCTATGGGGGTAAAGAGAGCAATATGGGAGGTAAAGAGAGTGCTATGGGGTAAAGAGGGCGCTATGGGAGGTAAAGCTGGTGCTATGGGGGTAAAGGGCACTATGGGAGATAATGAGAATGCTATGGGGGTGAAGGGCACTATGCTTGCCATTTCTTGGAATGTTTGCGTGCGTTGACGTGGCCTTCAGGAGAGTGAAGCCATTTCTTGGAATGTTTGCGTGCTTTGACGTGGCCTTCAGGAGAGTGAAGCCATTTCTTGGAATGTTTGCGTGCGTTGACGTGGCCTTCAGGAGAGTGAAGCCATTTCTTGGAATGTTTGCGTGCGTTGACGTGGCCTTCAGGAGAGTGAAGCCATTTCTTGGAATGTTTGCGTGCGTTGACGTGGCCTTCAGGAGAATGAAGCCATTTCTTGGAATGTTTGCGTGCTTTGACGTGGCCTTCAGGAGAGTGAAGCCATTTCTTGGAATGTTTGCGTGCGTTGACGTGGCCTTCAGGAGAGTGAAGCCATTTCTTGGAATGTTTGCGTGTGTTGACGTGGCCTCAGGAGAGTGAAGCCATTTCTTGGAATGTTTGCGTGCGTTGACGTGGCCTTCAGGAGAGTGAAGCCATTTCTTGGAATGTTTGCGTGCGTTGACGTGGCCTTCAGGAGAGTGAAGCCATTTCTTGGAATGTTTGCGTGCGTTGACGTGGCCTTCAGGAGAGTGAAGCCATTTCTTGGAATGTTTGCGTGCTTTGACGTGGGCTCAGGAAGAGTGAAGCCATTTCTTGGAATGTTTGCGTGCTTTGACGTGGCCTTCAGGAGAGTGAAGCCATTTCTTGAATGTTTTTGCGTGCGTTGACCGTGGCCTTCACGTAGGAGAGTGAAGCCATTTCTTGGAATGTTTGCGTGCGTTGACGTGGCCTTCAGGAGAGTGAAGCCATTTCTTGGAATGTTTGCGTGCTTTGACGCGGCAGCGCCAGACGTGCTAGGTGGTAATTGTGCCCCCGAGACATTGTACAGATTGTTGGCAGGAAGGTGCTAACCCGGCCGGTTCCTTCAAAGTGCACAAAGGGGATTTCCACTCGGGTGTTGATATCGTTATCTCTTTCCACAGATTCCACCTGCATGGACAAGCTGCTCTCCAAAGACTGGAAAGAGAAGATGGAGCGGCTGAACTCCAACGACCTCCTGGGAGAGATCAAAGGTGAGCATGTGCACATGTATGATGTAAGCGCTTCGTATTCAGTGACATCATGCTTCCAGGGAAGCTACTCCTCTTAAAAACAATCTGCCTTTTCTGATGATAAAATCCTTTCTTCTACGGTAATGGATCCACAGCACCCAATCCACAATAACGTTACCAACCTCCGCCTGATCAGCGTCTCACGGGTCGGAGGCGCTCCCTGGGTAAAACGCAGCAGAAAGACTTGGTAGTGGAATGAATTGGGTATATGCATGTGAACTTAGCAGCGCATCATACTAGGGAAGTGACCTGGGTATATGTATCTGAATGTAGCAGCATGTCATAGGGTAATGACCTGGGTATATGTATCTGAATGTAGCAGTATGTCATAGGGATATGACCTGGGTATATGTTTCTGAATGTAGCAGTATGTCATAGGGAAGTGACCTGGGTATATGTATCTGAATGTAGCAGTATGTCATAGGTAATGACCTGGGTATATGTATCTGAATGTATAAGCAGTGTCATAGGGTAATGACCTGGGTATATGTATCTGAATGTAGCAGCATGTCAGGGTAATGACCTGGGTATATGTATCTGAATGTAGCAGCATGTCATAGGGTAATGACCTGGGTATATGTATCTGAATGTAGCACATGTCATAGGGTAATGACCTGGGTATATGTATCTGAATGTAGCAGCATGTCATAGGAATGACCTGGTATAATGTATCTGAATGTAGCAGTATGTCATAGGGATATGACCTGGGTATATGTTCTGAATGTAGCAGTATGTCATAGGGAAGTGACCTGGGTATATGTTCTGAATGTAGCAGCATGTCATAGGGTAATGACCTGGGTATATGTATCTGAATGTAGCAGCATGTCATAGGGTAATGACCTGGGTATATGTATCTGAATGTATAGCAGCATGTCATAGAGGGTAATGACCTGGGTAATATGTTTCTGAATGTAGCAGCATGTCCAGGGATATGACCTGGGTATATGTATCTGAATGTAGCAGTATGTCATAGGGTAATGACCTGGGTATATGTATCTGAATGTATAGCAGCATGTCATAGGGTAATGACCTGGGTATATGTATCTGAATGTAGCAGCATGTCAGAGGGTAATGACCTGGGTATATGTATCTGAATGTAGCAGTATGTCATAGGGTAATGACCTGGGTATATGTTTCTGAATGTAGCAGCATGTCATAGGGATATGACCTGGGTATATGTATCTGAATGTAGCAGTATGTCATAGGGTAATGACCTGGGTATATGTATCTGAATGTAGCAGCATGTCATAGGGTAATGACCTGGGTATATGTATCTGAATGTAGCAGCATGTCATAGGGTAATGACCTGGGTATATGTATCTGAATGTAGCAGCATGTCATAGGGTAATGACCTGGGTATATGTTTCTAAATGTAGCAGCATGTCATAGGGATATGACCTGGGTATATGTATCTGAATGTAGCAGTATGTCATAGGGTAATGACCTGGGTATATGTATCTGAATGTGCAGTATGTCATAGGGTAATGACCTGGGTATATGTATCTGAATGTAGCAGCATGTCATAGGGTAATGACCTGGGTATATGTATCTGAATGTAGCAGTATGTCATAGTAATGACCTGGGTATATGTATCTGAATGTAGCAGTATGTCATAGGGTAATGACCTGGGTATATATCTCTGAATGTAGCAGTATTCATAGGGTAATGACCTGGGTATATGTATCTGAATGTAGCAGTATGTCATAGGGTAATGACCTGGGTATATGTATCTGAATGTAGCAGTATGTCATAGGGTAATGACCTGGGTATATGTATCTGAATGTAGCAGTATGTCATAGGGTAATGACCTGGGTATATGTATCTGAATGTAGCAGTATGTCATAGGGTAATGACCTGGGTATATGTATCTGAATGTAGCAGTATGTCATAGGGTAATGACCTGGGTATATGTATCTGAATGTAGCAGCATGTCATAGGGATATGACCTGGGTATATGTATCTGAATGTAGCAGTATGTCATAGGGTAATGACATGGGTATATGTATCTGAATGTAGCAGTATGTCATAGGGTAATGACCTGGGTATATGTATCTGAATGTAGCAGTATGTCATAGGGTAATGACCTGGGTATATGTATCTGAATGTAGCAGTATGTCATAGGGTAATGACCTGGGTATATGTATCTGAATGTAGCAGTATGTCATAGGGTAATGACCTGGGTATATGTATCTGAATGTAGCAGCATGTCATAGGGTAATGACCTGGGTATATGTATCTGAATGTAGCAGTATGTCATAGGGTAATGACCTGGGTATATGTTTCTGAATGTATAGCAGCATGTCATAGGGTAATGACCTGGGTATATGTATCTGAATGTAGCAGTATGTCATAGGGTAATGACCTGGGTATATGTATCTGAATGTAGCAGTATGTCATAGGGTAATGACATGGGTATATGTATCTGAATGTAGCAGCATGTCATAGGGTAATGACCTGGGTATATGTTTCTGAATGTAGCAGCATGTCATAGGCTAATGACCTGGGTATATGTATCTGAATGTAGCAGTATGTCATAGGGTAATGACCTGGGTATATGTATCTGAATGTAGCAGTATGTCATAGGCTAATGACCTGGGTATATGTATCTGAATGTAGCAGTATGTCATAGGCTAATGACCTGGGTATATGTATCTGAATGTAGCAGTATGTCATAGGGTAATGACCTGGGTATATGTATCTGAATGTAGCAGTATGTCATAGGGTAATGACCTGGGTATATGTTTCTGAATGTAGCAGCATGTCATAGGGTAATGACCTGGGTATATGTTTCTGAATGTAGCAGCATGTCATAGGGTAATGACCTGGGTATATGTTTCTGAATGTAGCAGTATGTCATAGGGTAATGACCTGGGTATATGTTTCTGAATGTAGCAGTATGTCATAGGGTAATGACCTGGGTATATGTATCTGAATGTAGCAGTATGTCATAGGGTAATGACCTGGGTATATGTTTCTGAATGTAGCAGCATGTCATAGGGTAATGACCTGGGTATATGTTTCTGAATGTAGCAGTATGTCATAGGGTAATGACCTGGGTATATGTTTCTGAATGTAGCAGCATGTCATAGGGTAATGACCTGGGTATATGTTTCTGAATGTAGCAGTATGTCATAGGGTAATGACCTGGGTATATGTATCTGAATGTAGCAGTATGTCATAGGGTAATGACCTGGGTATATGTATCTGAATGTAGCAGCATGTCATAGGGTAATGACCTGGGTATATGTATCTGAATGTAGCAGTATGTCATAGGGTAATGACCTGGGTATATGTATCTGAATGTAGCAGCATGTCATAGGGTAATGACCTGGGTATATGTATCTGAATGTAGCAGTATGTCATAGGGTAATGACCTGGGTATATGTATCTGAATGTAGCAGTATGTCATAGGGTAATGACCTGGGTATATGTATCTGAATGTAGCAGTATGTCATAGGGATATGACCTGGGTATATGTATCTGAATGTAGCAGCATGTCATAGGGTAATGACCTGGGTATATGTTGATTCTTTTTATGAAGTTTTGTATTTCTAAGAGAATTCTCTGGAATAAAGTGAGTATTTTAGGGGCTGATGTTGTTGTTTGTGCTTTGTTTAATGTGTAGGTTTGTTTTTGGTCGGTTTTGTTGCTGTTATTGTAGAGTTGTGCATTTTGTACGTTGTTGCCTGTCACAGCCGTGGGGTTTTAATCATTAAAGCAGAGAAAGGGATTATTTAATCAAACGCAGCCACACCCGATCACACAAGCTGAGAACTGCGAATCACAGAATTGTGTCTTTGTAATTATTGTCCCGCACTGTGTGGACACACACACACACACACACACACACACGTCAGAGGGTCCCTTCCTGCTGCAAACAGCGGCTCCTGCTTCTCAAGTCTGTCTGATCCAGAGCCGCTGTATCGACACGCTGTGACGCCCTGTGACACAGAGCCGCTGTATCGACACGCGGTGACGCCCCGTGACACAGAGCCGCTGTATCGACACGCTGTGACGCCCCGTGACACAGAGCCGCTGTATCGACACGCTGTGACGCCCCGTGACACAGAGCCGCTGTATCGACACGCGGTGACGCCCCGTGACACAGAGCCGCTGTATCGACACGCTGTGACGCCCCGTGACACAGAGCCCTGTATCGACACGCGTGACGCCCTGTGACACAGAGCCGCTGTATCGACACGCTGTGACGCCCTGTGACACAGAGCCGCTGTATCGACACGCGGTGACGCCCCGTGACACAGAGCCGCTGTATCGACACGCTGTGACGCCCTGTGACACAGAGCCGCTGTATCGACACGCGGTGACGCCCCGTGACACAGAGCCGCTGTATCGACACGCTGTGACGCCCCGTGACACAGAGCCGCTGTATCGACACGCTGTGACGCCCCGTGACACAGAGCCGCTGTATCGACACGCTGTGACGCCCTGTGACACAGAGCCGCTGTATCGACACGCTGTGACGCCCCGTGACACAGAGCCGCTGTATCGACACGCTGTGACGCCCCGTGACACAGAGCCGCTGTATCGACACGCTGTGACGCCCTGTGACACAGAGCCGCTGTATCGACACGCGGTGACGCCCCGTGACACAGAGCCGCTGTATCGACACGCTGTGACGCCCCGTGACACAGAGCCGCTGTATCGACACGCTGTGACGCCCTGTGACACAGAGCCGCTGTATCGACACGCTGTGACGCCCCGTGACACAGAGCCGCTGTATCGACACGCGGTGACGCCCCGTGACACAGAGCCGCTGTATCGACACGCTGTGACGCCCCGTGACACAGAGCCGCTGTATCGACACGCTGTGACGCCCCGTGACACAGAGCCGCTGTATCGACACGCTGTGACGCCCCGTGACACAGAGCCGCTGTATCGACACGCTGTGACGCCCTGTGACACAGAGCCGCTGTATCGACACGCTGTGACGCCCCATGACACAGAGCCGCTGTATCGACACGCTGTGACGCCCCGTGACACAGAGCCGATGTATCGACACGCTGTGACGCCCTGTGACACAGAAACGCTGTATCGACACGCGGTGAGCCGCCCGTGACACAGAGCCGCTGTATCGACACGCTGTGACGCCCCGTGACACAGAGCCTCTGTATCGACACGCTGTGACGCCCCGTGACACAGAGCCGCTGTATCGACACGCGTGACGCCCCGTGACACAGAGCCGCTGTATCGACACGCGTGACGCCCTGTGACACAGAGCCGCTGTATCGACACGCGGTGACGCCCCGTGACACAGAGCCGCTGTATCGACACGCTGTGACGCCCCATGACACAGAGCTGCTGTATCGACACGCTGTGACGCCCCGTGACACAGAGCCGCTGTATCGACACGCTGTGACTCCCCGTGACACAGAACGCTGTGACGCCCGTGACACAGAGCCGCTGTATCGACACGCTGTGACGCCCCGTGACACAGAGCCGCTGTATCGACACGCGGTGACGCCCCGTGACACAGAGCCGCTGTATCGACACGCGGTGACGCCCCGTGACACAGAGCCGCTGTATCGACACGCGGTGACGCCCCGTGACACAGAGCCGCTGTATCGACACGCGGTGACGCCCCGTGACACAGAGCCGCTGTATCGACACGCCGTGGGATGAGCTGACACAGAGCGGTAGAGCGCTGTGTTGCCGACGCACACCGCGTGACACATGAGCACGCTACGTCGCCGTACACGACAGTGATCGGTGACCGACGTGACACAGAGCCGCTGTATCGACACGCTGTGACGCCCTGTGACACAGAGCCGCTGTATCGACACGCTGTGACGCCCCGTGACACAGAGCCGTTGTATAGACACGCTGTGACGCCCCGTGACACAGAGCCGCTGTATCGACACGCTGTGACGCCCCATGACACAGAGCCTGCTGTATCGACACGCTGTGACGCCCCGTGACACAGAGCCGCTGTATCGACACGCTGTGACGCCCCGTGACACAGAGCCGCTGTATCGACACGCTGTGACGCCCCATGACACAGAGCCGCTGTATAGACACGCTGTGACGCCCCGTGACACAGAGCCGCTGTATCGACACGATGTGACGCCCCGTGACACAGAGCCGCTGTATCGACACGCTGTGACGCCCCGTGACACAGAGCCGCTGTAATCGACACGCTGTGACGCCCCGTGACACAGAGCCGATGTATCGACACGCTGTGACGCCCCATGACACAGAGCCGCTGTATCGACACGCTGTGACGCCCCGTGACACAGAGCCGCTGTATCGACACGCTGTGACGCCCCGTGACACAGAGCCGCTGTATCGACACGCTGTGACGCCCCATGACACAGAGCCGCTGTATCGACACGCTGTGACGCCCCGTGACACAGAGCCGCTGTATCGACACGCGGTGACGCCCCGTGACACAGAGCCGCTGTATCGACACGCGGTGACGCCCCGTGACACAGAGCCGCTGTATCGACACGCGGTGACGCCCCGTGACACAGAGCCGCTGTATCGACACGCGGTGACGCCCCGTGACACAGAGCCGCTGTATCGACACGCTGTGACACCCCGTGACACAGAGCCGCTGTATCGACACGCTGTGACGCCCTGTGACACAGAGCCGCTGTATCGACACGCTGTGACGCCCCGTGACACAGAGCCGTTGTATAGACACGCTGTGACGCCCGTGACACAGAGCCGCTGTATCGACACGCTGTGACGCCCCATGACACAGAGCTGCTGTATCGACACGCTGTGACGCCCCGTGACACAGAGCCGCTGTATCGACACGCTGTGACGCCCGTGACACAGAGCCGCTGTATAGACACGCTGTGACGCCCCGTGACACAGAGCCGCTGTATCGACACGATGTGACGCCCCGTGACACAGAGCCGCTGTATCGACACGCTGTGACGCCCGTGACACAGAGCCGCTGTATCGACACGCTGTGACGCCCCGTGACACAGAGCCGATGTATCGACACGCTGTGACGCCCCATGACACAGAGCCGCTGTATCGACACGCTGTGACGCCCCGTGACACAGAGCCGCTGTATCGACACGCTGTGACGCCCCGTGACACAGAGCCGCTGTATCGACACGCTGTGACGCCCCATGACACAGAGCCGCTGTATCGACACGCTGTGACGCCCCGTGACACAGAGCCGATGTATCGACACGCTGTGACGCCCCGTGACACAGAGCCGATGTATCGACACGCTGTGACGCCCCGTGACACAGAGCCGCTGTATCGACACGCTGTGACGCCCCGTGACACAGAGCCGCTGTATCGACACGCTGTGACGCCCCGTGACACAGAGCCGCTGTATCGACACGCGGTGCCAGCATTTGATTGTATGTACTAGACACGTATCTTTCGACGTTACTCTGAATCCTCCGTGAAGGAGCGATGTGTGTGTCTACATTTAAAACCTATAAAGACTCGATGAGCCCGTCCAGACGAAGCCAAGTCACTGGAATGGGTGTGGCAGCCGTGCGCGGTGGTGTGCGATCTCGCATGAATTGTTTTGAGTTGTGGTTCTGTGTAGGAGCGTCCTGCGTTTCGTTCTCTTCTTATGATGTTGCGTTTCTGCAATGTTCGTCTCTGAAGCTGTCATTCTTCAGGCTGATTGTTGTTTTATTGTTAAATTTATAAGACGCCGGTGTTACCTGTATGCCGAGACGGCTATAAATACATTTACTGATAACAGGGTGTTTATATGTTAAAGCGAGAGAAAAGAAGGTTTCCAAAGAATGTATAAAAACAATCATTTAAAGAAGCATGATTTAGCGGCGCGCGGCTCCCGAGCCGGGGTATAAGTGCCTGGATACACAGATCGCAATTGTAATTTGCACAGTGTACGGAGCCCTTTGACTTTCATGCAGCTGTCTTGCCTTGCTCCTGCTTAAAGAGGTTTTTTTTGTGCTGGAAATTAGCATGCAAATTAGCTGCATCTGCAATTAGCACAAGAAATAATGTAGTTACCGTCAGCATTGTGAGCATTTCCGTCTGCCATAAACACTTGTGCATGCAAATTCCGCTCGCTGCCATATCTGAGAATGTTTTCGTTTGGTATTAATGTCAGAGAAACATTAAGAGGATTAACCTTTTCTCCTTTGAAACATTTCCACAGACACAGGATGCGCTATTCCCCTGTTTGGGATCCCTAGAAACCTGTATTTGTATTTTGGGATAACTTCCTTCCGGAAAGATCTCGTGCCGAAACCCAGAAAATGGAATCTCTAATCAAAATATCATTTTATACATATTGTCCATTTATATATAAAGCTCTTTTGAGTTTTTAATCTGGGTCATATTTAGGCAGCGGTGAGGTAATTAATCTGTTTTATTATGGTGAATGTCGTCTCGTGTGACGAGGATAGGATTGTGCGTGTCGCTCCTTTTTCTCCGGCTTCTACTTTCAAAGAATGGAATCATTTCTTACGTACGCGCTACATTGGCTTTATGTTTATCATGTTGTCCTGCCTCCTTTCTCACATATGTACATTTATTACAAACCCGCAGCTGTATTGGCCCTGTTCATTCCAAAGAGGTTTAAGCCTTTATTCTATATATCAAGATAAGAATGTAATTTTTCCTGCAGCTCTAGAGGGACTCTGTGCCTCCCTGTGCAGCTCTAGAGGGACTCTGTGCCTCCCTGTGCAGCTATAGAGGGACTCTGTGCCTCCCTGTGCAGCTCTAGAGGGACTCTGTGCCTCCCTGTGCAGCTCTAGAGGGACTCTGTGCCTCCCTGTGCAGCTCTAGAGGGACTCTGTGCCTCCCTGTGCAGCTCTAGAGGGACTCTGTGCCTCCCTGTGCAGCTCTAGAGGGACTCTGTGCCTCCCTGTGCAGCTCTAGAGGGACTCTGTGCCTCCCTGTGCAGCTCTAGAGGGACTCTGTGCCTGCCTGTGCAGCTCTAGAGGGACCCTGTGCAGCTCTAGAGGGACTCTGTGCCTCCCTGTGCAGCTCTAGAGGGACTCTGTGCCTCCCTGTGCAGCTCTAGAGGGACTCTGTGCCTGCCTGTGCAGCTCTAGAGGGACTCTGTGCCTCCCTGTACAGCTCTAGAGGGACTCTGTGCCTCCCTGTGCAGCTCTAGAGGGACTCGGTGCCTCCCTGTGCAGCTCTAGAGGGACTCGGTGCCTCCCTGTGCAGCTCTAGAGGGACTATGCCTCCCCGTGCAGCTCTAGAGGGACTCTGTGCCTCCCCGTGCAGCTCTAGAGGGACTCTGTGCCTCCCTGTGCAGCTCTAGAGGGACTCTGTTCCTCCCTGTACAGCTCTAGAGGGACTCTGTGCCTCCCTGTGCAGCTCTAGAGGGACTCTGTGCCTCCCTGTGCAGCTCTAGAGGGACTCGGTGCTTCCCCGTGCAGCTCTAGAGGGACTCTGTGCCTTCCTGTGCAGCTCTAGAGGGACTCTGTGCCTCCCTGTGCAGCTCTAGAGGTACTCTGTGCCTCCCCGTGCAGCTCTAGAGGGACTCTGTGCCTCCCTGTGCAGCTCTAGAGGGACTCTGTGCCTCCCTGTACAGCTCTAGAGGGACTCTGTGCCTCCCTGTGCAGCTCTAGAGGGACTCTGTGCCTCCCTGTGCAGCTCTAGATGGACTCGGTGCTTCCCCGTGCAGCTCTAGAGGGACTCTGTGCCTTCCTGTGCAGCTCTAGACGGACTCTGTGCCTCCCTGTGCAGCTCTAAAGGGACTCTGTGCCTCCCCGTGCAGCTCTAGAGGGACTCTGTGCCTCCCTGTGCAGCTCTAGAGGGACTCGGTGCTTCCCCGTGCAGCTATAGAGGGACTCTGTGCCTTCCTGTGCATCTCTAGAGGGACTCTGTGCCTCCCCGTGCAGCTCTAGAGGGACTCTGTGCCTCCCTGTGCAGCTCTAGAGGGACTCGGTGCTTCCCCGTGCAGCTCTAGAGGGACTCTGTGCCTTCCTGTGCAGCTCTAGAGGGACTCTGTGCCTCCCCGTGCAGCTCTAGAGGGACTCTGTGCCTCCCCGTGCAGCTCTAGAGGGACTCTGTGCCTCCCTGTGCAGCTCTAGAGGGACTCGGTGCTTCCCCGTGCAGCTCTAGAGGGACTCTGTGCCTCCCTGTGCAGCTCTAGAGGGACTCTGTGCCTCCCTGTGCAGCTCTAGAGGGACTCTGTGCCTCCCTGTGCAGCTCTAGAGGGACTCTGTGCTTCCCCGTGCAGCTCTAGAGGGACTCTGTGCCTTCCTGTGCAGCTCTAGAGGGACTCTGTGCCTCCCTGTGCAGCTCTAGAGGGACTCTGTGCCTCCCTGTGCAGCTCTAGAGGGACTCTGTGCCTCCCTGTGCAGCTCTAGAGGGACTCTGTGCCTTCCCGTGCAGCTCTAGAGGGACTCCGTGCCTCCCCATGCAGGCAGGGCCAGATTAACATAGGGGCAGATGGAGCAGCAGCTCCACGCCCATGCCTCAGAATAGGCCCAGAGAAAGGATAACTATGTCTGCATTTGGACCCCTGTATCTCCAACTCCATAGCAGCTACAGTGTCAAGTGAGGTATTACTGGAAAGGACAGACCGTGACCAGGTCTTAAGTAAAAATAAATAAAATAATAAATATTTACAATTTCTTTTAATTTCCAACAGTAATATTTCAAAACTTAAACTGCTGCACTGCAGCGAAGAGCACTGCGGGGAACTTTGGAACCCTTCATCACTAATATTTACACCTCACAAGGTCAAGTGAGGTGTCATTGGACAGGGCAGAGTCTGGCCTTTGCATTAATACCAAACCTGACATATAAAATTTAAAAGAAAAGAAAACCATTTTTATTTTTTAATTTATTTTTAGTTACAAAGCGATAGCATTGTCCATTTGCCTCGTATAAAATGAGCAATACCACTGCTGTTACTCACCTTCTCATTTCCCACGCCGCGAGCAAGGTCAGTGTTTTATACATACAGGGTTATTCAAAGAGATCCGAATGGCTGGAGAAAGGTAACGGAACAGTGAAATCAGCGTTCGGTTACCTTTCCTGACCATTCGGCTATCCAGAGAGCAGGCAATTCGCCAAATCCTGGCGAATTGCCTGCACATACGGTGCCTGTTCGGTGCCTGTTCGAGGGCAGTGAAATCCCCATGAAAAAGCAATGCTTCGGCTATTCAGAGAACACAAACCAGCAGTGAAAGGTTCCCCTAATGTCCTGCCATTCGGTGGTTTAATTCGGCAGGTTTATTCAGGCGAATCCCATAGGCTTCAATGTTAAAAATATTCCCGTTTTAATTCAATATCTAATAAACCATTCATTATAAAATTCTGCAGCAAAGAGTCTCTTTATATCTAGATTTTTTGGGATATTTTAAGCATTTTTCAGAATTTTTTTTTTTTACTCTTTTAAGTTTACTTATTTTTTCTGTAACTTCCCTTTTTATCATCATTCCCTGGATCTCATATGTAAATTTCAGACATTCAAGCAAACGTTTTTTTTTTTATTTATTCACTGCCTTCGTCTGCGGTGTCGGCTTTTTCCGGCGGCTTCACTGCATGTGATCGGCTCCTGCTCGGGTTTTTCCGGCGTCTTCAGCGGGTTAATCCAGATTGTTTTGCGGGTTTCGGCGTGCATTCGCTGGGTTTTTGCGGTGACTTTTCGTCGGGTTTGCGGTGGCTTTTCCCTGCGCTTCGACGGCCCTGTGGTGCTTGCTGAATGGGATCGCCGAATCGGCCCGAATTAAAGAGAACGAAAAGTCACCGAACATGCGGTGACTTTTCGATTCTCTTTGAATAACTCTGCTAGTAATATTATTCATAAAACTCCATCCTCCAAAACACAAGGGAAATATTTTTTTTCCATTTTTTTGGGTTAAAATTGTATGTTTTCTCAGAAAATGCAGTAACAGCTTCCCATTTCACATTTTGTTTAACAAGAAATACCTATAGAATATATCACCATAAAGGTTTGGACGATAAAATGGGGAAAACATTCTTTTACACTCTTTAAATGATTGAAATCTGAATGAATAATTAATCACACAGTATCTGCCTGGTTAGATATACCTGTATCTGCCTGGTTAGATATACCTGTATCTGCCTGGTTAGATATACCTGTATCTGCCTGGTTAGATATACCTGTATCTGCCTGGTTAGACATACCTGTATCTGCTGGTTAGATATACCTGTATCTGCCTGGTTAGATATACCTGTATCTGCCTGGTTACATATACCTGTATCTGCCTGGTTAGATATACCTGTATCTGCCTGGTTAGATATACCTGTATCTGCTGGTTATATATACCTGTATCTGTCTGGTTAGATATACCTGTATCTGCTGGTTACATATACCTGTATCTGCTGGTTAGATATACCTGTATCTGCCTGGTTAGATATACCTGTATCTGCCTGGTTAGATATACCTGTATCTGCCTGGTTAGATATACCTGTATCTGCCTGGTTAGATATACCTGTATCTGCTGGTTAGATATACCTGTATCTGCCTGGTTAGATATACCTGTATCTGCCTGGTTAGATATACCTGTATCTGCTGGTTAGATATACCTGTATCTCCCTGGTTAGATATACCTGTATCTGCCTGGTTAGATATACCTGTATCTGCCTGGTTAGATATACCTGTATCTGCCTGGTTAGATATACCTGTATCTGCTGGTTAGATATACCTGTATCTGCCTGGTTAGATATACCTGTATCTGCCTGGTTAGATATACCTGTATCTGCCTGGTTAGATATACCTGTATCTGCCTGGTTAGATATACCTGTATCTGCCTGGTTAGATATACCTGTATCTGCCTGGTTAGATATACCTGTATCTGCCTGGTTAGATATACCTGTATCTGCTGGTTAGATATACCTGTATCTGCCTGGTTACATATACCTGTATCTGCCTGGTTAGATATACCTGTATCTGCTGGTTAGATATACCTGTATCTGCCTGGTTAGATATACCTGTATCTGCCTGGTTAGATATACCTGTATCTGCCTGGTTAGATATACCTGTATCTGCCTGGTTAGATATACCTGTATCTGCCTGGTTAGATATACCTGTATCTGCCTGGTTAGATATACCTGTATCTGCCTGGTTAGATATACCTGTATCTGCCTGGTTAGATATACCTGTATCTGCCTGGTTAGATATACCTGTATCTCCCTGGTTAGATATACCTGTATCTGCCTGGTTAGATATACCTGTATCTGCCTGGTTAGATATACCTGTATCTGCTGGTTAGATATACCTGTATCTGCCTGGTTAGATATACCTGTATCTGCCTGGTTAGATATACCTGTATCTGCCTGGTTAGATATACCTGTATCTGCCTGGTTAGATATACCTGTATCTGCCTGGTTAGATATACCTGTATCTGCCTGGTTAGATATACCTGTATCTGCCTGGTTAGATATACCTGTATCTGCTGGTAGATATACCTGTATCTGCCTGGTTACATATACCTGTATCTGCCTGGTTAGATATACCTGTATCTGCTGGTTAGATATACCTGTATCTGCCTGGTTAGATATACCTGTATCTGCTGGTTAGATATACCTGTATCTGCTGGTTAGATATACCTGTATCTGCTGGTTAGATATACCTGTATCTGCTGGTTAGATATACCTGTATCTGCCTGGTTAGATATACCTGTATCTGCCTGGTTAGATATACCTGTATCTGCCTGGTTAGATATACCTGTATCTGCCTGGTTAGATATACCGTCTGCTGGTTGATTAGATATACCTGTATCTGCTGGTTAGATATACCTGTATCTGCCTGGTTAGATATACCTGTATCTGCCTGGTTAGAGATATATCCTGTACTGCTGGTTAGATATACCTGTATCTGCCTGGTTAGATATACCTGTATCTGCCTGGTTAGAATTATACCTGTATCTGCCTGGTTAGATATAACCTGTATCTGCTGGTTACATATACCTGTATCTGCTGGTTACATATACCTGTATCTGCCTGGTTACATATACCTGTATCTGCTGGTTAGATATACCTGTATCTGCTGGTTAGATATACCTGTATCTGCCTGGTTAGATATACCTGTATCTGCCTGGTTAGATATACCTGTATCTCCCTGGTTAGATATACCTGTATCTGCCTGGTTAGATATACCTGTATCTGCCTGGTTAGATATACCTGTATCTGCCTGGTTAGATATACCTGTATCTGCCTGGTTAGATATACCTGTATCTGCTGGTTAGATATACCTGTATCTGCCTGGTTAGATATACCTGTATCTGCCTGGTTAGATATACCTGTATCTGCTGGTTAGATATACCTGTATCTCCCTGGTTAGATATACCTGTATCTGCCTGGTTAGATATACCTGTATCTGCCTGGTTAGATATACCTGTATCTGCCTGGTTAGATATACCTGTATCTGCTGGTTAGATATACCTGTATCTGCCTGGTTAGATATACCTGTATCTGCCTGGTTAGATATACCTGTATCTGCCTGGTTAGATATACCTGTATCTGCCTGGTTAGATATACCTGTATCTGCCTGGTTAGATATACCTGTATCTGCCTGGTTAGATATACCTGTATCTGCCTGGTTAGATATACCTGTATCTGCTGGTTAGATATACCTGTATCTGCCTGGTTACATATACCTGTATCTGCCTGGTTAGATATACCTGTATCTGCTGGTTAGATATACCTGTATCTGCCTGGTTAGATATACCTGTATCTGCCTGGTTAGATATACCTGTATCTGCCTGGTTAGATATACCTGTATCTGCCTGGTTAGATATACCTGTATCTGCCTGGTTAGATATACCTGTATCTGCCTGGTTAGATATACCTGTATCTGCCTGGTTAGATATACCTGTATCTGCCTGGTTAGATATACCTGTATCTGCCTGGTTAGATATACCTGTATCTCCCTGGTTAGATATACCTGTATCTGCCTGGTTAGATATACCTGTATCTGCCTGGTTAGATATACCTGTATCTGCTGGTTAGATATACCTGTATCTGCCTGGTTAGATATACCTGTATCTGCCTGGTTAGATATACCTGTATCTGCCTGGTTAGATATACCTGTATCTGCCTGGTTAGATATACCTGTATCTGCCTGGTTAGATATACCTGTATCTGCCTGGTTAGATATACCTGTATCTGCCTGGTTAGATATACCTGTATCTGCTGGTTAGATATACCTGTATCTGCCTGGTTACATATACCTGTATCTGCCTGGTTAGATATACCTGTATCTGCTGGTTAGATATACCTGTATCTGCCTGGTTAGATATACCTGTATCTGCTGGTTAGATATACCTGTATCTGCTGGTTAGATATACCTGTATCTGCTGGTTAGATATACCTGTATCTGCTGGTTAGATATACCTGTATCTGCCTGGTTAGATATACCTGTATCTGCCTGGTTAGATATACCTGTATCTGCCTGGTTAGATATACCTGTATCTGCCTGGTTAGATATACCTGTATCTGCCTGGTTAGATATACCTGTATCTGCTGGTTAGATATACCTGTATCTGCCTGGTTAGATATACCTGTATCTGCCTGGTTAGATATACCTGTATCTGCTGGTTAGATATACCTGTATCTGCCTGGTTAGATATACCTGTATCTGCCTGGTTAGATATACCTGTATCTGCCTGGTTAGATATACCTGTATCTGCTGGTTACATATACCTGTATCTGCCTGGTTACATATACCTGTATCTGCCTGGTTACATATACCTGTATCTGCTGGTTAGATATACCTGTATCTGCTGGTTAGATATACCTGTATCTGCCTGGTTAGATATACCTGTATCTGCCTGGTTAGATATACCTGTATCTCCCTGGTTAGATATACCTGTATCTGCCTGGTTAGATATACCTGTATCTGCCTGGTTAGATATACCTGTATCTGCCTGGTTAGATATACCTGTATCTGCTGGTTAGATATACCTGTATCTGCCTGGTTAGATATACCTGTATCTGCCTGGTTAGATATACCTGTATCTGCCTGGTTAGATATACCTGTATCTGCCTGGTTAGATATACCTGTATCTGCCTGGTTAGATATACCTGTATCTGCCTGGTTAGATATACCTGTATCTGCTGGTTAGATATACCTGTATCTGCCTGGTTACATATACCTGTATCTGCCTGGTTAGATATACCTGTATCTGCTGGTTAGATATACCTGTATCTGCCTGGTTAGATATACCTGTATCTGCTGGTTAGATATACCTGTATCTGCCTGGTTAGATATACCTGTATCTGCCTGGTTAGATATACCTGTATCTGCCTGGTTAGATATACCTGTATCTGCCTGGTTAGATATACCTGTATCTGCCTGGTTAGATATACCTGTATCTGCCTGGTTAGATATACCTGTATCTCCCTGGTTAGATATACCTGTATCTGCCTGGTTAGATATACCTGTATCTGCCTGGTTAGATATACCTGTATCTGCTGGTTAGATATACCTGTATCTGCCTGGTTAGATATACCTGTATCTGCCTGGTTAGATATACCTGTATCTGCCTGGTTAGATATACCTGTATCTGCCTGGTTAGATATACCTGTATCTGCCTGGTTAGATATACCTGTATCTGCCTGGTTAGATATACCTGTATCTGCCTGGTTAGATATACCTGTATCTGCCTGGTTAGATATACCTGTATCTGCCTGGTTAGATATACCTGTATCTGCCTGGTTAGATATACCTGTATCTGCTGGTTAGATATACCTGTATCTGCCTGGTTAGATATACCTGTATCTGCTGGTTAGATATACCTGTATCTGCTGGTTAGATATACCTGTATCTGCTGGTTAGATATACCTGTATCTGCTGGTTAGATATACCTGTATCTGCCTGGTTAGATATACCTGTATCTGCCTGGTTAGATATACCTGTATCTGCTGGTTAGATATACCTGTATCTGCCTGGTTAGATATACCTGTATCTGCCTGGTTACATATACCTGTATCTGCTGGTTAGATATACCCGTATCTGCCTGGTTAGATATACCTGTATCTGCTGGTTAGATATACCTGTATCTGCCTGGTTACATATACCTGTATCTGCTGGTTAGATATACCCGTATCTGCCTGGTTAGATATACCTGTATCTGCTGGTTAGATATACCTGTATCTGCCTGGTTAGATATACCTGTATCTGCCTGGTTAGATATACCTGTATCTGCCTGGTTAGATATACCTGTATCTGCTGGTTAGATATACCTGTATCTGCTGGTTACATATACCTGTATCGGTCTGGTTAGATATACCTGTATCTGCTGGTTAGATATACCTGTATCTGCTGGTTAGATATACCTGTATCTGCCTGGTTAGATATACCTGTATCTGCCTGGTTAGATATACCTGTATCTGCTGGTTAGATATACCTGTATCTGCCTGGTTAGATATACCTGTATCTGCCTGGTTAGATATACCTGTATCTGCCTGGTTAGATATACCTGTATCTGCCTGGTTAGATATACCTGTATCTGCCTGGTTAGATATACCTGTATCTGCCTGGTTAGATATACCTGTATCTGCCTGGTTAGATATACCTGTATCTGCTGGTTAGATATACCTGTATCTGCTGGTTAGATATACCCGTATCTGCCTGGTTAGATATACCTGTATCTGCTGGTTAGATATACCTGTATCTGCCTGGTTAGATATACCTGTATCTGCCTGGTTAGATATACCTGTATCTGCCTGGTTAGATATACCTGTATCTGCTGGTTAGATATACCTGTATCTGCTGGTTACATATACCTGTATCGGTCTGGTTAGATATACCTGTATCTGCCTGGTTAGATATACCTGTATCTGCTGGTTAGATATACCTGTATCTGCCTGGTTACATATACCTGTATCTGCTGGTTAGATATACCCGTATCTGCCTGGTTAGATATACCTGTATCTGCCTGGTTAGATATACCTGTATCTGCTGGTTAGATATACCTGTATCTGCTGGTTAGATATACCCGTATCTGCCTGGTTAGATATACCTGTATCTGCTGGTTAGATATACCTGTATCTGCCTGGTTAGATATACCTGTATCTGCCTGGTTAGATATACCTGTATCTGCCTGGTTAGATATACCTGTATCTGCTGGTTAGATATACCTGTATCTGCTGGTTACATATACCTGTATCGGTCTGGTTAGATATACCTGTATCTGCCTGGTTAGATATACCTGTATCTGCTGGTTAGATATACCTGTATCTGCCTGGTTACATATACCTGTATCTGCTGGTTAGATATACCCGTATCTGCCTGGTTAGATATACCTGTATCTGCCTGGTTAGATATACCTGTATCTGCCTGGTTAGATATACCTGTATCTGCCTGGTTACATATACCTGTATCTGCTGGTTAGATATACCCGTATCTGCCTGGTTAGATATACCTGTATCTGCTGGTTAGATATACCTGTATCTGCCTGGTTACATATACCTGTATCTGCTGGTTAGATATACCCGTATCTGCCTGGTTTGATATACCTGTATCTGCTGGTTAGATATACCTGTATCTGCCTGGTTAGATATACCTGTATCTGCCTGGTTAGATATACCTGTATCTGCCTGGTTAGATATACCTGTATCTGCCTGGTTAGATATACCTGTATCTGCTGGTTAGATATACCTGTATCTGCTGGTTAGATATACCTGTATCTGCTGGTTAGATATACCTGTATCTGCCTGGCCCTGGTTACATATACCTGTATCGGTCTGGTTAGATATACCTGTATCTGCCTGGTTAGATATACCTGTATCTGCTGGTTAGATATACCTGTATCTGCCTGGCCCTGGTTACATATACCTGTATCTGCCTGGTTAGATATACCCGTATCTGCTGGTTAGATATACCCGTATCTGCCTGGTTAGATATACCTGTATCTGCTGGTTAGATATACCCATATCTGCTGGTTAGATATACCTGTATCTGCCTGGTTAGATATACCCGTATCTGCCTGGTTAGATATACCTGTATCTGCTGGTTAGATATACCTGTATCTGCCTGGTTAGATATACCTGTATCTGCCTGGTTAGATATACCTGTATCTGCTGGTTACATATACCTGTATCTGCTGGTTACATATACCTGTATCTGCTGGTTAGATATACCTGTATCTGCCTGGTTAGATATACCTGTATCTGCCTGGTTAGATATACCTGTATCTGCTGGTTACATATACCTGTATCTGCTGGTTAGATATACCTGTATCTGCCTGGTTAGATATACCTGTATCTGCCTGGTTAGATATACCTGTATCTGTCTGGTTAGATATACCCGTATCTGCTGGTTAGATATACCTGTATCTGTCTGGTTAGATATACCTGTATCTGCTGGTTACATATACCTGTATCTGCTGGTTAGATATACCTGTATCTGCTGGTTAGATATACCTGTATCTGCCTGGTTAGATATACCTGTATCTGCTGGTTAGATATACCTGTATCTGCCTGGCCCTGGTTACATATACCTGTATCTGCTGGTTAGATATACCTGTATCTGCCTGGTTAGATATACCTGTATCTGCTGGTTAGATATACCTGTATCTGCTGGTTAGATATACCTGTATCTGCTGGTTAGATATACCTGTATCTGCCTGGTTAGATATACCTGTATCTGCCTGGTTAGATATACCTGTATCTGCCTGGTTAGATATACCTGTATCTGCTGGTTAGATATACCTGTATCTGCTGGTTAGATATACCTGTATCTGCCTGGTTAGATATACCTGTATCTGCTGGTTAGATGTACCTGTATCTGCCTGGTTAGATATACCTGTATCTGCCTGGTTAGATATACCTGTATCTGCCTGGTTAGATATTCCTGCATCTGCTGGTTAGATATACCTGTATCTGCCTGGTTAGATATACCTGTATCTGCTGGTTAGATATACCTGTATCTGCTGGTTAGATATACCTGTATCTGCCTGGTTAGATATACCTGTATCTGTCTGGTTAGATATACCTGTATCTGCCTGGTTAGATATACCCGTATCTGCCTGGTTAGATATACCCGTATCTGCTGGTTAGATATACCTGTATCTGCTGGTTAGATATACCTGTATCTGCCTGGTTAGATATACCTGTATCTGCCTGGTTAGATATACCTGTATCTGCTGGTTAGATATACCTGTATCTGCCTGGTTACATATACCTGTATCTGCCTGGTTAGATATACCTGTATCTGCCTGGTTAGATATACCTGTATCTGCTGGTTAGATATACCTGTATCTGCTGGTTAGATATACCTGTATCTGCCTGGTTAGATATACCTGTATCTGCCTGGTTATATATTCCTGTATCTGCTGGTTAGATATACCTGTATCTGCTGGTTAGATATACCTGTATCTGCCTGGTTAGATATACCTGTATCTGCCTGGTTATATATTCCTGTATCTGCTGGTTAGATATACCTGTATCTGCTGGTTAGATATACCTGTATCTGCCTGGTTAGATATACCTGTATCTGCCTGGTTAGATATACCTGTATCTGCTGGTTAGATATACCCGTATCTGCCTGGTTAGATATACCCGTATCTGCTCTATTAAATAACCACAAATATGTTTTCATTTCACTAAATTACAAAAAAAACACCAAAATATTCAGCCCCATAGAGATCTTAATCCTCGCCTGCATGCAGCTATAGAGGGACTCTGTGCCCCCCTGCAGCTATAGAGGGACTCTGTGCCCCCTGCAGTTATAGAGGGACTCTGTGCCCCCTGCAGTTATAGAGGGACTCTGTGCCCCCCCTGCAGTTATAGAGGGACTCTGTGCCCCCCCCTGCAGTTATAGAGGGACTCTGTGCCCCCCTGCAGTTATAGAGGGACTCTGTGCCCCCCCTGCAGTTATAGAGGGACACTGTGCCCCCCCCTGCAGTTATAGAGGGACTCTGTGCCCTCCTCATTGTGAGTTTTACTGCTGATCCCTCTTTGGCTTTTTGTGTTGCTGATATGTTACAGGTGTTTGTTTTTCTCTTGTATGTTTAGTAAATATTTTTGTGTAATCTTGTTAGTTTATCAGTTTATGTATGCGGTTGTGTCCCTTTAATTCCTCCGGATAGGCTTTGTCAAATGATTACAAACAGAAACAAAGTAACTGTTTAATCTCCAGTCGTTGCCATCAAAGTCTCTGGGTTTTGAGGAGAGGAGAGGGCACAGTTTAACATCATGACATGTCATCACCTTAAACCCCACCTTCGCTGTTCTGGTTAGGAGTGTAGAGAGCGCACCACAGGAGAGAGTGACATTCAGCTGCACTCTGTCAGACTCAGCAGCACTTAACCAGCAGCACTCTGTCAGACTCAGCAGCACTTAATCAGCTGCACTCTGTCAGACTCAGCAGCACATAATCAGCTGCACTCTGTCAGACTCAGCAGCACTTAATCAGCTGCACTCTGTCAGACTCAGCAGCACTTAACCAGCAGCACTCTGTCAGACTCAGCAGCACTTAATCAGCTGCACTCTGTCAGACTCAGCAGCACATAATCAGCTGCACTCTGTCAGACTCAGCAGCACTTAATCAGCTGCACTCTGTCAGACTCAGCAGCACTTAATCAGCTGCACTCTGTCAGACTCAGCAGCACTTAATCAGCTGCACTCTGTCAGACTCAGCAGCACTTAATCAGCTGCACTCTGTCAGACTCAGCAGCACATAATCAGCTGCACTCTGTCAGACTCAGCAGCACTTAATCAGCTGCACTCTCTGTCAGACTCAGCAGCACTTAATCAGCTGCACTCTGTCAGACTCAGCAGCACTTAATCAGCTGCACTCTGTCAGACTCAGCAGCACATAATCAGCTGCACTCTGTCAGACTCAGCAGCACTTAATCAGCTGCACTCTGTCAGACTCAGCAGCACTTAATCAGCAGCACTCTGTCAGACTCAGCAGCACTTAATCAGCTGCACTCTGTCAGACTCAGCAGCACTTAATCAGCAGCACTCTGTCAGACTCAGCAGCACTTAATCAGCTGCACTCTGTCAGACTCAGCAGCACTTAATCAGCTGCACTCTATCTGACTCAGCAGCACTTAATCAGCAGCACTCTGTCAGACTCAGCAGCACTTAATCAGCAGCACTCTGTCAGACTCAGCAGCACTTAATCAGCTGCACTCTGTCAGACTCAGCAGCACTTAATCAGCTGCACTCTGTCAGACTCAGCAGCACTTAATCAGCTGCACTCTATCTGACTCAGCAGCACTTAATCAGCAGCACTCTATCTGACTCAGCAGCACTTAATCAGCAGCACTCTGTCAGACTCAGCAGCACTTAATCAGCTGCACTCTGTCAGACTCAGCAGCACTTAATCAGCTGCACTCTGACAGACTCAGCAGCACTTAATCAGCTGCACTCTGTCAGACTCAGCAGCACATAATCAGCTGCACTCTGTCAGACTCAGCAGCACTTAATCAGCTGCACTCTGTCTGACTCAGCAGCACTTAATCAGCTGCACTCTATCAGACTCAGCAGCAATATATTAATAATAAATATAAATGTAATGTGCTTGAATCATCCTGAAAATACCCCCCCCCCCGGGCCATGGAAAGGTTGTCTTCCACAAAATCGGTCCCTTGTGCCAAATAGGTTGGGGACCGCTGCTCAAGAGGGATTGGCGTTGAGAAAGACGAGGGGAGTTTTACTGGCCGGCAGGATCATTAGTGCCAGTGGTCAGGAATGGTGGGACCATAGAAGCAGCTCCAATCATGTGTATCAGTGATGTGGTACAATAATCTGAAGATATGGGTTTTGAGGGATTTCTTGAAGGACTGAAGGTCAGGGGAGAGTTTGATAGGACGAGGCAAGTCATTCCACAGGACTGGAGCTGCCTGTGAAAAGTCTTGGAGGTGAGAGTTGGCCGTGCAGGAGTAGACAGATGACAGGTAGAGATCGCCCGCTGTTCGGCATTGTCTAGACGGGACGTGCTTGTGGAGTAACGAAGACATGTACGGAGGGGTTGAGTTATTGAGGGATTTGAACGTGAGCATCAGTATTTTGAACAAAATCCTGGAACGTACAGGAAGCCAATGGAGGGACCAGCAGAGGGGAGAGGTACAGGAAGCCATTGGAGGGACCGGCAGATGGGGAGGTACAGGAAGCCAGTGGAGGGACAGGCAGATGGGGGGGGGTACAAGAGGTGCATGTGGTGAGAGAAATAAGCCTGGCGCCTGCATTCATTAGATTGCAAAGGGGCAATATGGGAGTTGGGGCCAATAAGGAGCGAGTTACAGTAATCAAGTTGCGAAATGAGAAGAGCCTGAATCCGCACCTTTGCGGTTTCTTGTGTCAGAAAGGGGTGGATGTGGGCAATGTTCTTGAGTTGATAGTAACAGGGTTTGGTCACTGTCTGGATGTGGGGAGAACATAATGAGCCTGTGATGGTGAAGTAAGTGAATAACGTTTAAGGCAAAAAAAACAAAGACTGGGAGGGAGACATTATGCATGATACCAGAACAGAGTTGATGGTCGGCTGCAAACACTCCCAACAACCTAGTTACACCCTAGGAGCCATGTCCTTCCTCTCAGTAGAGGTGGCTTTATTATCATATGCACTATTATCGCTACTTACAGATATATATGTATGTGTTCATCCTTTCTCTCGGGAAAGTAAGCTGTGTTTGTTCGTCTTTACCTCTCCGCTGCCATCCTCCCAGCATTGGATAAGACGGTACAAGAAACAAATCAGCGCTACATGGGAAACGTTTTCAAAAACCCAAGACTATGAGTTAACTATATGTGTATTAGATATGTGTGTGTGTGAAGTCATAATCTTGGTCTGTATGATGTTTAGGGCTGAAACAACTAATCAATGATTAAAATGGTCGTCAACTATTTCCATTAGGGATTAATGGGTGTTGATTAATGGTCCTGTGTGCAGCTCACACTGTTTAAAGTCAGACTGAGTTAAACATAAATATCCTCAGCTTCGGAGCTGATTGGAGAAGCCGCACCACTGCCTTACACGGTATGATTTAGTTCTAGGGTTATGTCAGACACAACCAGTTTGTTTTTATTCCATTTACAACAGTAGCAGAACTATAACACAAACAATAGGATACTGTCACTGGGTGAAGGAGCTGTATGCCTGTGTTTTATCCTTACTTGAAGCTGGAGTCCTGTGCCACCACCCCACCTACCCTGCCACACCCTCTTTAGTCGGGAACTGCCATTCCCTCCCTTTATTTATTTATTTATTTATAAAGGATTTTACCAGGAAGGATACATTGAGATTTCTCTCGTTTTCAAGTATGTCATGGGTTCAAGTACATTGAAGTGTTACATTTACAGAAATACAAAGTAATACAATGTAAGATATTAACAACACAAATATACAGATTAACAGAAAATAAATATGTAGGAAATATAGTCACTAGGTTACATGTTTACAGGTGCATTCTGTATTGAGGTATGTTAATAGGGAAATTTTGAGTGACTTAAGACTGGTGGAAGATTTGATGGTGTCTGGGAGGTTATTCCATAATTGTGGTGCTCTGTAGGAAAATGAGGACCGAGCCACTGTCTTTTTGTAGTGTGGTATTGCAAGTAAGGTGCTGGTCCTGGATCGGAGGTTATAGGATGAGGGAGCTGCTGGGGGAAGCAGTCTATTCAGGTAGGGTGGCAGCTTCCCAGAGATGCTCTTAAACACCAGGCTGGAAAGGTGAAGGGTGCGTCTGGATTCTAGCGATGGCCAGTTTAGCTGTTTTAACATGTCACAATGGTGGGTCATGTAGTTACATTGTAGCGCAAAGCGGCAGAATGAGTTATACAGTGTAGTAAGTTTATGAAGGTGTATTTGCGGGGCGGCTGCATACACTACATCTCCGTAATCAATAGCCGGCATAAGCATTTGCTGTACAATCTGCTTTCTTACCGCGGGACTCAGGCAGGATTTGTTTCTGTACAGGGCACCTAGTTTGGGGTAGAGTTTAGTTGAGAGTTTTTCGATGTGGGGGCCAAAGGATAGATTAGGGTCCAACCACATACCTAGATATTTGAGAGAAGTGACTGTGGTCAGTGTGCCATTTGATTTTGTCCCAACACATAGATGGGGATTTTGCAATTTGTGTAGTTTAGGTGCTGTTCCAAAGAGCATCGTTACAGTTTTGTCAGTATTTAAAAAAAGTTTGTTGTTTTTGATCCACTTTTCTACCTCTGTGAATTGTTCTTGCAGCACGGCCTCCAGCTGTGGGAGATTTGGTTTGCTGGTATAGATCACAGTGTCGTCTGCGTACATATGTACAGTTGAGGCTTTGCAGACCTTTGGTCTGGTTCCTTTCCCCAAACTCACTCCCACCCTCAGATCTGGTCTTTTGTCCATACCCACTCCCTCTCACACTCAGGTCAAGTCACTCCCTTCCACCTCCACTCCCTCCTCCCACTCAGTTTGTTCACAAAATTATTTAAAAGGGACACTCTGCACCCTGACCAATTTAACTTATTTACCCCGATTTCATGCTGACATCATCATCTATGACCAAGTGCTTGTAGCCGCGTTCATTTGAGAAAGCAAACATGGGCTTAAGCTGCGCATGCAGCATCAACCCATCCCTCTGACCAAGCGCTCACAGCATCAACCCATCCCTCTGACCAAGCGGTAGCAACATCAACCCATCCCTCTGACCAAGCTCTTGCAGCATCAACCCATTCCTCTGACCAAGCACTCGCAGGATCAACCCATCCCTCAAAGCGCTCGCAGCATCAACAGCATCAACTCATCCCTCTAACCAAGCACTGACAGCATCAACCCATCCCTCTGACCAAGCACTCGCAGCATCAACCCATTCCTCTGACCAAGCACTCGCAGCATCAACCCATTCCTCTGACCAAGCGCTCGCAACATCAACCCATCCCTCTGACCAAGCGCTCGCAGCATCAACCCATCCCTCTGACCAAGCGGTCGCAACATCAACCCATCCCTCTGACCAAGCGGTCGCAGCATCGACCCATCCCTCTGACCGAGCACTCACAGCATTAACCCATCCCTCTGACCAAGCCCTCGCAGCATCGACCCATCCCTCTGACCAAGCACTCGAAGCATCAATCCGTCCCTCTGACCAAGTGCTCGCAGCATCAACCCATCCCTCTGACCAAGTGCTTGCAGCATCAACCCATCCCTCAAAGCGCTCGCAGCATCAACAGCATCAACCCATCCCTCTGACCAAGCACTCGCAGCATCAACCTCATCCCTCTGACCAAGCCCTCGCAGCATCGACCCATCCCTCTGACCAAGCACTCGAAGCATCAATCCGTCCCTCTGACCAAGCACGCAAAGCATCAACCCATCCCTCTGACCAAGTGCACGCAGCAACTTACCCATCCCGCAAAGCGCTCACAGCATCAACCCATCCCTCTGACCAAGCACTCACAGCATCAACCCATCCCTCTGACCAAGCACTGGCAGCATCAACCCATCCCTCTGACCAAGCGCTCGCAGCATCAACCCATCCCTCTGCCCAAGCGCTCGCAGCATCAACCCATCCCTCTGACCAAGCACTCGCAGCATCAACCCATCCCGTAACCAAGCTCTCGCAGCATCAACCCATCCCTCTGACCAAGCACTCGCAGCATCAACCCATCCCTCAAAGCGCTCGCAGCATCAACAGCATCAACTCATCCCTCTAACCAAGCACTGACAGCATCAACCCATCCCTCTGACCAAGCACTCGCAGCATCAACCCATCCCTCTGACCAAGCGCTCGCAGCATCAACCCATCCCTCTGACCAAGCGCTCGCAGCATCAACCCATCCCTCTGACCAAGCGCTCACAGCATCAACCCATCCCTCTGACCAAGCGCTCGCAGCATCAACCCATCCCTCTGGCCAAGCACTCGCAGCATCAACCCATCCCTCTGACCATGCGCTCGCAGCATCAACCCATCCCTCTGCCCAAGCGCTCGCAGCATCAACCCATCCCTCTGACCAAGCTCTCGCAGCATCAACCCATCCCTCTGAGCAAGCACTCGCAGAATCAACCCATCCCTCAAAGCGCTCGCAGCATCAACAGCATCAACCCATCCCTCTAACCAAGCACTGACAGCATCAACCCATCCCTCTGACCAAGCACTCGCAGCATCAACCCATCCCTCTGACCAAGCGGTCGCAGCATCAACCCATCCCTCTGACCAAGCGCTCGCAGCATCAACCCATCCCTCTGACCAAGCGCTCGCAGCATCAACCATCCCTCTGACCAAGCGCTCGCAGCATCAACCCATCCCTCTGACCAAGCCCTCGCAGCATCGACCCATCCCTCTGACCAAGTGCTTGCAGCATCAACCCATCCCTCTGAGCAAGCACTCGCAGCATCAACCCATCCCTCTGACCAAGCACTCGCAGCATCAACCATCCCTCTGACCAAGTGCTTGCAGCATCAACCCATCCCTAAAAGCGCTCGCAGCATCAACAGCATCAACTCATCCCTCTGACCAAGCGCTCGCAGCATCAACCCATCCATCTGACCAAGCACTCGCAGCATAAACCCATCCCTCTGACCAAGCGCTCACAGCATCAACCCATCCCTCTGACCAAGCCCTCGCAGCATCGACCCCTCCCTCTGACCAAGCCCTCGCAGCATTGACCCATCCCTCTGACCAAGCGCTCGCAGCATCAACCCATCCCTCTGACCAAGCGCTCGCAGCATCAACCCATCCCTCTGACCAAGCGCTCACAGCATCAACCCATCCCTCTGACCAAGCGCTCGCAGCATCAACCATCCCTCTGGCCAAGCACTCGCAGCATCAACCCCATCCCTCTGACCATGCGCTCGCAGCATCAACCCATCCCTCTGCCCAAGCGCTCGCAGCATCAACCCATCCCTCTGACCGAGCTCTCGCAGCATCAACCCATCCCTCTGAGCAAGCACTCGCAGAATCAACCCATCCCTCAAAGCGCTCGCAGCATCAACAGCATCAACCCATCCCTCTAACCAAGCACTGACAGCATCAACCCATCCCTCTGACCAAGCACTCGCAGCATCAACCCATCCCTCTGACCAAGCGGTCGCAGCATCAACCCATCCCTCTGACCAAGCGCTCGCAGCATCAACCCATCCCTCTGAACAAGCGCTCGCAGCATCAACCCATCCCTCTGACCAAGCGCTCGCAGCATCAACCCATCCCTCTGACCAAGCCCTCGCAGCATCGACCCATCCCTCTGACCAAGTGCTCGCAGCATCAACCCATCCCGCAAAGCGCTCACAGCATCAACCCATCCCTCTGACCAAGCACTCGCAGCATCAACCATCCCTCTGACCAAGTGCTTGCAGCATCAACCCATCCCTAAAAGCGCTCGCAGCATCAACAGCATCAACTCATCCCTCTGACCAAGCGCTCGCAGCATCAACCCATCCATCTGACCAAGCACTCGCAGCATAAACCCATCCCTCTGACCAAGCGCTCACAGCATCAACCCATCCCTCTGACCAAGCCCTCGCAGCATCGACCCCTCCCTCTGACCAAGCCCTCGCAGCATTGACCCATCCCTCTGACCAAGTGCTCGCAGAATCAACCCATCCCTCAAAGCGCTCGCATCATCAACAGCATCAACCCATCCCTCTAACCAAGCACTGACAGCATCAACCCATCCCTCTGACCAAGCTCTCGCAGCATCAACCCATCCCTCTGACCAAGCTCTCGCAGCATCAACCCATCCCTCTGACCAAGCTCTCGCAGCATCAACCCATTCCTCTGACCAAGCTCTCGCAGCATCAACCCATCCCTCTGACCAAGCGCTCGCAGCATCAACCCATCCCTCTGACCAAGCACTCGCAGCATCAACCCATCCCTCTGACTAAGCGGTCGCAGCATCAACCCATCCTCTGACCAAGCGCTCGCAGCATCAACCATCCCTCTGACCAAGCGCTCGCAGCATTCAACCCATCCCTCTGCCCAAGCGCTCGCAGCATCAACCCATCTCTCTGACAAAGCGCTCGCAGCATCAACTCATCCCTCAAAGCACTTGCAGCATCCACAGCATCAATCCATCCCTCTAACCAAGCACTCACAGCATCAACCCATCCCTCTGACCAAGTGCTTGCAGCATCAACCCATCCCTCTAACCAAGCACTGACAGCATCAACCCATCCCTCTGACCAAGTGCTCACAGCATCAACCCATCCCTCTGACCAAGCGCTCGCAGCATCAACCATCCCTCTGACCAAGCACTCGCAGCATCAACCCATCCCTCTGACCAAGCGCTCGCAGCATCAACCCATCCCTCAAAGCGCTCGCAGCATCAAACCATCCCTCTGACCAAGCACATCGCAGCATCAACCCATCCCTCTGACCAATCGATCGCAGCATCAACCAATCCCTCTGACCAAGCGCTCGCAGCATCAACCCATCCCTCTGACCAAGCGCTCGCAGCATCAACCCATCCCTCTGACCAAGCGCTCACAGCATCAACCCATCCCTCTGACCAAGCGCTCGCAGCATCAACCATCCCTCTCACCAAGCACTGACAGCATCAACCCATCCCTCTGACCAAGCGCTCGCAGCATCAACCCATCCCTCTGACCAAGCACTCGCAGCCTCAACCCATCCCTCTGACCAAGCGCTCACAGTTCAACCCATCCCTCTGACCAAGCACTCGCAGCATCAACCCATCCCTCTGACCAAGCGCTCACAGCATCAGCCCATCCCTCTGACCAAGCACTCGCAGCATCAACCCATCCCTCTGACCAAGCGCTCACAGTTCAACCCATCCCTCTGACCAAGCACTCGCAGCCTCAACCCATCCCTCTGACCAAGCGCTCACAGTTCAACCCATCCCTCTGACCAAGCACTCGCAGCATCAACCCATCCCTCTGACCAAGCGCTCACAGCATCAGCCCATCCCTCTGACCAAGCGCTCACAGTCTCAACCCATCCCTCTGACCAAGCGCTCGCATACCTTGTGTGAAAAGTACGCAAGATACACAATTTGCGCATGTACGTATGAATGTTACTTACACTACGCAAATTACTTATGAAAAAAGGGGGAGGGGCTGTGTTAATTTTTTTTCTATTACATAAAATTCATTTTAAGTAAACAATTTTTCCCCAATTTTTTTTCTTATCTGATGAATCGATTAATTGAAATAATAATCGGCCAACAATCGATTATGAGAATAATCGTTAGTTGCAGCCCTAATGATCTTCCCCTCCTGGCTGTGGAAGGCAGGGAGTGCATTCTTCTGTGAACTCTTCTCTCTTGAATGTACCATCTGGGAAATGTAATCGATCCTCACTTACCCAGCCCCGGTTTCATCACTAAACCTTTCCGGAAGATTTGTGGTTGTAGTTAAGGATCAGGAGACCAGAAGTGACATTTCACAAACATTGGAGAGTTTCATTGAACCTCAGTAAGGTTTAAGAGCTTCTCTCTGAGCAATCCAGAAGACACTCACTTTAAATTGTGTTAGAATTGGGAGGATTCACAATCTGCCATGTGCAACAACGCGTACAAAGAATGTGGGCGGCTCCAGCACCGCTCTATGTAATGGAAAACTCCTCTAAAGGGTGAGGAATGAGTGCTTTAACGGGTCTCCCTTGATCCCACTTTCCCATTTGGAGAGAGCCCTCTCTTTTAGCCGAGTTTTAATGAATCCAGATTATGGGATGGCCCATCCAGGTAGAATCTGTACCTTCCTCATGTACATCTAGGACAGGGGTCAAACCTTGGCTCCCTGATGTTTTGGGAACTACATTTCCCTTGTGGCTCAGTCAGCCTAATGGGTGACTGAGCATCTTGGGAGATGTAGTTCCCAAACCATCAGGGAGCCAAGGTTGTTGACCCGTGCTCTAGGAAGAGAGCATAGTGTCCATTCATTTTTCTGGTGCTGAAGATATTGCCACCTCTGTGGTGTCACTTGTATATTTGGTCAAACGGCTGTCGGGTATTCCTCACATCCAGTTTCAGTTGTGAGAATGCAGAAGAAATCGTTGACCTCACAGAGGATGATCATAATGCTGCATTTTATGGCCAATGTTTGTAACCATGCAATAAATGAGACCTGCGGATGCAAGTTTCAGAGGAAACTCTTAGCTTTCCGAGAGATGTGGCTCTTTTGTAAGACTCATTAGTTGTTTAAATCGGAGCAGGGGACGTGGTGTGTACATGTGAAGTCAGAGTTGACAATAAAATCATAGTGTTCTGGTCTCCAGGATATACTTAGCCATACAGCAGCAGTGATTTCAGGATATTTAAATGACACCCCCTTTTCCATTTTAGGGGGTTCTGTCCTTTAAAGATTCAGTTGGGTTGTGCAATTCTGTTGACCTTAGTTTGACAAGGAGAATACATGTTATTTTAGTGGGTTGCATTTTGCACGCTTTCCCCACCTCCTTTCGCCGTCTGTTCCTCGTAGAATGCTAAAAGGAATTACAGGAAATGTCACCAAGCCCGGGTTTGCCACTTTGTGTGCCGGCACCTTGTAATGGAGCAGAAATTACAAGGTAGGGCTGAGCACAAGCTTTCAAGACCCTAGAATCGTCCTCCTTACAAGATTAGACTGTAGTAGGTGTATTCAGGTTGTGATTGACCAACATCAGAGTACACAAAGCTGGGTTTCTTGAATTAGTTGATGGACATGTAAACATGTGGAGCCAAGAGACCTCTGTTGTGCTTGTCATTGTTGTAGCACACTAAGGAATCTGTTCCCTTGACCACAATTCTGATGCTTTTCTAAAAGAAGATGGTGGGACGGAAGCTGAGCTCCCTATATATATTTATTTATTTATTTATAAAGGATTTTAACAGGAAGGATACATTGAGATTTCTCTCGTTTTCAAGTATGTCCTGGGTTCAAGAACATTGAAATGTTACAGTTACAGAAATACAAAGTAATACAATGCAAGATATTAAAAAAAACAACACAAATATACAGATTAACAGAAAATAAATATGTAGGAAATATAGTCACTAGGTTACATGTTTACAGGAGCATTCTGTATATAGTCACTGTGTTACATGTTTACAGGTGCATTCTGTATATAGTCACTGTGTTACATGTTTACAGGTGCATTCTGTATATAGTCACTGTGTTACATGTTTACAGGTGCATTCTGTATATAGTCACTGTGTTACATGTTTACAGGTGCATTCTGTATATAGTCACTGTGTTACATGTTTACAGGTGCATTCTGTATATAGTCACTGTGTTACATGTTTACAGGTGCATTCTGTATATAGTCACTGTGTTACATGTTTACAGGTGCATTCTGTATTGAGGTATGTTAGTAAGGAGCTCTTGAGTGACTTAAGACTGGGGGAAGATTTGATGGTGTCTGGGAGGTTATTCCATAATTGTGGTGCTCTGTAGGAAAATGAGGACCGAGCCACTGTCTTTTTGTATTGTGGTATTGCAGCTAAGGTGCTGGTCCTGGATCGGAGGTTATAGGATGAGGGAGCTGCTGGGGGAAGCAGTCTATTCAGGTAGGGTGGCAGCTTCCCAGAAATGCTCTTAAACACCAGGCTTGAAAGGTGAAGGGTGCGTTTAGACTCCAGCGATGGCCAGTTTAGTTCTTTTAACATGTCACAATGGTGGGTCATGTAGTTACATTGTAGCACAAAGCGGCAGAATGAGTTATACAATGTAGTAAGTTTAAGAAGGTGTGTTTGCGGGGGGGCCGCATACACTACATCTCCGTAATCAATAGCCGGCATAAGCATTTGTTGTACAATCTGCTTTCTTACCACGGGGCTCAGGCAGGATTTGTTTCTGTACAGGGCACCTAGTTTGGGGTAGAGTTTAGATGAGAGTTTTTCGATGTGGGGCCAAAGGATAGATTAGGGTCCAACCACATACCTAGATATTTGAGAGAAGTGACTGTGGTCAGCGTGTCATTTGATTTTGTCCCAACACATAGATGGGAATTTTGCAATTTGTGTAGTTTAGGTTTTGTTCCAAAAGAGCATCGTTACAGTTTTGTCAGTATTTAGAAAAAGGTTTGTTGTGTTTGATCCACTTTTCTACCTCTGTGAATTGTTCTTGCAGCACGGCCTCCAGCTGCGGGAGATTTGGTCTGCTGGTATAGATTACAGTGTCGTCTGCGTACATGTGTACAGTTGAGGCTTTGCAGACGTTGGGCAGATCATTTATGAATATTGTGAATAGCAGGGGGCCTAGCATTGAGCCTTGGGGTACACCGCAAGTGACTGGGAGGGGGAGGGAGGAGCTGCCAGAAATTGACACATATTGTGATCGGTCGGATACATATGATTGAAACCAGGTTAGCGTGCGATCACCAATGCCAGAGTTTTTAAGTTTTTCTAACAAGATGCCATGGTCTACCGTGTCAAAGGCCTTGGCAAAATCAAGGAAGATGGCTCCAGTTAGGTTTCCTTGTTCCATCCCAGCTTGGATATCATTGCAGACTTTTAAAAGGGCGGTTGTTGTTGAGTGATTTGGATGAAACCCTGATTGATCCTGGGTTAAGTAGTTCCAATATTGATAATAATCACGTAATTGTGTGTAGACACATTTTTCTAAGATTTTTGACATTACAGGGAGCAACGATATCGGACGGTAGTTTGATACCAAAGTACTGTCACCACTTTTATGGATAGGTACCACTCTCACAGTCTTCCAGAGTTTGGGTATGTATCCAGTCACCAGTGATTTGTTGATTAGGGTTGCAACAGGATTTGCAATTACCGGTGCACTGATTTTCAGCAGCATTGCTGGTATTTGATCAGGTCCAGACTGGTATTTCATTTTTTGGTTACGGAGAAGTTTAGTAATGACACTGACAGGCACTGGTCTAAAACTGAATTCCAGTCTGATACAGGGACTTTGCACAGTTGGAGGGGCCTGACCTGCATGAGGCCTCTTTGATTGCATGTCATTTCCTAGCTTGGCATTCAAAGTGGTGGCGCATTCAACAAAATAACCATTAAAGGCATTTGCTACATCTAGGGGTGTTACAGGGTTTGGTTGTTTTCATTGACAGCAGCCGGCTGGGAGTGGACTGGGGGTGCTTGTATGTTACTTATGGTTCTCCAAAAGTTTCTAGGGTTTGATATGTTATTGTTTAGATTTTCTTTGAATTAATGGGCTTTGGCCATTTTTGTTTGTTTTGTGCATTCATTCCGGCATTTTCGGTATTCGCAGTGATCGTTCATGGAACCAGTACTCTTGAAGTTTGTCCATAGTGAATTTCTTAGCTGGTACATTAGTGTAAGATCAGCTGTAACCCAGGGGAGATGGGTCCCCTTTACTCGCACTTTATGCAGCGGGGCATGGGAATTCCAGACTTGCAGGAACTCAGACTGAAAGTATTCAACTGCACAGTCTATGTCTGGGATTAGGTTTAGCCTGTACCAGGGGAGCTATTTTAGATCACTTAGGAAGGATTCAAGAATACATTTCTTGAAAGACCTGGTGGTTACCTTTTGGGGGAGATTTCAAGGCCTTTATTTTGCGCACGCAGTACACTAGACAATGGTCACTAAAGCTATTAGCAAGAACGCCTGCCTCCTGTATTCTATCAGGAGATGAGGAGAGAATCCAGTCCAGCAAGGTATGGTTAGGACTTTTCATATTAATGCGAGTGAGGGAGGAGATTAATTGAGTTAGCTATATTTGTAGTTTAAATTTTAGTGATTGGACAAATAGGTTGTATCTCCCAAACAATCCTCTACATCTCCCAAAATCACGTGGCGCCTTCCTACCATCATGATAATGTCCGTCATGGAAGAAGGCAGTGACTGACAGGGAGATCCATAGAGATTTGATATCATTCCCTGTAAACAGAGACAATAACTCTGTGAAAGCCTCCTAATTATTAGGATTGCATCAGTACCATTTTTTTTAAGACCGAGTACAAGTACCAATACTTTTTTCCAGGTACTGACCGATACCGAGTACCAATACTTTTATTTAAAGTCATGTGACACTTTCCAATAATTTAGGATTTTGCTGAAAGCCTGTCCAGTTTGTTAATTTTGAAAGGTATGGATGGACACCCCATTTACCCCCCTGCGCGCACACACACACACCATATATATATATATATATCCACAAACACGCACCAGATAAATGTATACCCTACAGGCATCAGATACATGTATAACCCAATAGACACCAGACCAGAGTGTGTGTGTGTGGTTTAGATTGGCCACTCGTCTGGAATCCCCAGCCACAATCCCTTGAGATCGTGCACAATTCGGGATCTCGCAAACTCTGAAATCTCGCCGCTCTTAATTTTTGCTGGTGGCCGCCCGTTGGAGCACTGCCAGACACAGGGGCCTATCGGGATGCCGTTAGAGCATTTCAACAGCCACCTAAGCCCCTCGGATGCCGGCAAGCCAGCTCAGTGCTGGCTTCCAGTATTGGGGCGGTATCGGGGCATCTGCATTAGTACTAAGTTCTTCTATCGGTATCGGTGCATCCTGACTAATTATCATAAACTCCACTTCCCGCATTCCCCTCCTTTGCAGCAAGGCTGTTGTGTCCTTCAAACTATTTTTCCGGGAGCCTGGGGGTTCAATGACCGAGTTAATGAATCCTTGCGAGTCAGAGACAATGTGTTTTGGAGGTCAGACGGTTTATGTGCGAGGAACAAAGGAAACATCCTGAAATTGGTGAGATAAACCAAAAGTGACTGATACCACACAGGAATTGTGGTTTACTCATTAGAGAAGTCCCTGCACGTGCACAGCAGTGCACAGCAGAAGCCAGTTTCAGGGGCTTTGCCTGAAGACTTACATTTAGGTCAGGAAGGAGAAGTCTACTGACTCAGGAGTAAGTTGCTCGGGCATTAACGAGTTTAAATTATGTGAATTTCTATTTTTTGATTGATTTTGAGAATGTTCACAACAACTGGAATGTCCCTTTAAATTCCGTCTTTCTCTCGTTTTCATGAAGTCCCAGTCATGTTCTGGTCAGAAAGACGCTCTTAAAATATTGTTTTTTAATTTAACCTCTGGATTCCTACTCTCACACCTTGTCCAGGTTGCTCTTCCAGTACACAGATAGTCCAGGACATACAGGTAGATTCAAAACGGAAACCAGGGTGGTGAATAAAATGTGTAAAACGGGTTTGCCTTCAATGAACCAAAACAAAATAATCTTACTGCTCTGCTTATTCATCCACTGAGCTGTCTCTGTTATCCAATGCGTCGCTATATAAAGAATATGATTGGCTGATTGATCACAATTGCCCTAAGCAAAGTACAGCTTGAGGCCGGGGGAAGGGTGGCCGTGCTGGTAAAAATGGAGGTAAAAATTCAGGAAAATACAAATCCTTACCTTTCAACGTGGATCAGACCGACCGGAAATGTCAATGAGCTTCATCACCATGACCATGTCACGAGCAAAACAATCCCAGGCTTTATCCCGCCAGTGCCCCAGGGGATGCAAGGCAGATTTTGCTCTTATTGGACAGTTGCATCCTACATATCCCCTTAGCTCGATATTCTGAGTCCAGAGTAAACTTCCCAAAGCCCTCAATGTCCATGGTGTTTGCAAGTTTACAGTACGTTCTGGTTAAGCTTGCATCTACTTGACATACCCTGCATGGAAATCTTTTCCAGCATTTTCTCATTAATTCAATTGTTTTCTGGGATTTTTTCATCAAAATTATATTCTGGAATTTTATCGGTATTTGAATTGTTTCTGGGATTTGTTCACTATTTTAGTTGTATTCCAGAATTTTTTTTTATCCGTAGTTGGATTTTTTTTCCAGGATTTTGTATTTATTTGAATTGTTTTCCAGTATGTTTTCACTATGTAAACAGTTTTCCAGCATTTTATCAGTGTTTGAATTGACTTCTGGGATCTTCTTGGTGTTTAAATTGCTTTCCAGGATTTTATGTTTATTTCAAATGTATAACTTCATTTTCTCAGTATTATAATTCTGTTCTGAAATTTTCTTCTCTTTTTGTGATTTTTCTCCGCATTTGAATCGCATTTCAGGATTTTTCAATATTTATTTTATATTCCTGGATTTTCTTGGTATTTGAATTGTATTCTGAGATTTTTTTCAGTATATGATTTGTATTTTGGAATTTTTAAAATATTTATACTATATTCCAGGATTTTCTCCCTATAGAAGTTTTTTCTGAGATTTTCTTAGGGTTTCAATTACATTTTGTAGTTTTCTTAGTATTTGAATTGTATTCTGGAAATTTCTCAGTGGTTTAATTTTATTCTGGAATTTATTTCACAAATTAAATTTTATTTCTGTTGTCTTCACAGTATTTGAATTTGTTTCTGAGATTTTATTCAATATTTAAATTATATTGTAAAATTTTCTCATTATGTATCTGAGTTGTATTTCAGAATTTTTTTTCAATATCTATATTAAGAGATTTTATCACTATTCAAGTTGTTTTATGACATTTTCTTAGCATTTCAAGTATATTTTGTGGTTTTCTCAGTATTTCAATTGTTTTATATAATTTTCTCAGTATATGATTTATCTTCTGGGATCTTCTCGGTATTTGAATTGTGTTTTAGGATTTTCTCAGTATTTGAATTTGTATTTCAGAATTTTTTTTCAATATGTATAACATATTCTGAGATTTTCTCACTACTTGCATTGTTTTCTGAGACCTTTTCAATATTTCAATTATATTTGAATTGTGGTTTGGAATTTTCTCATTATTTGAATTGTGGTTTGGGATTTTCTCAATATTTATATTCTATTCTGAGATGTTCTCTTTGAATTCTGTTCTGGGATTTTCTCAGTATTTAAATTGTATTCTGGGATGTTGTCAGTATTTGAATTTTGTTCTAAAATTTTCTCAGAAAATTCCAGAATACAATTCAAATACAAAGAAAATCTCAGAACAAAATTTAAAATGCCGAGAAAATCCTAGAATACAATTCAAATACTATTTGTATTGTATAATAGGACTTTTTCAGTATTTGAATTCTGTTCTGTGACTTCCTCAGTATTTGAGTTCCGTTCTGGGATTTTCTCAGTCTTTTAATTCTGTTCTGGGATTTTCTCAGTTTTTGAAATGTGTTCTGGGATTTTCTCAGCTTTTGAAATGTGTTCTGGGATTTTCTTTTTGAAATGTGTTCTTGGATTTTCTTTTTGAAATGTGTTCTTGGATTTTCTCAGTATTTTAATACTGTTCTGGGATTTTCTTACTTTTACAACATTTTAAAATACAATTCTAACAGTAAGAAAATCCCAGAAGATAATTCATATACTGAGAAAATCCCAAAACAAAATTCAAATACTGACAAAATCTCAGAACAGAATTCAAATAGCGACAAAATCCCAGAATACAATTCAAATGCTGAGAAAATCCTAGACAAAATTCAAATAAATGGGATAAAATCCCAGAATAAATTATAAATATTGAAAAATGTCCTGAAATACAAATTCAAACACTTAGAACATTTTAAAATACAATTCTAAGTGTTTGAATTTGTATTTCAGGATTTGTTTTCAATACTTATAATTTATTCTTGGATTTTGTCACATTTATTTGAATTCTGTGACTTCTTCAGTATTTGAATTGTATTCTGGGATTTTCTCAGTATTTGAGTTATATTTTGGGATTTTCTCAGTATTTGAATTGTATTCTGGGATTTTCTCAGTATTTGAATTGTATTTTGGGATTTTCTCAGTATTTGAATTGTGGGATTTTCCTCAGTATTTGAATTGTGGGATTTTCTCAGTATTTGAATTTGTGGGATTTTCTCAGTATTTGAATTGTATTCTGGGATTTTCTCAGTATTTGAATTGTATTTTGGGATTTTCTCAGTATTTGAATTGTGGGATTCTCTCAGTATTTGAATTGTATTTTGGGATTTTCTCAGTATTTGAATTGTATTCTGGGATTTTCTCAGTATTTGTATTGTATTCTGGGATTTTCTCAGTTATTTGTATTGTATTCTGGGATTTTCTCAGTATTTGAATTGTGGGATTCTCTCAGTATTTGAATTGTATTTTGGGATTTTCTCAGTATTTCAATTGTGGGATTCTCTCAGTATTTAAATTGTATTTTGGGATTTTATCAGTATTTGAATTGTGGGATTCTCTCAGTATTTGAATTGTATTTTGGGATTTTCTCAGTATTTGAATTGTGGGATTTTCTCAGTATTTGAATTGTGGGATTTTCTCAGTATTTGAATTTGTGGGATTTTCTCAGTATTTGAATTGTATTTTGGGATTTTCTCAGTATTTGTATTCTATTCTGGGATTTTCTCAGTATTTGAATTGTGGGATTCTCTCAGTATTTGAATTGTATTCTGGGATTTTCTCAGTATTTGAATTGTATTTTGGGACTTTATCAGTATTTGAATTGTATTCTGGGATTTTCTCAGTATTTGTATTCTGGGATTTTCTCAGTATTTGAATTCTGTTTTGGGATTTGCTATTTGAATTGTAGTTTGGGATGTTCTCTTTGAATCCTGTTCTAAGATTTTCTCAGTATTTAAATTATATTTTGTGATTTTCTCTTTGAAATCTTATCTGGGACTTTCTCAGTATTTGATTTTTTTTTTCTTGGACTTTTTCCGTATTTGAATTCTCTTATGGGAGTTTCACTTTGCATTGTAGTTTGGGATGTTCTCTTTGAATCCTGTTCTAAGATTTTCTCAGTATTTGAATTGTGTTCTGGGATTATATCAGGATTTTTTCAATATCTATTTTATACTCTGAGATTTTTCTCACTATTCAAGTTGTTTTATGACATTTTCTCAGCATGTCAGTTATATGTTGTGGTTTTCTCAGTATTTGAATTCTGTTCTGGAATTTTCTCTTTGAATTTGAGGTTATTCTCTGTATTTGAATTCTATTTCGGGACTTTCTCCGTATTGGAATTATTTTCTGGGACTTTCTCAGTATATGAATTATCTTCTGGGATTTTCTTACTGTTAGAATTGTATTTTAAAATTTTCTCAGTGTTTGAACTTGTATGTCAGGATTTTTTCAATATTTATAATATATTCTGGGATTTTCTCACTATTTGAGTTGTTTTCTGAGATTTTTAGTTTTTCAATTACTTTTGGTTTTTCTCACTGTGAATTGATATCTGTGTGTTTTTTCTTCATTTGAATTCTATTCTGGGATTTTCTCGGTATTTGAATTATGTTCTAGGATTTTCTCCTTGAATTATATTCTGGAATTTTATCAGAATTTGAATTGTGTTCTGGGATTTTCATTTCAGGATTTTTTCAATATCTTTATTATATTCTGGGATTTTCTCACTATTCAAATTGTTTTATGACATCTTCTCAACATTTCATTTATATTTTGTTGTTTTCTCAGTATTTGAATTCTGCTCTGGGATTTTCTAACCTTTTTGAATTTCGATAAACTCTCATCTAAACTCTACCCCAAACTAGGTGCCCTGTACAGAAACAAATCCTGCCTGAGCCCCGCGGTAAGAAAGCAGATTGTACAACAAATGCCTCTGCCGGCTATTGATTACGGAGATGTAATGTATGCAGCCGGCCCGCAAACACACCTTCAGAAACTTATTACATTATATAACTCATTCTGTCGCTTTGCATTACAATGTAACTACATGACCCACCATTGTGACATGTTAAAAGCTAAAACTAAACTGGCCATCGCTGGAGTCTAAACGCACCCTTCACCTTTCCAGCCTGGTGTTTAAGAGCATTTCTGGGAAGCTGCCACCCTACCTGAATAGACTGCTTCCCCCAGCAGCTCCCTCATCCTATAACCTCAGATCCAGGACCAGCACCTTACTTGCAATACCACACTACAAAAAGACAGTGGCTCGGTCCTCATTTTACTACAGAGCATCACAATTATGGAATAACCTCCCAGACACCATCAAATCTTCCCCCAGTCTTAAGTCACTCAAGAGCTCCTTACTAACATACCTCAATACAGAATGTGCCTGTAAACATGTAACACAGTGACTATATACAGAATACACCTGTAAACATGTAACACAGTGACTATATACAGAATGCGCCTGTAAACATGTAACACAGTGACTATATACAGAATGCACCTGTAGACATGTAACACAGTGACTATATACAGAATGCACCTGTAAACATGTAACACAGTGACTATATACAGAATGCACCTGTAAACATGTAACACAGTGACTATATACAGAATGCGCCTGTAAACATTTAACACAGTGACTATATACAGAATGTGCCTGTAAACATGTAACACAGTGACTATATACAGAATGCACCTGTAAACATGTAACACAGTGACTATATACAGAATGCACCTGTAAACATGTAACACAGTGACTATATACAGAATACGCCTGTAAACATGTAACCTAGTGACTATATACAGAATGCACCTGTAAACATGTAACATAGTGACTATATACAGAATGCACCTGTAAACATGTAACATAGTGACTATATACAGAATGCGCCTGTAAACATGTAACACAGTGACTATATACAGAATGCACCTGTAAACATGTAACACAGTGACTATATACAGAATGCACCTGTAAACATGTAACATAATGACCATTTCCTACATATTTATTTTCTGTTACTCTGTATATTTTTGTTGTGTTTTTTTTTTTAATATCTTGCATTTATTACTTTGTATTTCTGTAACTGTAACACTTCAATGTTCTTGAACCCAGGACATACTTGAAAACGAGATAAATCTCAATGTATCCTTCCTGGTAAAATCCTTTATAAATAAATAAATCAGGAATTTTTTTCAGTATATGAGTTGCTTTTGGAGATATTTTTAGTATTTCAATTATTTTTGTGGTTTTCTCACCTTTTGAACTGTATTCTGTAATTTTTTTTCAGTGTTTGAATTCTATGCTGGGATTTTCTCAGTATTTGAATATTATTCTGGGATTTTCTCAGTATTTGAATTCTGTTCTGGATTTTCTATTTGAATTGTATTTTGGGATTTTCTCAGTATTTGAATTCTGTTCTGGGATTTGCTATTTGAATTGTATTTTGGGATTTTCTCATGCTTTAAATTGTTGTCCATGATTTGCTCAGAGTTCGGGAATGCAACGCAAATCGTTTTGGATGAATGGGCATGGATGCATATTTTGTTAGGTGCAGGACTCGTAATCAATATTGACCCATTGCCCTCTATTGTGTGCAGAATGTTGGTATAATTGTAATTATGCAAGAATGCTGTTGTCTGTCTTCTTGTCTGTTACTATCTGCTGATCAGATTAGTCTTCCATTAAACCTGCTCTCAGGAGGGTGTAAATATCTGATTAACAGCTCCTCAAACATGATCTTCGTTATCAGACAACCACTGCCTGTTTTACACTGTAATCTGTTTGTTAAATGCCATTGTCTTAATGCCTTTAGAAATGCTAAGTAATGTTTAATGTAACTGTTTTATCTAACTGACCTAATGTAAATAGATTTCACCTTCCAAAAGGCAAATGTTTGTGCAGTTACCTGTTTCAGCATAATTAGGTCCCCCTAGAAGATGTTGTGATTTTGTGAATGTAAATGACCCGTTTGACCACATAAATATCTTTGCTTGTCCTCTGATTAAACCAGTTCTATTCTGACCCTACTTGAAGTCACGGCTCATGGTTTGGGTAGCAGCTAGACATGTGCATTCGTTTTAGTACTAAAGCGATTTATTCCGAATTTTGGGATAATTTAGTTTTAGTATGACTCAAGAGAAACGAAACTGCTCAGTACAAAAAACGAAAGAAACTAAAATAAAATGCACTACATTTTAGTTTCAGTCCTCTTTGTGATATTATATTGATGAGTGAAGGAGACCAGCAATGAAGAGCGCAACATCCGAAGTTCTGCACCCTCCACATGCCAATGCAGGAAGATGTTCTATACAGAGAGGGACATTAATTCAGGAGGATGTTCTATATATTATACAGAGAGGGGTATTAATTAATGCAGGTGGATGTTGTATACATTATACAGAGAGGGGTATTAATTAATGCAGGAGGATGTTCTAAACATTATACAGAGAGGAGCCTTTTTTTTTTTTTAGCCCTTTAAATCCAGTGGCTGTGAGTGCGGAGATTGGCTGCTTGTTACATTATCTCTCAGTACAATGTATCAGGCTCAGCTGTTACAGTAACTGACTGCTGCTCATCACAGCGCTCAGAGTTTCAGTAAAACAAGAAAATAATATTGTTCTAACGTCTTATATATAAAATATTATTTACTAGTTTTACTGAAACTCTGAGCGCTGTGATGAGCAGCAGTCAGTTACTGTAACAGCTTTGCCTGACACGGGGCAGTATTGCAATGTTGGTGCTAACTTAACCAGAGCTGTTGTAACTGAAAACCTCCATAGGCTATAATAGCTCTGGGAAGTTTACAACAGCTCTGGTTATGTTAGCACCAGCTATATAATATGGCCCACATTGTGCTGAGAGTGAAAGATACTGTAACAAGCAGCGATCTCAGCCCTCTGAGGAGCCACTACAATAGTAATTGTATCCACTGGTTTTCGGATGAATGAAATTAGTTTTCATACTAAAGAACTGAAAACGAATTTCTTTAGCAACTAAATAAATTGCATTTTAGTACTAATGCATTAGTTCAAAACGAAATTTTGTGCTGTGCACATGTCTAGTAGCAGCTATCTTCTGCTTGCTGTGCCTATGAAAGGCTCCAGGTCTACAGCTTAGGCTTCTTTCTGGGGGATGCTAGCAAGGCTCTTTACATGTACCAGTCTTTATGCTGCGGCTAAGGATTGGAGAAAGACATGGCAGACACGAGGAGAACCCAGGTGTCCAGCAAGGAAGCAGCATTGACAGATGTGACCCTGTCAGGGCACAGAGGTCTGTTACAGGGAATAACAATAATTTGTCTGTAATTTTCATAAATCTCTCTTTTAATCGTCTTCACGTTACGTTTTTACAATTTGTCTTGGACGTTAAAGTTTATAAATATCATTTACTTATTCATTAATACAATAAACATTTTTTTTTTTTGTAAGGGGTTTCAAAATGAAGTTTTCCCCCAATATTTCATCTTTTCATATTGTTCTCTCTCATATTCATAAAGAACAGTTATCTCTTCACTCCTCTACTACAGGATTGCAAACTCCGGTGCTGCGACCTGGTCGCCACATTACAAACCTACAAGATATCCCACAGCACAGAGTCTTTGTATAGCTCTTAGAATGTTACTTCATTCAACCAATGTTTCTGTCCTGACGGACTTTTTTATGACTTTGAATAAAGTAACATTATAACAGCTATACAAAAACTCTGTGTTGCTGGAAATCTTGCAAGTAAAACTATTGAATACATTATACAACACATTAGGGCTGAAACAACTAATAAATTAATCGACAACTAATCGATAATGAGACTAGTTGATAACTATTTTCATTATCGATTTAATCAACGTCGATAGGATGCACCGATACCACTTTTTCAAGACCAAGTACGAGTACCGATACTTTTTTTTCAAGTACTCAACGATACCGAGTACCGATACTTTTATTTTATGTCATGTGACCGCTTTACAATAAGAACAGACCTCATATAAAAATGCCCCCAGTTCTCATGGATTATGCCCCCAGCTCAAATGGATATGCCCCCAGCTCACATGGATTATGCCCCCAGCTAACATGGATATGCCCCCAGCTCTCATGGATATGCCCCCCAGCTCTCATGGATATGCCCCCAGCTCTCATAGATATGCCCCCAGTTCTCATGGATATGCTCCCAGCTCATGGATATGCCCCCCAGCTCATGGATTATGTCCTAGCTCATGGATATGCCCCCCAGCTCATGGATTATGCCCCCGCACTCATGGATATGCCCCCCAGCTCATGGATTATGTCCTAGCTCATGGATATGCCCCCCAGCTCATGGAGTATGCCCCCGCACTCATGGATATGCCCCCCAGCGCTCATGGATATGCCCCCAGAGCTCATGGATATGCCCCAGCTCATGGATATGCCCCCCAGCTCATGGATTATGCCTCCCAGCTCTCATGGATTATGCCTCCAAGCTCTCATGGATTATGCCCCAGCTCTCATGGATTATGCCCCAGCTCATGGATATTACCCCCAGCTCTCATGGATATGACCCCAGCTCTCATGGATATGACCCCAGCTCATGGATATGACCCCAGCTCATGGATATGCCCCCCAGCTCATGGATATGCCCCCAGCTCATTGTGTGTATGTGTAATATATTACACACACACACAGACAGGTCGGCTGTCCGAATGCTCTATCGGCATTCGGACAGGCCCTGCAGCTGCTCTCCGCATTCATACTTACCTTCCTGAGCGACGCCGGCAAAGTCTTTGCGCGTGTGCTCGTTGGAAGGCCCCCAGCTGCGATCACGTGGGACTCCGTGATTGCGTCTGGGGTCCTTCCAAAGAGCGCACGCGTTGAAACTTTACTGGTGTAGCTCAGGAAGGTAAGTATGAATGCGGAGAGCAGCTGCAGGGCCTGTCCGAATGCCGATAGAGCATTCGGACAGCCGCCCCAGCCCCTCGGATGCCGGCAAGCCGGCTCAATGCTGGCTTCCGGTATCGGAAGAAATATCGGGGGTACTGCAGGAGTACCAAGTACTCTTGCAGTACCCGGTATTGGCACCGATTCCGATACTAGTATTGGTATCGGTGCAACCCTAGTTGTTGATTAATCAATTTGTGTACAGCACAAACTGTTTTGAGTCAGAATGAGTTAAACGTTATCACCTCACACGCTGCTTCGGAGCTGATTGGAGAAGACGCATCGCGGCTTTACTCTGTGTGTTTTAGTTGTACGGTTATGTCAGACACAACCAGCCTGATTTTATTCAGTTTACAACAGTAGCAGTATTCTAAACACAAACCCTGAGATACTGTCACTGGGTGTGGGAGCTGTAATGCTGGTGTTTTATCCTTACTTGAAGCTGGAGTCCTGAGCCTCCACCTCAACCTGCCTGACACCCCCTCTTTGGTCTGAAGCTCCCATTCCCTCCCTTTGATCAGGTCCCATCACTCACACAAACTCCCTCTCACACTCGGGTCAAGTCCCTTCCCCAAACTCACTCCCTTGCACCTCCAGACCCTCCTCCAGCTCAGTTTGTTCATGAAATTATTGTAAAGGGACACTCTAATATTTTAAAGTGTTCAGGCTGCGTGGCGCCCCCCCCCCTTCTCACCCTGATTTTGTGCTGACATCATCATGCCTATCTGAGCGCTCGTAGCAGCGTTCGTTTGGGGAAAAGCTGGGCTAAAGCTGCGCACACAGAATCCATCACTGTGACCAGCCGCTCGTGTACCTTGTGTGAGATGAGTATGCAGTTTGCGTATTGACATACAAAAGTTATGTACAGTACACAAATTACTTACGAAAAAAGGGAGGAGGAGGGCAGGGGATGACGTATGTTTTTTTTTTTACATAATGTTCCTTTTAAAGGAAATAAAAATATATGTTTCTTTTGTCCGATGAATCAATTAATCTAAAAAATAATTGGCCAACTAATCAATTATGAAAATATTTGTTACAGCCCTGCAGCAGATATACATGTACACTCACCGGCCACTTTATTAAGTACACCTTGCTAGTGCTGGGTTGGACCCCCTTTTGTCTTAACTCTTCGTGGCATGGATTCACAAGGTGTTTGAAACATTCCTCATAGGTTTGCTCCATATTGACATGACGACGACGCACAGTTGCAGCAGATTTGTCGGCTGCTCATCGATGATGCAAATCTCCCGTTCCACCACATCCCAAAGGTGCTCGATTGGATTGAGATCTGGGGACTGTGGAGGCCATTGGAGCACAGTGAACTTATTGTCCTTTTCAAGAGAGCAGTTTGAGAGGATTTGAGCTTTGTGACATTATCCTACTGGAAGGAGTCATCAGAAGATACAGGGGACACTGTGCTCATAAAGGGATGGACATGGTGCATTATCCTACTGGAAGGAGTCATCAGAAGATACAGGGGACACTGTGCTCATAAAGGGATGGACATGGTGCATTATCCTACTGGAGGAGTCATCAGAAGATACAGGGGACACTGTGCTCATAAAGGGATGGACATGGTGCATTATCCTACTGGAAGGAGTCATCAGAAGATACAGGGGACACTGTGCTCATAAAGGGATGGACATGGTGCATTATCCTGCTGGAAGGAGTCATCAGAAGATACAGGGGACACTGTGCTCATAAAGGGATGGACATGGTGCATTATCCTGCTGAAAGAAGCCGTCAGAAGATACAGGGGACACTGTGCTCATAAAGAGATGGACATGGTGCATTATCCTGCTGTAAGGAGCCGTCAGAAGATACAGGGGACACTGTGCTCATAAAGAGATGGACATGGTGCATTATCCTGCTGTAAGGAGTCATCAGAAGATACAGGGGACACTGTGCTCATAAAGGGATGGACATGGTGCATTATCCTGCTGTAAGGAGTCATCAGAAGATACAGGGGACACTGTGCTCATAAAGGGATGGACATGGTGCATTATCCTGCTGTAAGGAGTCATCAGAAGATACAGGGGACACTGTGCTCATAAAGGGATGGACATGGTGCATTATCCTGCTGGAAGGAGTCATCAGAAGATACAGGGGACACTGTGCTCATAAAGGGATGGACATGGTGCATTATCCTGCTGAAAGAAGCCGTCAGAAGATACAGGGGACACTGTGCTCATAAAGAGATGGACATGGTGCATTATCCTGCTGTAAGGAGCCGTCAGAAGATACAGGGGACACTGTGCTCATAAAGAGATGGACATGGTGCATTATCCTGCTGTAAGGAGTCATCAGAAGATACAGGGGACACTGTGCTCATAAAGGGATGGACATGGTGCATTATCCTGCTGTAAGGAGTCATCAGAAGATACAGGGGACACTGTGCTCATAAAGGGATGGACATGGTGCATTATCCTGCTGTAAGGAGTCATCAGAAGATACAGGGGACACTGTGCTCATAAAGGGATGGACATGGTGCATTATCCTGCTGTAAGGAGTCATCAGAAGATACAGGGGACACTGTGCTCATAAAGGGATGGACATGGTGCATTATCCTGCTGTAAGGAGTCATCAGAAGATACAGGGGACACTGTGCTCATAAAGGGATGGACTGTCGCGTCTTGGCCTTGCCCCCTGCTGGTGGTAGCAGGGATTCCTGTTTATTTTTGTTTTCAGCCTGCAGGCCATATGTTGGGCTGATTGGCCTGCGGTCACATGACCTGTTCTGCCCTATAAGTACGACCAGGACTCCCCTTGATCCTTGGACCAGGATAGTCTTTCATACCTAGTCCCTGTATTGCTGGTTTACTTATATTTGCTGTGTATGACCTCTGACTCATGTATTTAGGATCCCTCTCTTGCCTGACCCCTCTAGAATGATATTCCGTGTATGACCTTTTGGCTCTTGTATCTGGATCTCTCTTCTGTCTGTCCCCTGTACTGTACCGTGCTTTGGAATTTGTATGCTTGCATTTATTGTCTGTCTGGTTTATGTTTTGTTTGTCTTGCAAACCTAGCCTAGTTAGAATTTCGAGACCATCTTTCAAGGATCTCAGTCAGGGCTTAGGGATCTTTCTAAGTTCTGTTTATATCTTGGTTTGTTCCCTGGAAGCTGTATACCTGTCCTTAAGGCTTCATCTCTGCAGATTGGGGGTTCCCCCTCACCCTATAGGGGGCTCCCCGTTACATTATCCTGGTCCCAAATAGAAGCTGGCAGGTATGTCTCATATGTATGAAGCTGTATTGAACTTGGTGCTTGCTATGCTGAAAGAGCTGCAGAGGTTAATAGAGGCTCTGAGCCTATCACCTGCTGCAGCTAACGATGCAGCACCACCCTGCACTACTTGCAAACCCATACCGGAGAAGGAAAGACGCAGGTTGTATGGTCTCTGTTTTTATTGCGCAGATCCAAATCACACTATTGAACATTGTGTATTAAAACCTGTTAAGCAATGGCAGGGGAACCATGTATCCAGGTATCGCTATGGAGGTACTGGTGTGTCCTCCATAGGCATCCAGACTGGCAGAATAGCCACCTCAAATCTGTTGAATCATGGGATCACTATGCCCTCGTCTCCCAGTGTGGTTGCATTGTCTCCGGTTGGGAATGCTATGCCAGCCATGTCTGTATCCACGCTGCCAGCCATGTCTGTATCCACTGGCACGCTGCCAGCCATGTCTGTATCCACTGGCACGCTGCCAGCCATGTCAGTATCCACTGGCACGCTGCCAGCCATGTCAGTATCCACTGGCACGCTGCCAGCCATGTCAGTATCCACTGGCACGCTGCCAGCCATGTCAGTATCCACTGGCACGCTGCCAGCCATGTCTGTATCCACTGGCACGCTGCCAGCCATGTCTGTATCCACTGGCACGCTGCCAGCCATATCTGTATCTATTGGCACGATGCCAGCCATGTCTGTATCTACTGGCATGATGCCAGCCATGTCTGTATCTATTGGCACGATGCCAGCCATGTCTGTATCTACTGGCATGATGCCAGCCATGTCTGTATCTATTGGCACGATGCCAGTCATGTCTGTATCTCCTGGCACGAAGCCAGTCATGTCTGTATTCCTGGCACGATGCCAGCCATGTCTGTATCTCCTGGCACGATGCCAGCCATGTCTGTATCTCCTGGCACGATGCCAGCCATGTCTGTATCTCCTGGCACGAAGCCAGTCATGTCTGTATCCACCGGCACGATGCCAGCCATGTCTGTATCTACTGGCATGATGCCAGCCATGTCTGTATCCACTGGCACACTGCCAGCCACGCCTATTCTCACTGGTAATGAAAAGCCAGCCATGCCTGTTCCCACTGGCAATGAAATGCCAGCCATGTCTGTTTCTACTGGCACGAAGCCAGTCATGTCTGTATCCACTGGCACGCTGCCAGCCATGCCTGTTCTCACTGGTAATGAAAAGCCAGCCATGCCTGTTCCCACTGGCAATGAAAAGCCAGCCATGCCTGTCTCACTGGTAATGAAATGCCAGCCATGTCTGTCTCCACTGGCACGCTGCCAGCCATGCCTGTTCTCACTGGTAGTGAAAAGCCAGCCATGCCTGTTCCCACTGGCAATGAAAAGCCAGCCATGCCTGTTCTCACTGGTAATGAAATGCCAGCCATGTCTGTCTCCACTGGCACGCTGCCAGCCATGCCTGTTCTCACTGGTAATGAAATGCCAGCCATATCTGTTTCAACTGGCATGAAGCCAGCCATGTCTGTATCTACTGGCACGCTGCCAGCCATGCCTGTTCTCACTGGTAATGAAAAGCCAGCCATGCCTGTTCTCACTGGTAATGAAATGCCAGCCATGTCTGTATCTACTGGCACGCTGCCAGCCATGCCTGTTCTCACTGGTAATGAAATGCCAGCCATGTCTGTCTCCACTGGCACGCTGCCAGCCATGCCTGTTCTCACTGGTAATGAAATGCCAGCCATATCTGTTTCAACTGGCATGAAGCCAGCCATGTCTGTATCTACTGGCACGCTGCCAGCCATGCCTGTTCTCACTGGTAATGAAAAGCCAGCCATGCCTGTTCTCACTGGTAATGAAATGCCAGCCATGTCTGTATCTACTGGCACGCTGCCAGCCATGCCTGTTCTCACTGGTAATGAAAAGCCAGCCATGCCTGTTCCACTGGCAATGAAAAGCCAGCCATGCCTGTTCTCACTGGTAATGAAATGCCAGCCATGTCTGTCTCCACTGGCACGCTGCCAAGCCATGCCTGTTCTCACTGGTAGTGAAAAGCCAGCCATGCCTGTTCCCACTGGCAATGAAAAGCCAGCCATGCCTGTTCTCACTGGTAATGAAATGCCAGCCATGTCTGTCTCCACTGGCACGCTGCCAGCCATGCCTGTTCTCACTGGTAGTGAAAAGCAGCCATGCCTGTTCCCACTGGCAATGAAAAGCCAGCCATGCCTGTTCTCACTGGTAATGAAATGCCAGCCATGTCTGTCTCCACTGGGCTGCCCCAGCCATGCCTGTTCTCACTGGTAATGAAAAGCCAGCCTTGCCTGTTCCCACTGGCAATGAAATGCCAGTCATGTCTGTATCTACTGACATGAAGCCAGCCATGTCTGTTCCACTGGCAATGAAAAGCCAGTCATATCTGTTCCCACTGGCAATGAAAAGTCCAGCCATGTCTGTATCTACTGGCATGAAGCCAGCCATGTCTGTATCTACTGGCACGTTGCCAGCCATGCCTGTTCTCACTGGCAATGAAGTGCCAGCCATGTCTGTATCTACTGGCATGAAGCCAGCCATGCCTGTTCCCACTGGCAATGAAGTGCCAGCCATGTCTGTATCTACTGGCATGAAGCCAGCCATGTCTGTATCCACTGGCACGAAGCCAGCCATGTCTGTATCCACTGGCACGAAGCCAGCCATCACCGCAAGCCCATCTGTATCCACTGGCACGAAGCCAGCCATGTCTGTATCCACTGGCACGAAGCCAGCCATGTCTGTATCCACTGGCACGAAGCCAGCCATGTCTGTATCCACTGGCACGAAGCCAGCCATGTCTGTATCCACTGGCACGAAGCCAGCCATGTCTGTATCCACTGGCACGAAGCCAGCCATGTCTGTTTCCCCTGGCACGAAGCCAGCCATGTCTGTTCCCACTGGCAATGAAAAGCCAGCCATGTCCGCTTCCCCTGGCATGAAGCCAGCCATGTCTGCTTCCCCTGGCACGAAGCCAGCCATGTCTGTATCCACTGGCACGAAGCCAGCCATGTCTGTATCCACTGGCACGAAGCCAGCCATGTCTGCTTCCCCTGGCACGAAGCCAGCCATGTCGGGTACTGGTAATGAGAAGCCAGCCATGTCGGGTACTGACAACATGTCATTCGTGATGCCTGAGGCTGGTACCTTGCCAGTGGTGTCCGGGACAAGCTGTACGTCAGCAATGACAGCTGTATCCAGGTTAGACGAGACAGCTGTGACCACGTTTTGTTATGAGGCCGATGTGCCTGGATTGGCACATGAGACCACTGTGCCCTTGCCCCACAGTGAGTCCAGTGTTGTCCCCACCATTGTCAAGCCTTGTGAGGTGGTCACAAAGTCTATGTCTTGCTCTAAGAGAAGACAAGAAAAGGTGATCAACCCTAGCCAATCTGGTTCTGACACTGCCACACTTTGTTCTGGTTCCATTGATACTACACCCTCTAAGTCCGAGGTTGCCTTACTCCGCACAGTAATCAGGGAAATTCAGCAAGCTGGTGGTTTAAAGGGTATTGAGATCCCTAAATCACATTGTGTTCCCACGGAATATATACGGACGCCTTCTGGCTTTTGGATGCGTGAGAGGCACTGGGTAGTGCTCCAGAGACACCCTGACATTCTGAAAGGGCTGGTGGAAGACTCTGATTCAGATGATTCACAATATACTCCTCCTGGGGAGAGGTGTAAGGCTATTGTGGCGCCAACTGTACCATGTCCTGGTGATGTCCCATATCCCGAGAGTGTACCAGTCATGCACACACCCTGTACTGTATCGGTCGGGGCTACGTTTAATGGCAAGGTCATTGTCTCTGGGGTAGACAGTAAGTCCACTGTGTCTAGTGGTTCCACTCTGGGTTGTAATATACAATCCCGGGGCACGACTACCGTCACTGGATCTGGCAGCACCTCTAATACCTCTATGTACCATGGTGTGGACGGAACTCCTAGATCACGGTCCAGGAGACGCAAGAGGACTAAACATAAACAACATGGGACTGATGATTCACTCCGTTCAAGGTCCAAGGTACTCATGCCGTCGGACCCTCAGGTACGAGACCCTAGCCCGGTTGGCGAAGATTGTGTACGGGCCTCTAATGGTGCAGTGATCCGCAGAAAGGACCTGGGGGTTTATGAAAGAGCTTTGCTTGCTCAGGCACAAACCGACTACTCTGAGTCTGAGTGGGATTCCAATGGGTACTGGTGACTGGTCTTGTCCATTTTCATGCCATCCATGTTTTCTTTCTTGGGTGCCCAGGAGGTCACCCGTAAGGGAGGGGGTTATGTCACGTCTTGGCCTTGCCCCCTGCTGGTGGTAGCAGGGATTCCTGTTTATTTTTGTTTTCAGCCTGCAGGCCATATGTTGGGCTGATTGGCCTGCGGTCACATGACCTGTTCTGCCCTATAAGTACGACCAGGACTCCCCTTGATCCTTGGACCAGGATAGTCTTTCATACCTAGTCCCTGTATTGCTGGTTTACTTATATTTGCTGTGTATGACCTCTGACTCATGTATTTAGGATCCCTCTCTTGCCTGACCCCTCTAGAATGATATTCCGTGTATGACCTTTTGGCTCTTGTATCTGGATCTCTCTTCTGTCTGTCCCCTGTACTGTACCGTGCTTTGGAATTTGTATGCTTGCATTTATTGTCTGTCTGGTTTATGTTTTGTTTGTCTTGCAAACCTAGCCTAGCTAGTATTTCGAGACCACCTTTCAAGGATCTCAGTCAGGGCTTAGGGATCTTTCTAGTTTCTGTTTATCTTGCTTTGTTCCCTGGAATCTGTATACCTGCATTTATTGTCTGTCTGGTTTATATTTTATTCATCTTGCAAACCTAGCCTAGTTAGAATTTCGAGACCATCTTTCAAGGATCTCAGTCAGGGCTTAGGGATCTTTCTAAGTTCTGTTTATATCTTGGTTTGTTCCCTGGAAGCTGTATACCTGTCCTTAAGGCTTCATCTCTGCAGATTGGGGGTTCCCCCTCACCCTATAGGGGGCTCCCCGTTACATGGACATGGTGCATTATCCTGCTGTAAGGAGTCATCAGAAGATACAGGGGACACTGTGCTCATAAAGGGATGGACATGGTGCATTATCCTGCTGGAAGGAGTCATCAGAAGATACAGGGGACACTGTGCTCATAAAGGGATGGACATGGTGCATTATCCTGCTGAAAGAAGCCGTCAGAAGATACAGGGGACACTGTGCTCATAAAGAGATGGACATGGTGCATTATCCTGCTGTAAGGAGCCGTCAGAAGATACAGGGGACACTGTGCTCATAAAGAGATGGACATGGTGCATTATCCTGCTGTAAGGAGTCATCAGAAGATACAGGGGACACTGTGCTCATAAAGGGATGGACATGGTGCATTATCCTGCTGTAAGGAGTCATCAGAAGATACAGGGGACACTGCGCTCATAAAGGGATGGACATGGTGCATTATCCTGCTGTAAGGAGTCATCAGAAGATACAGGGGACACTGTGCTCATAAAGGGATGGCCATGGTTAGTAACAATACTCAGGTAGTCCGTGGTGTTTAAACAATACTTAATTGGTACAAAGGGGCCCAAAGTGTCACAAGAAAATACCCCCACACCATTACAGGTGCTTCAAGGTTGGATGTGTTGTGGGTTCAGAGATGGTATATCTGCAGACCTTGCTTGTATCGAGGGCTTATTGAAGTTACTGTTGTCTATCAGCTTGATCCAGTCTGTCCATTCACCTCTGACCTCACAAGGTGTTTCCGTCCACACAGCTGCCGCTCGCTGGATATTTCCTCTTTTTCGGGTCATTCTCTGTAAATCCTAGAGATGTTGTTGGGTGAAAATCCCAGGAGATCAGCAGTTTGTGAAATACTCAGACCAGCCTGTCTGGCACCAACAACCCATGCCACGTTCAAAGTCCCTGAAACCCCCTTTCTTCCCCCATTCCGATGCTCGGTTTGATCTTCAGCAAGTCGTCTTCACCGCGTCTAGACGCCGGATTGCATTGAGCTGCTGCCGTGTGATTGGCTGATTAGCAATTTGTGTTAACAAGAAGCAATGGACCAGGTGTACCTAATAAAGTGGCCGCTGAGTGTGTGTATGATAAGGAACGCGCGCCCTCGTGGAGTCTTTTTAATAGTATTTTTATTATAATAAAAGCTCTTTTGTTGCTACAATATAAATCTTATTCTATAGACTCTAGGATTGCGCTTTCTTTATGAACGCGTTTCCATGGTGCTGCTTGATGCGGGTCCATTGGTGAAGTGTGTGTGTGTGTGTGTATATATATGTATATATGTGTGTGTTACTGTGATCTATATCAGGATGATTTGATCACACTAGCTTCTGATAGTTGTATATATTTGCGATGCTGCCTTATAGTGCGGCGCAGTGTATGGGATGAACACAGTGTTGTGGAGAAGGTTTTCACTAAGCACCTCATTAGCGCTCTTCCAGCAGGCAGCTGTACGGCTTCTGATACTGTGACAATGATGTCTTAACAGGAATTTAATTGTAATGGAGACATCAGCTAATCTGATGACTTAATTACCTCTCGGAGAAGCTCTGAAAGGTGCACGGAGCGGCGCGCTGACATCATAAAGCCTGGCGTGCGCAGAGTGGCTCCTGGCTGTTTGTTTTTCATTGTCAGAGGGTGCGAGGAGAAGCACTTGTCTGCTTTTACATCTGCGTTGCTCCTTTTGGTGTGTGGTGGAGCGGAGCCAGGTAGCGTTAGCGATGTATAGATTAGCACCTTTAATGCCGAGCCTCCGCCGCGATCACAGGGTGATGGGAGGCTGTGACCGGCGCTGGTCATGTCATCTGACATAATAAAACGGTCACATGCCACACACACACCTGTTATAATCCTAAAAAATAAACCCTGGTGCCCAGCCTAGGGGGCCAATCCCTCACAAAACCCAAAATGATAATAAATCCCCCCAAAATAATAACACATCACTGATCCAACCAGTGACTTCATTTAGGATGATCAGCCAGCATGACCTAATATCTGCACCCCAGCACCATGTATAGAGGAGCGATACCGATACCCAGGCCCAGCACCATGTATAGAGGAGCGATACCGATACCCAGGCCCAGCACCATGTATAGAGGAGCGATACCGATACCCAGGCCCAGCACCATGTATAGAGGAGTGATACCGATACCCAGGCCCAGCACCATGTATAGAGGAGTGATATGATACTCAGGCCCAGCACCATGTATAGAGGAGTGATACCGATACCCAGGCCCAGCACCATGTATAGAGGAGTGATACCGATACCCAGGCCCAGCACCATGTATAGAGGAGTGATACCGATACCCAGGCCCAGCACCATGTATAGAGGAGCGATACCGATACCCAGGCCCAGCACCATGTATAGAGGAGTGATACCGATACCCAGGCCCAGCACCATGTATAGAGGAGTGATATGATACTCAGGCCCAGCACCATGTATAGAGGAGTGATACCGATACCCAGGCCCAGCACCATGTATAGAGGAGTGATACCGATACCCAGGCCCAGCACCATGTATAGAGGAGTGATATGATACTCAGGCCCAGCACCATGTATAGAGGAGTGATACCGATACCCAGGCTCAGCACCATGTATAGAGGAGTGATACCGATACCCAGGCTCAGCACCATGTATAGAGGAGTGATACCGATACCCAGGCCCATCACCATGTATAGAGGAGTGATACCGATACCCAGGCCCAGCACCATGTATAGAGGAGTGATACCGATACCCAGGCCCAGCACCATGTATAGAGGAGTGATACCGATACCCAGGCCCAGCACCATGTATAGAGGAGTGATATGATACTCAGGCCCAGCACCATGTATAGAGGAGTGATACCGATACCCAGGCCCAGCACCATGTATAGAGGAGCGATACCGATACTCAGGCCCAGCACCATGTATAGAGGAGTGATACCGATACTCAGGCCCAGCACCATGTATAGAGGAGCGATACCGATACCCAGGCCCAGCACCATGTATAGAGGAGCGATACCGATACTCAGGCCCAGCACCATGTATAGAGGAGTGATACCGATACCCAGGCCCATCACCATGTATAGAGGAGTGATACCGATACCCAGGCCCAGCACCATGTATAGAGGAGTGATATGATACTCAGGCCCAGCACAATGTATAGAGGAGTGATACCGATACCCAGGCCCAGCACCATGTATAGAGGAGTGATATGATACTCAGGCCCAGCACCATGTATAGAGGAGCGATACCGATACTCAGGCCCAGCACCATGTATAGAGGAGTGATACCGATACCCAGGCCCAGCACCATGTATAGAGGAGTGATATGATACTCAGGCCCAGCACCATGTATAGAGGAGTGATACCGATACCCAGGCCCAGCACCATGTATAGAGGAGCGATACCGATACTCAGGCCCAGCACCATGTATAGAGGAGTGATATGATACTCAGGCCCAGCACCATGTATAGAGGAGCGATACTGATACCCAGGCCCAGCACCATGTATAGAGGAGCGATACCGATACTCAGGCCCAGCACCATGTATAGAGGAGTGATACCGATACCCAGGCCCAGCACCATGTATAGAGGAGCGATACCGATACTCAGGCCCAGCACCATGTATAGAGGAGTGATACCGATACCCAGGCCCAGCACCATGTATAGAGGAGTGATATGATACTCAGGCCCAGCACCATGTATAGAGGAGTGATACCGATACTCAGGCCCAGCACCATGTATAGAGGAGTGATACCGATACCCAGGCCCAGCACCATGTATAGAGGAGTGATACCGATACCCAGGCCCAGCACCATGTATAGAGGAGTGATACCGATACCCAGGCTCAGCACCATGTATAGAGGAGTGATACCGATACCCAGGCCCAGCACCATGTATAGAGGAGCGATACCGATACCCAGGCTCAGCACCATGTATAGAGGAGTGATACCGATACTCAGGCCCAGCACCATGTATAGAGGAGTGATACCGATACCCAGGCCCAGCACCATGTATAGAGGAGTGATACCGATACCCAGGCTCAGCACCATGTATAGAGGAGTGATACCGATACTCAGGCCCAGCACCATGTATAGAGGAGTGATACCGATACCCAGGCCCAGCACCATGTATAGAGGAGTGATATGATACTCAGGCCCAGCACCATGTTTAGAGGAGTGATACCGATACCCAGGCCCAGCACCATGTATAGAGGAGTGATATGATACTCAGGCCCAGCACCATGTATAGAGGAGTGATACCGATACTCAGGCCCAGCACCATGTATAGAGGAGTGATACCGATACTCAGGCCCAGCACCATGTATAGAGGAGTGATACTGATACCCAGGCCCAGCACCATGTATAGAGGAGCGATACCGATACCCAGGCCCAGCACCATGTATAGAGGAGTGATACCGATACCCAGGCTCAGCACCATGTATAGAGGAGTGATACCGATACCCAGGCCCATCACCATGTATAGAGGAGTGATACCGATACCCAGGCCCAGCACCATGTATAGAGGAGTGATATGATACTCAGGCCCAGCACAATGTATAGAGGAGTGATACCGATACCCAGGCCCAGCACCATGTATAGAGGAGTGATACCGATACCCAGGCCCAGCACCATGTATAGAGGAGCGATACCGATACCCAGGCCCAGCACCATGTATAGAGGAGTGATACCGATACCCAGGCCCAGCACCATGTATAGAGGAGCGATACCGATACCCAGGCCCAGCACCATGTATAGAGGAGTGATACCGATATCCAGGCCCATCACCATGTATAGAGGAGTGATACCGATACCCAGGCCCAGCACCATGTATAGAGGAGTGATACCGATACCCAGGCCCAGCACCCTCTATAGGGGAGCGATACCAATACCCAGGCCCAGCACCATGTATAGAGGAGCGATACCGATACCCAGGCCCAGCACCATGTATAGAGGAGTGATACCGATATCCAGCACCATGTATAGAGGAGTGATACCGATACCCAGGCCCAGCACCATATATAGGGGAGCGATACCCAGGCCCAGCACCGTGTATAGGGGAGTGATACCCAGGCCCAGCACCGTGTATAGGGGAGTGATACCCAGGCCCAGCACCTTGTATAGGGGAGTGATACCCATGCCCAGCACCGTGTATAGGGGAGTGATACCCAGGCCCAGCACCATGTATAGGGGTGGCCTTTATGACCTTCCACAGAAGTTGTTATGAGTAAATTTTGTGTTTGCGTGTCTGTTTTGGACAGACTGACCTCAATATGGTGTCTCTGGTGTTGTGAGCTGGTGCTGCTTTGCCCCCTTAGTGTTTGTGGCCTTTGGGGAGTTTGATGCGTGTGTTGCTCCATTAATGGGAGTCACAACACATGCTTCTGTTCAGATTAGCACGTCTGATCGTCTGTGTGCCCCGTGTGCCTCGTATCGCTGGGCGCCTGAGTCTGCGCGGTGTCTGCTGCGCAATCTAATGCATCACGTGTGGTGTGCAGAAATATCTGCTGTCTGTATGTCTGTCCACATGTCTGTATGTCTGTCCACGTGTTTGTCCACATGTTTGCATGTCTGGCCACATGTCTGTCCACATGTCTGGCCACATGTCTGTATGTCTGGCCCCCTGTCTGTATGTCTGGCCACATGTCTGTATGTCTGGCCACATGTCTGTCCGTATGTCTGTATGTCTGTCCACATGTCTGTATGTCCATCCGCGTGTCTGTCCGTCTGCATGTCTGTTTGTTCGCGTGTCTGTATGTCCGTCCACATGTCTGTATGTCTGGCCACATGTCTGTATGTCTGTCCACATGTCTGTATGTCTGTCAGCGTGTCTGTCCGTCTGCATGTCTGTTTGTTCGCGTGTCTGTATGTCCGTCCACATGTCTGTATGTCTGGCCACATGTCTGTATGTCTTTCCACATGTCTGTATGTCTGTCCGCGTGTCTGTCCGTCTGCATGTCTGTTTGTTCGCGTGTCTGTATGTCCGTCCACATGTCTGTATGTCTTTGAGTCTCCGTGCTAGTTGTCGTTATGGCTGCGTCTTACCATTTGTGTCTCAGTCTGTGCCAGTATTGATCCGTCCAGCATATGATCTTTGTGGTTCCTGTATTAGACACTGTGACCCGCGTGCCTGTGTATTGGCCGCTTGGACGTCTGACAGAGGCAGTGTTAGCAGAGCCAGGTAATGTCGCTGCCTGCACGCACGCTATACACAGATTGCTGGCGTGTGTATGTAGAGGATGTGTCCGTTGGTCCGGAGGCCTCTTTGCGTTCCAGACATGTTCTGAGCTTTTATGAAATGTATTTCCTTGGAGCAGAGTGTGACTCGCCGGCTCGAATCCTGCCCAGTGCGGCGTCCGATTGGTTTCAGCCGCGTCATGATACAACCGGGACACAAATACTCTGAGTGCCCGCCCGCCTGGTTATGGAACCCGCACCCCTCCATGTGTCGCCCTGGATTTTCGCGGGACACAGAGATGTGAGCTTGACGTGTTTATACACAAACTGATTCCCTGTATGCTGCGGCTGCTCTTTAACTGATCAGCACAATCCATCCTGCGCCGTCCGCAGAGCGCCGTCCGCAGAGCGCCATGTGTAATTCAGCTTCTGCGTCTTCCAGACGAACGAGTGCGCACGGGGGGGGGGGCTCGTGGAAAGTGCGCTCAGTTATAAAAACCGATGCGCTCAGAAACCTAAAACCTGATTAAAAAAATACTAATAATTTGGTTTGTGGAAGCGGACAGGCAGTGGGAATGTAAAGTGCGTCGCACACGTGTCACCGTTTAGAGAGCGCTTTGGAATACTGATTGACTGATTGCCGAGCGAGGCGCGTTATAAAATGAGAAGGTGTATCCGGAGCTGAACGCCGCGCTCGCTTATGGAAAGAGCAGCAGCCGATGCCGGTGTCAGAAGCCAATTACACACAGGTAACGCTTTCTTACTCCCGGAGCCGCGCGCGCGTCTGTAACGCAATATCAATCAGGAGATGCGAGCGCGCAGACGCAGGACACAAAGTCACAAGCCAGAGCTGGAAAGGGTCCAAGCCACAAAAATTAGGGAAGGAGCAAAGAGGGAATAAGAAGAGAAAAAGCAATGTGAATTCTCCTATACCATAAAGTGCCGCCCGGGGACAATAGAAACGCGCCGTGCGCATAAATAAAGTCCGCGCCGAGCCAGCAGCGCGTCTGCTAAAACAAGAACGGGCTTTTCTCCTGTTTATTTATACGTGGAAACAGTTACAATTTGTTTTCAGAATAATCTCTTAATAAAACATATTTTATGAGAACCCCCCCCCACATTTTCATAGAACTCATCAAGCTATAAATAACCCGGCTCCTCCGAGTGCGTCACTTTAATCGCCATCACTCCGCTGCGGCGCCAGGTTAACCTCTTGTGTGCCATCGAGTCAGGCTGTCACTTTCTCTTTGGTGCTCGGTTACACAGACACACTTCTTTTTGTCCGCACGAGTCGTTTCTATTTGAGCACGGCTCGCTTCGTGGCGATCACCTCCATGTGCCATTAACTGCCGTCATAAAAACAAAGTATTTTGTTCCAGTGCAGCGTCACACAAAGCCCGGCTTATTATTTAATCCACGAGAAACGCCACTCACGGAGCTTTCACTTTGCCTCTTAACATTTCTATTCATTTTATTTCTGAACATCTCATTTATTTGTATTATTTCCAATATATTAAGTTGTTAAACAATATGTGAAAATGTAATATCATTTGTTGTGTATTTATCATATTGTAACAATATCAATATTGTGTGTCATTACATTGTGTTTTACCATATATTAATATAAGTATTGTGTATCCTATAATTACATGGTGTATGTATCCGGTAACATTTTATATGTATCATATGATTGTAATTTTATATCATATAACTGTCTATGTATCATAACAAATTATTACATTGTGTGTCAGAAAATAACATTGTATCATATACTGATTACATTGTGAATGTATGGGTCAACATTTTGTATGTATCATAGAATTATAATGTATATCCTATAATTGTGTCAATAATTTTGTGTATCATATTGCAATGTGAATAATAATCTATATCAGATACTAACATTATATATGTATCAAACTCAATGTGTATCTGATAATAATGACCTTATGTATCATATAATACTTAGTGCATGTATCATAATTACTGTGTATTTATCATATAATACATTGTATATCATATAATGAAATTTTGTATATATATATAGTGTATATATCATTTAATACAGTGTGTGTGTATCGGATAATGACATTGTATCAGATAATAATATTATATTGTGTATTTATAATTGTGTATAATTTAATACAGTGTGTACATATCAGATAATGACATTGTGTATCCGGTTATAATAAAATAATAATCTAATAATAATGTTGTGTGTCAGATAATGACATTCTATATCTGATAATAATATTGATGTTGTGTATCAAATAATGACATTATATTTCCGATAATAATAATGACAACATTGTGCATCTGATAATAATGTGATTAATAATAATAATAATAATGACATTGTTTATCATATTATAATACTAAAAGCAATGTGTATCAGGTAATGCCATTGCATCTGATAATGACATTGTGCATCAGATTTATTATTAATTTTATCTGATATATAATGTCATTATTATCATCTGATTCACAATGTCATTAGTTGGTACACAATGTCAATATTATTATCAGATGTAAAATGTCATTATCTGATACAAAACACTTATTATTATTATTATTATTAGATACACAATGATATTATTAATAGCATTGTGTATTAATAATAATAATAATAATGGTGTGTGTCAGATAATGACATTTTACATCTGATAATATTTACATTGTGAATCAGATATTCATGACATTGTGTGTCAGATAATGATGGTGTGTGTCAGATAAGAACAATGAACTATTGTATCGGATAATAATGACATGGTGTATCAGAATAATAATAATGACGTGTATCAGATAAGAACAATGAACTTTTGTATTGGATAATAATGACATGGTGTATCAGATAATTAAATTGTGTATCAGATAATAATAATGACTTTGTGTATCAGATAATAATACTGACGTTGGATATCAGATAATAACAATGACCTTTTGTATCAGATAATGACATTGTGTATCAGATAATAATAATAATAATATAATAATAATGGCATTGTGTATCTGATACACAATACAATAATAATGACTTTGTGTATCCAATAATAATAATAATGACATTGTCTATCAGATAATAATAGTGATATTGTGTATCAGATAATAACAATGACCTTTTGTATCAGATAATAATAATAATAATAATAATGACTTTGTGTATCCAATAAGAATAATGACATTATTTATCAGATAATAATTACATTGTGTATCAGATAATAACAATGACCTTGTGTCTCAGATGCAAATAATATTGTTTATCCGATATTAATAATAATGACATTTTGTATCCGATAATGACATTGTGTATCAGATGCTAATAATAATATTGTTTATCCAATATTAATAATAATGACATTGTGTACCAGATAATATAAATAATAATATAAATAATAATAATATTGACATTGTTTCAGATAATATTGACATTGTGTATCAGATAATAACAATGACCTATTGTTCCAGATAATGACATTGTGTTTTAGCTAATAATAGTAGTAATAACCTTTTGTATCAGATAATGACTTTGCGTATCTGATAACAACGACATTGTGTTTCATTATAATATAATAATGAGATGGTTTATCAGATAATGATAATAATGAGATTGTGTATCAGATAGTAATGACATTGTGTTTTAGATAATAATATTATTATTTTATTATAATTATTATTATCTAAAACACAAAGTCATTACTATCTGATAAAAAACATTATTATTTTATTATTATTATTATGTTTTTTATTAGATAATAGTGACATTGTGTTTAATAATATTATAATAATAATATAATAATAATGAGATGATCGGGGTTATTCAGAGAGGTCCAAAATGTGTCCGAAATGTAACCGGACACTGAATTTCAGCAAACGGGGACATTTCGGGGCCATTTGGCTATTCAGAGAGCAGGCAGTTCGCCAAATTCTGGTGAATTGCCGAACTCGCTGAGGCCAATTCCATTTCATTCAGCGCTTTTCACCAAAGTCCGATAAATGCTTTGGCAGCTCCATTTTTGGGCACAATATGCTGAACATTCGATAAATAGTGAATGCACCGAATCTTTGATGAAATGAGCCCAAATAAATAGCAACGTAACTGAACTCAATTTCGGTGCTTTGTGATTAGACCCAATTTTTTTTCTTAAACTTTTTTTTTAGAAGATGAATCGATTAGTAAAAAAAAAATAATTGGCCAACTAATTGATTATGAAAATAAAGTTGCAGCCCTGTATCAGATATTGACATTGTGCATCTGAGGGTAATAAGAATAATGACGTTTTGTATCAGAAAATATTAAAATAATAATAATGACGTTTGTGTATCTAATAATGACATTACGAATCGGATAATAACATTACGCATCAGATATTATTGACATGTATCTATCAGATAATAAGAATGATATTGTGTATCAGATATAATAACATTGTGTTTGTGATAATAATAATGACGTTGTTTATGTGATAATGATGATGACGTTGTGTATGTGGTAATAATGATGTGTATGTGATAATAATGATGATGGTGTGTATGTGATAATGATGATGATGATGATGTTGTGTATGTGATAATGATAATGATGACGTTGTGTATTTGATGATGTTGTGTATGTGATAATAATGATGATGACGTTGTGCATGTGATAATGATGATGGTGTGTATGTGATAATGATGATGATGATGTTGTGTATGTGATAATAATGGTGATGACGTTGTGTATGTGATAATGATGATGGTGTGTATGTGATAATGATGATGATGATGTGTATGTGATAATGATGACGTTGTGTATTTGATGATGTTGTGTATGTGATAATAATGATGATGACGTTGTGCATGTGATAATAATGGTGATGACGTTGTGCATGTGATAATGATGATGATGTTGTGTATGTGATAATAATGATGATGATGTTGTGTATGTGATAATAATGGTGATGACGTTGTGCATGTGATGATGATGATGATGTGTATGTGATAATGATGATGACGTTGTGTATGTGATAATAATGGTGATGATGTTGTGTATGTGATAATAATGATGATGACGTTGTGTATGTGATAATAATGATGTTGTGTATGTGATAATAATGATGATGACGTTGTGTATGTGATAATAATGGTGATGATGTTGTGTATGTGATAATAATGATGATGACGTTGTGTATGTGATAATGATGATGTTGTGTATGTGATAATGATGATGTTGTGTATGTTATAATAATGATGATGACGTTGTGTATGTGATAATGATGATGATGTGTATGTGATAATAATTATGATGTTGTGTATGATATAATAATGATGATGACGTTGTGTATGTGATAATGATGATGACGTGTATGTGATAATAATTATGATGTTGTGTATGTGATAATAATGATGATGATGACATTGTGTATGTGATAATAATAATGGTGATGATGTTGTGTATGTGATAATAATAATGATGATGACATTGTGTATGTGATAATAATGGTGATGACGTGTATGTGATAATAATTATGATGTTGTGTATGTGTTAATAATGATGATGATGACATTGTGTATGTGATAATAATAATGATGGTGACGTTGTGTATGTGATAATAATGGTGATGATGTTGTGTATGTGATAATAATGGTGATGATGTTGTGTATGTGATAATAATAATGGTGATGATGTTGTGTATGTGATAATAATGGTGATGATGTTGTGTATGTGATAATAATAATGGTGATGATGTTGTGTATGTGATAATAATGGTGATGATGTTGTGTATGTGATAATGATGATGACGTTGTGTATGTGATAATAATGGTGATGATGTTGTGTATGTGATAATAATGGTGATGATGTTGTGTATGTGATAATAATAATGGTGATGATGTTGTGTATGTGATAATAATGGTGATGATGTTGTGTATGTGATAATGATGATGACGTTGTGTATGTGATAATAATGGTGATGTTGTGTATGTGATAATAATAATGATGATGACATTGTGTATGTGATAATGATGGTGACGTTGTGTATGTGATAATAATGATGATGACGTTGTGTATGTGATAATAATGGTGATGTTGTGTATGTGATAATAATAATGGTGATGATGTTGTGTATGTGATAATAATGGTGATGATGTTGTGTATGTGATAATAATGGTGATGATGTTGTGTATGTGATAATAATAATGGTGATGATGTTGTGTATGTGATAATAATGGTGATGATGTTGTGTATGTGATAATAATGGTGATGATGTTGTGTATGTGATAATAATGGTGATGATGTTGTGTATGTGATAATAATAATGGTGATGATGTTGTGTATGTGATAATGATGGTGACGTTGTGTATGTGATAATAATGATGATGACGTTGTGTATGTGATAATAATGGTGATGTTGTGTATGTGATAATAATAATGGTGATGATGTTGTGTATGTGATAATAATGGTGATGATGTTGTGTATGTGATAATAATGGTGATGATGTTGTGTATGTGATAATAATGATAATGATGTTGTGTATGTGATAATAATGGTGATGATGTTGTGTATGTGATAATAATGGTGATGATGTTGTGTATGTGATAATAATGATGATGACGTTGTATATGTGATAATAATGGTGATGATGTTGTGTATGTGATAATAATGATGGTGATGATGTTGTGTATGTGATAATAATGGTGATGATGTTGTGTATGTGATAATAATAATGGTGATGATGTTGTGTATGTGATAATGGTGATGATGTTGTGTATGTGATAATAATGATAATGATGTTGTGTATGTGATAATAATAATGGTGATGATGTTGTGTATGTGATAATAATGATAATGATGTTGTGTATGTGATAATAATAATGTGATGATGTTGTGTATGTGATAATAATGATGATGATGTTGTGTATGTGATAATGATGGTGATGATGTTGTGTATGTGATAATAATGATGGTGATGATGTTGTGTATGTGATAATAATGGTGATGACGTTGTGTATGTGATGATAATAATGGTGATAATAATAATGGTGATGATGTTGTGTATGTGATAATGATAATGATGTTGTGTATGTGATAATAATGGTGATGATGTTGTGTATGTGATAATAATGGTGATGACGTTGTGTATGTGATAATAATGATGATGACGTTGTGTATGTGATAATAATGGTGATGATGTTGTGTATGTGATAATAATGATGGTGATGATGTTGTGTATGTGATAATGGTGATGACATCGTGTATGTGATAATAATGGTGATGATGTTGTGTATGTGATAATGATGTTGTGTATGTGATAATGATGTTGTGTATGTGATAATGATAATGATGTTGTGTATATGATAATAATGGTGATGATGTTGTGTATGTGATAATAATGATGATGACGTTGTGTATGTGATAATAATGACGTTGTGTATGTGAATAATGATGATGACGTTGTGTATGTGAATAATGATGGTGATGATGTTGTGTATGTGGTAATAATGATGGTGATGATGTTGTGCATGTGATAATGGTGATGACATCGTGTATGTGATAATAATGATGATGATGTTGTGTATGTGATAATAATGGTGATGACATCGTGTATGTGATAATAATGGTGATGATGTTGTGTATGTGATAATAATGATGATGACATCGTGTATGTGATAATAATGGTGATGATGTTGTGTATGTGATAATAATGGTGATGATGTTGTGTATGTGGTAATAATGATGGTGATGATGTTGTGCATGTGATAATGGTGATGACATCGTGTATGTGATAATAATGGTGATGATGTTGTGTATGTGATAATAATGATGATGACATCGTGTATGTGATAATAATGGTAATGATGTTGTGTATGTGATAATAATGATGATGACGTTGTGTATGTGATAATAATGATGATGACGTTGTGTATGTGATAATAATGGTGATGATGTTGTGTATGTGGTAATAATGATGGTGATGATGTTGTGCATGTGATAATGGTGATGACATCGTGTATGTGATAATAATGGTGATGATGTTGTGTATGTGATAATAATGATGATGACATCGTGTATGTGATAATAATGGTGATGATGTTGTGTATGTGATAATAATGATGATGACGTTGTGTATGTGATAATAATGATGATGACGTTGTGTATGTGATAATAATGATGATGATGTTGTGTATGTGATAATAATGGTGATGATGTTGTGTATGTGATAATAATGGTGATGATGTTGTGTATGTGATAATAATGGTGATGACGTTGTGTATGTGATAATAATGATGATGACGTTGTGTATGTGATAATAATGGTGATGACGTTGTGTATGTGATAATAATGGTGATGATGTTGTGTATGTGATAATAATGGTGATGATGTTGTGTATGTGATAATAATGGTGATGATGTTGTGTATGTGATAATAATGGTGATGACGTTGTGTATGTGATAATAATGGTGATGACGTTGTGTATGTGATAATAAGAGTTGTGGAGCAGCAGTAAGTTGCTGTAAGTTGTCAGGTATTTGCGCTGCACGTGGGTGAATCCATGATGTATTTTCGATGTAGATATAGAGACACATGTATCACATTGCATGTATTAAGGAAATTCCAGCTTTATGTGGAATCTGGCAAACATTCTATAGAAGGTAGTGGAATATGTGTCCTCATTTAAATCCGCAGCTGGTCCACCTAAGCCTCCTGCGAGAAAGTGCTTCATACAAAGGAGGCCTTACATGAGCTGCTCCACGGAAAGTTTTTCTTCCCTGAAATATGGGAAAGTCTTGAGGGACCTTTGGTTTAGATGGTAACATCAAGGCAGCACAAACAGCAGTTTATTAACAAAAAAGCCATAGAAAAGGCAAGGAGCGGAGCTGCCCTGCGGTTTGCTGAACACAAGCGCGCACGCCGCTCGGTTTCTTCTCAACAAACACACTGTTCTGCTTCTCGGGATTATTATTTTTTTCTTCTTTTCCGGAGTGTTTGCTTGAGTTACAATATATATATATATACTATTTTATAGCTCGGGTACTAGCTGTGCAATGTTAAGAATCAGAGAGGAACCGGTCCCCGACGCCTCTGGATCCTCTGCCGCGTCCCTCCCCGCGTTCCTCAGCCCGGCAGCCGCTCAGCAATTTCACTCAATTTGTATAATATATCTTCAGTTCTACCGACTGATACAAGATAACATGTCACTTTGTCACGTGATTCCTCCTGTGATGCAGACAGGTGCGGGATGGTGAGATCTGCCGGTATTCTCCCGTACACCGGCAATTACCGAGGTGTAAAGAACCATCAGGAAATTCAGAATATTTGGGTCAAATTAAGCCAGAAAGAAGAATAATGTGCCTTGTGAAAATCCCAGGAAATAAACACGCCGGATGCGGCTGCTCGACGGCCGATCTGGAGCATTTTCTAATAGCAAGATAAATCCGTTGTGTTTTTTTCGGTGCGGATATTGTGGAGGTGGAAGGATCAGAGCTGGCGCAGCTTTGGGATTCAACACGTTTAAAACGTCGCTGGAATTAGTCTGATCGGGCTTTAATTCCTGCAGTAACGGTTGTGAGTGCGATGTCCCTGGAGCTTGGTGTATAAGTGGCGGCTGCGTACAGAGCCGTCACGTCCCGCAGGAAATCAAACATTACGTTTGTAATCAATCTTAGATGATCAGTGATCTGTACTGTGTGTGAATGCACAGCGCCGCCTGCACAGCGCCGCTATACATCAAGTGATCTGTACTGTGTGTGAATGCACAGCGCCGCCTGCACAGCGCCGCTATACATCAAGTGATCTGTACTGTGTGAATGCACAGCGCCGCCTGCACAGCGCCGCTATACATCAAGTGATCTGTACTGTGTGTGAATGCACAGCGCCGCCTGCACAGCGCCGCTATACATCAAGTGATCTGTACTGTGGTGAATGCACAGCGCCGCCTGCACAGCGCCGCTATACATCAAGTGATCTGTACTGTGTGTGAATGCACAGCGCCGCCTGCACAGCGCCGCTATACCTCAAGTGATCTGTACTGTGTGTGAATGCACAGCGCCGCCTGCACAGCGCCGCTTGTGATCTGTACTGTGTGTGAATGCACAGCGCCCCTGCACAGCGCCGCTTGTGATCTGTACTGTGTGTGAATGCACAGCGCCGCCTGCACAGCGCCGCTATACATCAAGTGATCTGTACTGTGTGTGAATGCACAGCGCCGCCTGCACAGCGCCGCTTGTGATCTGTACTGCGCCGCCTTACCTAAATCTGGTTAAGCTCCCAATAATGGCCGAACTGCGGCAGGACGCAGAGTTTAGAGGCGTGTGAGGGAATATCTTCCTGCCTCTTCTCCTGGGCTGGCGGCCGGGACGCTACGGCAAGGAATAGGTTAAAATCTCCCCACCTTTCTGGCCAATCAGACACCTCCAAAGGTAGTTTATGTTAAATGTAGAGGACTGACCACCCTCCTTAGTTCTGTCTCCCCCATTTGTTACAGGTGCCTCTTGCAGGTTTTACTTAACCCTTGCACTGCCGGCAGCCTCAGGATGTATGGCAGCCACAGGGTTTATGGCAACCGCATGGTGTATGGCAGCCGCAGGGTGTATGGCAGCCACATGGTGTATGGCAGCCGCAGGGTGTATGGCAGCCGCAGGGTGTATGGCAGCCGCAGGGTGTATGTCAACCGCATGGTGTATGGCAGCCGCATGGTGTATGGCAGCCGCAGGGTGTATGGCAGCCGCACGGTGTATGGCAGCCGCAGGGTGTATGGCAGCCGCACGGTGTATGGCAGCCGCACGGTGTATGGCAGCCGCATGGTGTATGGCAGCCGCAGGGTGTATGGCAGCCGCACGGTGTATGGCACCCGCAGGGTGTATGGCATAAGAGCTGGACTTGCCGTGGTGGGGTTCATTGACATTGTTTCATGCAATGCACAGTTTCAGGGAAGTGCTGGGAGTCCGGTGTTTGTTGTGGGTTCTTATTGCTCTCGCTCGTCATATTCTGCCTAAGGAGGCGCCATAAAACCCGAAAAACACACTGATCCTGGAAATAACATCTGCATCCCATATGTGACAGAAAGTGGAGGTCCCGGTGCCCCCGCCCGCCCGCCAGGAGGTGGCCCGCCCGCCCGCCAGGAGGTGGCTGCAAGTGACACATAGACCATAGACAATATTTAATTCTTAAAGCTTTTCCACCTCTGCGTTTTGCTGCTTCCACCGGTTCTTCCTGCAGGACACGGCCCGGTGATATAAGCCCACCATGTTACTCGCCCTGCGACCGCGGCCCCTCCTCGTAAAGCCGTGTCTTTATGTCCAGTCAGTGTTTCCTGTGATTTCTTCTATGTTTATTATTAATGTTATTGTGGCCGGGATGGTGCGCGCGGCGTGGGGATCCCCATTGTATGTCCTGGCCGGGATGGTGCGCGCGGCGCGGGGATCCCCATTGTATGTCCTGGCCGGGATGGTGCGCGCGGCGTGGGGATCCCATTGTATGTCCTGGCCGGGATGGTGCACGCGGTGGGGGATCCCCATTGTATGTCCTGGCCGGGATGGTGCACGCGGCGCGGGGATCCCCATTGTATGTCCTGGCCGGGATGGTGCGCGCGGCGCGGGGATCCCCATTGTATGTCCTGGCCGGGATGGTGCGCGCGGCGTGGGGATCCCCATTGTATGTCCTGGCCGGGATGGTGCACGCGGTGCGGGGATCCCCATTGTATGTCCTGGCCGGGATGGTGCACGCGGCGCGGGGATCCCATTGTATGTCCTGGCCGGGATGGTGCGCGCGGCGCGGGGATCCCCATTGTATGTCCTGGCCGGGATGGTGCGCGCGGCGTGGGGATCCCCATTGTATGTCCTGGCCGGGATGGTGCACGCGGCGCGGGGATCCCCATTGTATGTCCTGGCCGGGATGGTGCGCGCGGCGCGGGGATCCCCATTGTAATGTCCTGGCCGGGATGGTGCGCGCGGCGTGGGGATCCCCATTGTATGTCCTGGCCGGATGGTGCACGCGGTGCGGGGATCCCCATTGTATGTCCTGGCCGGGATGGTGCGCGCGGCGCGGGGATCCCCATTGTATGTCCTGGCCGGGATGGTGCGCGCGGCGCGGGGATCCCCATTGTATGTCCTGGCCGGGATGGTGCACGCGGCGTGGGGATCCCCATTGCATGTCCTGGCCGGGATGGTGCGCGCGGCGCGGGGATCCCCATTGCATGTCCTGGCCGGGATGTGATCAGCGCTGTTTAATGGCGTTACGCTCCAGGGAGAAGGTGATGAGAAACGCGCGCTCTGCGTCCTTCCAGAGCACGTCCAGACACTGCGCGGCCAGCGATCTGTCTGCTGTTTGTGCCTCCATGTCCCTGTAATTGGCCATATGTATATATAATGGGCAGTAACACCCCATGCACTGTGCGTTTTGTTATGTTTAACCCCCGCCGCCCCCATCTCTGCACACATTTTCTTGCTAATGTGCCCATTACAACCGCTGAGCGGACGCTCCGTGACGAGCCGCGGCGCTGCTGCCCTCATCTCCTCAATGATTTGTTACTTTGTTACTGGGTGATTGAGGAGTTTGTTCCCGGTCGCCTTGTCTTTTTTTTTGGGGGGGGGGTAACAATGTCATTTGTAATGATCCTCTCCCCCAGGGGCTGAAAGTATGGAAATACTAGCGACGCGCTGGAAGGGACGTCCTCTGTATGGTATCACGCTGCCGGCGTCGCTCGCAAAACACGTTGATCCAATTTCATTATTATTGCGGCCAGAGACCCCGCGTATCCCAGCATGCACTTCACTAATTCTGCGCAATATTGGATTACAGGGAATTCTAAAGGCCGTGTTTTGCAGGAGGAGCCGGGGTGAATAAAAATAACACTTTATTGTGGATTTTTGTGTTTTTTTTCTTTGCTCGGGGCAATGTAGACCATGTCGGCATGTAGTTAATTACAGGAGATTCTCAGAACGTCCGTGGTTATTCTTGGTGTCGGTGTATGTGGGAGCTATTTACAGGGCGGCGCGCGCTCCACCAAAATCTGCAGAATTAGGGAAATCCCCGAGCGATCTTGCCGGCCGGCCGTGCTTCAGCTTCTACTTTAGAAACATCTGTCTGCGACGTGAAATGCCTCTGGCTCAGAGAAAACACATATAGACGCGGAAAATAATGACTTAACCCCCGACGCGCTGGCTTTTATGTTCAATTAAAAAAACAATGTTCCACTAAAACAGATGAAAGTGTTTATAGCGAGATGAAATAATCAAATCATTCCGATGATAACTCTGCGAGCGCTCAGCGTGTTTAACCCCTTAATGTTACCTCCTAGCGAAGCCCACCACATGAAAGCACAGGATCCACGCAGAGCAGAGAATGGAATCCCGTGTTTAATCCCGCCGGAACTTTCATTAGTAAACATTCCGCCATATTCTTATACACTATGTAAAACCATTACTGAAAACTAAACACATCATTATTATTATTCTTGTAATCAATTAGTTGGCCAATTTATTATTTCGATTAATCGATTCATCGGATAAAAAATAGTTTACTTAACACAGCCCCTCCCCCTTTTTTCATAAGCAATTTGCGTAGTGTAGGTAACTTTCGTGCGTACATAAGCAAATTGCGTATCTTGTGCACTTTTCACACAAGGTATGCGAGCACTTGGTCAGAGGGATGGGTTGATGCTGTGAGCGCTTGGTCAGAGGGATGGGTTGAGGCTGCGAGCGCTTGGTCAGAGGGATGGGTTGATGCTGCGAGCGCTTGGTCAGAGGGATGGGTTGATGCTGCGAGCGCTTGGTCAGAGGGATGGGTTGATGCTGCGAGCACTTGGTCAGAGGGATGGGTTGATGCAGCGAGTGCTTGGTCAGAGGGATGGGTTGATGCTGCGAGTGCTTGGTCAGAGGGATGGGTTGATGCTGCGAGTGCTTGGTCAGAGGGATGGGTGATGCTGTGAGCGCTTGGTCAGAGGGATGGGTTGATGCTGCGAGCGCTTGGTCAGAGGGATGGGTGATGCTGTGAGCGCTTGGTCAGAGGGATGGGTTGATGCTGCGAGCGCTTGGTCAGAGGGATGGGTTGATGTTGCGAGTGCTTGGTCAGAGGGATGGGTCGATGCTGCGAGGGCTTGGTCAGAGGGATGGGTTGATGCTGCGAGCGCTTGGTCAGAGGGATGGGTTGATGCTGGGAGTGCTTGGTCAGAGGGATGGGTCGATGCTGCGAGCGCTTGGTTAGAGGGATGGGTTGATGCTGCGAGCGCTTGGTCAGAGGGATGGGTTGATGCTGCGAGTGCTTGGTTAGAGGGATGGGTTGATGCTGCGAGCGCTTGGTCAGAGGGATGGGTTGATGCTGCGAGCGCTTGGTCAGAGGGATGGGTTGATGCTGCGAGTGCTTGGTTAGAGGGATGGGTTGATGCTGCGACCGCTTGGTATGAGGGATGGGTTGATGCTGCGAACGCTTGGTATGAGGGATGGGTTGATGCTGCGACCGCTTGGTATGAGGGGTTTTTGCTGCGACCGCTTGGTCAGAGGGATGGGTTGATGCTGCGAACGCTTGGTATGAGGGATGGGTTGATGCTGTGAACGCTTGGTATGAGGGATGGATTGTTGCTGCGAACGCTTGGTATGAGGGATGGATTGTTGCTGCGACCGCTTGGTGTGAGGGATGGGTTTTTGCTGCGACCACTTGGTCAGACGGATGGGTTGAGGCTGCGAGCGCTTGATCAGAGGGATGGGTTGATGCTGCGAGCGCTTGGTCAGAGAGATGGGTTGATGCTGCGAGCGCTTGGACAGAGGGATGGGTTGATGCTGCGACTGCTTGGTCAGAGGGAGGGGTTGATGCTGCGAGCGCTTGGTCAGAGGGATGGGTTGATGCTGTGAGTGGTCAGAGGGCTGGGTTGATGCTGCGAGCGCTTGGTCAGAGGGATGGGTTGAGGCTGCGAGCGCTTGATCGGAGGGATGGGTTGATGCTGTGAGCACTTGGTCAGAGGGATGGGTCGATGCTGCGAGCGCTTGGTCAGAGGGATGGGTTGATGCTGCGAGTGCTTGGTCAGAGGGATGGGTTGATGCTGTGAGCGCTTGGTCAGAGGGATGAGTTGATGCTGCGAGTGCTTGGTCAGAGGGATGGGTTGATGCTGCGAACGCTTGGACAGAGGGATGGGTTGATGCTGCGACTGCTTGGTCAGAGGGAGGGGTTGATGCGAGCGCTTGGTCAGAGGGATGGGTTGATGCTGCGAGCGTTTGGTCAGAGGGATGGGTTGATGCTGCAAGTGGTTGGTCAGAAGGATGGGTTGATGCTGCAAGTGGTTGGTCAGAAGGATGGGTTGATGCTGCAAGTGGTTGGTCAGAAGGATGGGTTGATGCTGCGAGCGCTTGGTCAGAAGGATGGGTTGATGCTGCGAACACTTGGTCAGAGGGATGGGTTGATGCTGCGACCGCTTGGTATGAGGGATGGGTTGATGCTGCGACCGCTTGGTATGAGGGATGGGTTGATGCTGCGACCGCTTGGTATGAGGGATGGGTTTTTGCTGCGACCGCTTGGTCAGAGGGATGGGTTGATGCTGCAACCACTTGGTCAGAGGGATGGGTTGATGCTGCGAGTGCTTGGTCAGAGGGAGGGGTTGATGCTGCAAGTGGTTGGTCAGAGGGATGGGTTGATGATGTGAGCGTTTGGTCAGAGGGATGAGTTGATGCTGCGAGCGCTTGGTCAGAGGGAGGGGTTGATGCTGCAACCGCTTGGTCAGAGGGATGGGTTGATGCTGCGACCGCTTGGTATGAGGGACGGGTTGATGCTGCGACCTCTTGGTCAGAGGGATGGGTTGATGCTGCGAGCGCTTGGTATGAGGAATGGGTTGATGCTGCGAGCGTTTTTTCAGAGGTAGGGATGCACCGATACCACTTTTTTAAGACCGAGTACGAGTACCGATACTTTTATTTTATGTCACGTGACGCTTTCCAATAAGAACAGACCTCATATAAAGCCCCCAGGTCTCATAGATATGCCCCCCCAGCTCATGGATATGCCCCCAGCTCATGGATAATGCCCCCCAGCTCATGGATATTGCCCCAGCTCATGGGTTTTCCCCCCAGCTCATGGATATTGCCCCCAGCTCATGGATACTGCCCCCGCTCATGGATACTGCCCCCGCTCATGGATTTGCCCCCCAGCTCATGGATATGCCCCCCAGCTCATGGATATGCCCCAGCTCATAGATATTGCCCCCCAGCTCATGGATATGCCCCAGCTCATGGATATTGCCCCCCAGCTCATGGATATGCCCCAGCTCATGGATATTGCCCCCCAGCTCATGGATATGCCCCAGCTCATGGATATTGCCCCCCAGCTCATGGATATGCCCCAGCTCATGGATATTGCCCCCCAGCTCATGGATATGCCCCAGCTCATGGATTTGCCCCCCAGCTCATGGATTTGCCCCCCAGCTCATGGATTTGCCCCCCAGCTCATGGATAATGCCCCCAGCTCATGGATAATGCCCCCAGCTCCTGGATAATGCCCCCAGCTCCTGGATCTGCCCCAGCTCCTGAATTTGCCCCCCAGCTCATGGATATTGCCCCCCAGCTCATTGATATATGCCCCAGCTCATGGATATTGCCCCCAGCTCATGGATAATGCCCCAGCTCATGGATTTGCCCCCCAGCTCATGGATATTGCCCCCCCAGCTCATGGATATTGCCCTCCCCCAGCTCATGGATATGCCCCCAGCTCATGGATAATGCCCCCCAGCTCATGGATATTGCCCCAGCTCATGGGTTTTCCCCCCAGCTCATGGATATTGCCCCCAGCTCATGGATACTGCCCCCGCTCATGGATACTGCCCCCGCTCATGGATTTGCCCCCCAGCTCATGGATATGCCCCCCAGCTCATAGATATGCCCCAGCTCATGGATATTGCCCCCAGCTCATGGATATGCCCCAGCTCATGGATATTGCCCCCAGCTCATGGATATGCCCCAGCTCATGGATATTGCCCCCCAGCTCATGGATATGACCCAGCTCATGGATATTGCCCCCCAGCTCATGGATATGCCCCAGCTCATGGATATTGCCCCCCAGCTCATGGATATGCCCCAGCTCATGGATTTGCCCCCCAGCTCATGGATTTGTCCCCCAGCTCATGGATAATGCCCCCCAGCTCATGGATAATGCCCCCCAGCTCCTGGATAATGCCCCCCAGCTCCTGGATCTGCCCCAGCTCCTGAATTTGCCCCCCAGCTCATGGATATTGCCCCCCAGCTCATTGATATGCCCCAGCTCATGGATATTGCCCCCAGCTCATGGATAATGCCCCAGCTCATGGATTTGCCCCCCAGCTCATGGATATGCCCCAGCTCATGGATATTGCCCCCCCAGCTCATGGATATTGCCCTCCCCCAGCTCATGGATATTGCCCCAGCTCATGGATATTGCCCCCCAGCTCATGGATATTGCCCCGCCAGCTCATGGATTTTGCCCCCAGCTCATGGATTTGCCCCCCAGCTTGTGGATTTGCCCCCAGCTCGTGGATAATGCCCCCCAGCTCATGGATAATGCCCCCCAGCTCGTGGATACTGCCCCCAGCACATGGATTTGCCCCCCTCCGCTCATACTTACCTTCCTTTAGCGACGCCGGGAAAGTCTTCACGCGCGCTCCTTGGAAGGTCCCCAGCCGCGACCATGTGGGACCATGTGATCGCGACTGGGGTCCTTCCAACGAGCGCACGCACGGAAACTTTCCCGGCGTCGCTCAGGAAGGTAAGTATGAGCGGAGAGCAGCTGCAGGGCCTGTCCGAATGCTCTATCTGCATGGGTGATGCTGTGAGTGCTTGGTCAGAGGGATGGGTTGATGCTGCAAGTGGTTGGTCAGAGGGATGGGTTGATGCTGCAAGTGCTTGGTCAGAGGGATGGGTTGATGCTGCGAGTGCTTGGTCAGAGGGATGGGTTGATGCTGCGAGTGCTTGGTCAGAGGGATGGGTTGATGCTGCGAGTGCTTGGTCAGAGGGATGGGTTGATGCTGCATGCGCAGCTTAAGCCCATGTTTGCTTCCTCAAATTAACGCGGCTACAAGCACTTGGTCATAGACGATGATGTCAGCATGAAATCGGGGTTAATAAGTTAAAGTGGTCAGGGTGCGTAGAGTGTCCCTTTTAAATAATTTTGTGAACAAACTGATTGGGAGGAGGGAGTGGAGGTGGAAGGGAGTGACTTTGCTCATTGACTTGACCGGAGTGTGAGAGGGAGTGGGTATGAACAAAAGACCGGATCTGAGTGTGGAAGTGAGTTTGGGGAAAGGGACCAGACCAAAGGGAGGGTGACAGTTCCCGACCAAAGAGGGTGTGGCAGGGAGGGTGGGGTGGTGGCACAGGACTCCAGTTGCAAGTAAGGATAAAACACAGGCATACATCTCCTTCACCCAGTGACAGTATCCTATTGTTTGTGTTATAATTCTGCTACTGTTGTGAACGGAATAAAAACAAACTGGTTGTGTCTGACATAACCTAGAACTAAATCATAGCTAGTAAAGCAGCGGTGTGTCTTCTCCAATCAGCTCCGAAGCTGAGGTTATTTATGTTTAACTCAGTCTGACTGTAAACAGTATGAGCTGCACACAGGACCATTAATCAACACCCATTAACCCATAATGGAAATAGTTGACAACTAATTTAATCATCGATTAGTTGTTGATTAATTGATTAGTTGTTTCAGCCCTAATCATTATTACCCAGCAGCATGAGAGGGTAACACGGGGCTTCACCGTATTTCATGATTTTGGGATAACTTATGGCTTTGGGCGATTGCCTGGCTCTGGGACATTGTCTGGTGTTGGCCCAAAGCCACGAAATACCCCTAACACCAAACATTACCCCAGAGCCAGGCGATACCCCAACAGCACGCAATACCCCTAACACCAAACATTACCCCATAGACAGGCGATACCCCAACAGCACGCAATTCCCCTAACACCAAACATTACCCCAGAGATAGGCAATACCCAACGTCAAGCATTACCCCAGAGACAGGCGATACCCCAACAGCACACAATACCTCAACGGAAAACATTACCCCAGAGACAGGCGATACCCCAACAGCACGCAATACCCCTAACACCAAACATTACCCCAGAGACAGGCAATACCACTAACACCAAACATTACCCCAGAGACGGGCGATACCCAACAGCACGCAATTCCCCTAACACCAAACATTACCCCAGAGATAGGCAATACTCAACGTCAAACATTACCCCAGAGACAGGCGATACCCCAACAGCACACAATACCTCAACGGAAAACATTACCCCAGAGACAGGCGATACCCCAACAGCACGCAATACCCCTAACACCAAACATTACCCCAGAGACAGACGATACCCCAACAGCATGCAATACCCATAACACCAAACATTACCCCAAAGACAGGCAATACCCCAACAGCACGCAATACGTCGAACACCAAACATTACCCCAGAGACAGGCAATACCCCAACAGCACGCATTACCTCAACGGAAAACTTTAACCCAGAGACAGGCAATACCCAACGTCAAACATTACCCCAGAGACAGGCGATACCCCAACAGCACGCAATACCCCTAACATCAAACTTTACCCCAGAGACAGGCAATACCCTGGAGCCACATGTTAGGGTATTGTTTGGCTTTGGGCTAATGTGTGGCTCCAGGGACAACATGTGCCATTGTGGTAACGTGTGCCTTTCGCATATCATATAGCACCCATTGCTGAAATTAAAGGAGTTTTAAGAAACTGAATATAGTGTTTCTTACTCTGTTCTGGGCAGGAAATCCTCTCGGGGAAGTATTTGGAAATATAATTGTAGTTTTTGGAGTATTTGCACAGGTGGGACTGAATAAGCCCTGATTCCAGCATTTTTGCAGGAGCTCCTCGCCGTCTGCGTCAGTAGATCGGGGGACGGGTCCAGGTGTCGGTGACTTGTCTGGTCACACAAGATTTTTGTGAATATAAATATTTTGGAATATAATGGAAAGTAGAATGTCTGGGTGTCTGCAGTTCAGACCCCCCCCCCCCAAATAATGTGCCCAGAATTATATGCTCCCACGTCCAAACGACCAGACTCTCCTGTTGAAGGAGGTTTAAATATAGCATGGGGGGAGAATACCGGCTGTTATATATAACATGGGGAGAGAATGCCGGCTGTTACATACAGCATGGGGAGAGAATACGTCTGTTATATATAACATGGGGAGAATGCCGGCTGTTACATATAACATGGATAGAGAATACTGGCTGTTACATATAGCATGGAGAAAGAATACCGGCTGTTACATATAGCATGGGGAGAGAATACCGGCTGTTATATACAGTTGTGTTCAAAATTATTCAACCCCCACTGAAATTGAGTGTTTTGGCCAGTTTGACATTGATTTTGATCATTCAGTCATCTTGCTTACAATTAAATCAAAGAGGCACGTGTAGGTCAGACAAATATAACATAACATTTATAATGAAATAAGCACAAATGTCTTTTCTGTGCTCACATCATTATCAGTTTTATTCAACCCCCAAGTGACATTCAATCTTAGTACTTAGTACAACATCCTTTTACAGTTATAACAGCTTTTAAACGTGAAGCATAGCTTGACACAAGTGTCTTGCAGCGATCTACGGGTATCTTCGCCCATTCGTCATGGGCAAAAGCCTCCAGTTCAGTCACATTCTTAGGCTTGCGCACTGCAACTGCTTTCTTTAAGTCCCACCAGAGGTTCTCAATGGGATTTAAGTCAGGTGACTGCGATGGCCACTCCAAAATGTTCCAGCCTTTAATCTGCAACCATGCTCTAGTGGACTTGGAGGTATGCTTGGGATCATTGTCCTGTTGAAAGGTCCAACGTCTCCCAAGCCTCAGGTTTGTGACGGACTGCATCACATTGTCATCCAATATCTCCTGGTACTGAAGAGAATTCATGGTACCTTGCACACGCTGAAGCTTCCCTGTACCTGCAGAAGCAAAACAGCCCCAAAGCATGATTGACCCCCCGCCATGCTTCACAGTAGGCAAGGTGTTCTTTTCTTCATAGGCCTTGTTCTTCCTCCTCCAAACATAGCGTTGATCCATGGGCCCAAACAGTTCTAATTTTGTTTCATCAGTCCACAGAACACTATCCCAAAACTTCTGTGGTTTGTCCACATGACTCTTGGCATACTGCAGTCGACTCTTCTTATTCTTTGGAGACAGCAAGGGGGTGCGCCTGGGAGTTCTGGCATGGAGGCCTTCATTACGCAGTGTGCGCCGTATTGTCTGAGCTGAAACTTCAGTACCCACATCTGACAAATCTTCTCTCAGTTCCTCAGCAGTCACACGGGGACTTTTCTCCACTCTACGCTTCAGGTAGCGCACAGCAGTCGAAGTCAGCATCTTCTTTCTGCCACGACCAGGTAGCGTTTCAACAGTGCCCTTTGCCTTGAATTTGCGAATGATGCTTCCTATGGTCTCTCTTGGTATGTTTAACATCTTTGCAATCTTCTTATAGCCATTGCCCTTCCTGTGAAGAGTAATCACCTCTTCTCTTGTCTTCCTGGACCATTCTCTTGACTTCACCATGTTTGTAACCACACCAGTAAATGTCTAGAAGGAGCTGAGTATCACAGTCATTTTAAAGCTGCCTAATTGGTGCTTATTATGCTTTATTGCTGCTCCGTGACATCCACAGGTGTTTTCAATACCTGATTGAAAACACTTGAATGAACCTCTGTTCTTCAGAGTGGTAGTCTTTAAGGGGTTGAATAATTGTGTCAATGAAGAATTCACAAAAGAAACATTTACTACTGTATTACAAAACCAATTGATGTCATTTTAGTTGCATATGGTTCTTTAAAAAGTCCTTGTAGGATTTCATTCTGAATACAATTACAAATGTCACTAAATTCCCTAAAACCCTTTACAGCATTGGGGCTTGAATAATTTTGAACACAACTGTATAACATGGGGAGAATGCCGGCTGTTACATATAGCATGGAGAGGGAATACCGGCTGTTACATATAGCATGGAGAAGGAATGCCGGCTGTTACATATAGCATGGAGAGGGAATACCGGCTGTTACATATAGCATGGGGAGAATGCCGGCTGTTACATATAGCATGGAGAGGGAATACCGGCTGTTACATATAGCATGGAGAGGGAATATCGGCTGTTACATATAGCATGGAGAGAGATCCTTTGTGACCTATGTTGGGGGGGTCATGATTTAAGCAATAAGTACAATACATGGTGTCGCGGGAATAATGACTTGCTATACAATGCACTGAATACATTGTGTCTCGCAGCTGATAAGAATACAGTGAAATACAAAGTATCCGTGAGCCTTGCTTGTAACTCAGAATATAATAATGATAGAGTGCCACCATGTATATGTTTAGGCCCATGTCAGATGAACGCAGTGATCGCGTCCGTGTTGCCGCACAGTTTAACGTCCGTCGTAGCATAGAATCATGATCAATAGAGACCCACACACATACAGGGTTATTCAGAGAGCGGTGAAAAGTAGGAGAATGACTGGAGAATGGAAAATTCTAGGTCAAAATAGCCGATTTGGAAAGTGAGATAAATGGGAGAATTTTTCTGGTTTGGCTATTTTGACCCAGAATTTTCCACTCTCCAGTCATTCTCCTGCTTTTCACCGCTCTCTGAATAACCCTGTAAGTGCGTCCGCACCGAACTGTGCACGCACAACGCACGTGGCAAACGGACGCAAGTTAGGCAAGAACGTAAAACCGCTAACATGGACATGCAGAGTGCGCCACGTCCAACACGTCCGTGTAGCGTTCTGTGTGCGTGATGAGGAGAGGTCAGACGCAGCACATTTGCGACGTCCAGCACCTTGACGCACACAATGCATTTTCATATTAATTTTGTTTCCCATAATTCCCTTTTTTTTCCCTACGTCCGTCATAAAAAACCGTGTGGCGTCTACAGTATCTTCCGTCAGTATGTCTGTCCGTTATGCAGCATGCAGAGTGCGCTCAGAATGCGCTCGTCTGACCCTAGCCTTAGGAGCATTGGAATTGGGAAACGCTGAAAGCTCGGGTATATAGCGCTGCTCCCTGCTCTTTACACGCTACGCATGTGCGCTCGCTCCCGTGCTGTGAAAGCTCGGGTATATAGCGCTGCTCCCTGCTCTTTACACGCTACGCATGTGCGCTCGCTCCCGTGCTGTGAAAGCTCGGGTATATAGCGCTGCTCCCTGCTCTTTACACGCTACGCATGTGCGCTCGCTCCCGTGCTGTGAAAGCTCGGGTATATAGCGCTGCTCCCTGCTCTTTACACGCTACGCATGTGCGCTCGCTCCCGTGCTGTGAAAGCTCGGGTATATAGCGCTGCTCCCTGCTCTTTACACGCTACGCATGTGCGCTCGCTCCGTGCTGTGAAAGCTCGGGTATATAGCGCTGCTCCCTGCTCTTTACACGCTACGCATGTGCGCTCGCTCCCGTGCTGTGAAAGCTCGGGTATATAGCGCTGCTCCCTGCCCTTTGCACGCTATGCATGTGCGCTCGCTCCCGTGCTGTGAAAGCTTGGGTATATAGCGCTGCTCCCTGCCCTTTGCACGCTATGCATGTGCGCTCGCTCCCGTGCTGTGAAAGCTCGGGTATATAGCGCTGCTCCCTGCTCTTTACACGCTATGCATGTGCGCTCGCTCCCGTGCTGTGAAAACTCGGGTATATAGCGCTGCTCCCTGCCCTTTGCACGCTATGCATGTGCGCTCGCTCCCGTGCTGTGAAAACTCGGGTATATAGCGCTGCTCCCTGCCTTTGCACGCTATGCATGTGCGCTCGCTCCCGTGCTGTGAAAACTCGGGTATATAGCGCTGCTCCCTGCCCTTTGCACGCTATGCATGTGCGCTCGCTCCCGTGCTGTGAAAGCTCGGGTATATAGCGCTGCTCCCTGCTCTTTACACGCTACGCATGTGCGCTCGCTCCCGTGCTGTGAAAGCTCGGGTATATAGCGCTGCTCCCTGCCCTTTGCACGCTATGCATGTGCGCTCGCTCCCGTGCTGTGAAAGCTCGGGTATATAGCGCTGCTCCCTGCCTTTGCACGCTATGCATGTGCGCTCGCTCCCGTGCTGTGAAAACTCGGGTATATAGCGCTGCTCCCTGCCCTTTGCACGCTATGCATGTGCGCTCGCTCCCGTGCTGTGAAAACTCGGGTATATAGCGCTGCTCCCTGCCCTTTGCACGCTATGCATGTGCGCTCGCTCCCGTGCTGTGAAAGCTCGGGTATATAGCGCTGCTCCCTGCCCTTTGCACGCTATGCATGTGCGCTCGCTCCCGTGCTGTGAAAGCTCGGGTATATAGCGCTGCTCCCTGCCCTTTGCACGCTATGCATGTGCGCTCGCTCCCGTGCTGTGAAAGCTCGGGTATATAGCGCTGCTCCCTGCTCTTTACACGCTACGCATGTGCGCTCGCTCCCGTGCTGTGAAAGCTCGGGTATATAGCGCTGCTCCCTGCCCTTTGCACGCTATGCATGTGCGCTCGCTCCCGTTTGCCGTGATTTGCAGAAAAGCACAATTAAAGCATTTATGAACGTTCTCATTTCCAGAAAGCGCCAAGAAGCACAAGGAGCCTCGACAATAGGCATCTGATGGCGAGACAAAGGCTTGTCAGTGCTGCGGCGCTAAGAAACTCATTCACAACTTAATCATATTGGTTCAGCTGTTGTAACCCGCGCCGGATGAAATAATAGAGAGCTTTGTGCTTGTTTTGTGCTCAAAGCCTTTATCTTATGATGCATTTGGGGCCTTTGGAGTAGAAATCTTTTTAACCTTCATTTTATGGCCGCAGACATCACAAAGTGCCTTTTATCTGCCAGACCTTCCATCCAATTGTTACTTTCCTCTGTTCTTTCCTGTTTTCTCCTCTTTTCCTCCTTCGTTTGACCTTTGTTGGCTTTTTTTGTGACATTTGAAAGCAGTTATTATGAAGCATATAAATGTGCGAGGAGGGACGGCCTGGGCGCCTGGCGCTCTCTCGCCTCTCTGCGCGCTTATTGTTGGTAATAAAACTCGGTGCGGGGGGGGGGTGCTGAGTGCTCTTATCTTGTATCTGTATTGTCAAGTGATACAGATGGACGCTGGACAGGACCGGGACTTTCATCGGCTTCTCACGTACCGGCCTTGTTCAGTCCATTGTGTTTCGGTATCCAGAGCTCGGCCGGGAAATAACCCAGAGATTGGGGATCCCTGAGGCCGGGGTCAGCAGCCTTGACCCCCCAGATGTTTTGGGAGCGTAATTCTCGGTTGACTGGTGGGAGGCTGTATCATGGGACGGGTAGTAATGAAAGATCTGGGCTAGAGAAATGCAGTGTCAACATAGCCGGCATCACCATGAAATCCTCAGCGCTGGTCTGGCCAAGCGCTGACTGTCATATCTGTAGTGAAGGTTCAGCGCACAAAGGAATCGGTTCTACACGCACTGAACAGCTATTACAGAACGAAGCTGCCCAACAAATGCCCAGCGCTATATGGAAAATAAAGGAATATTATAGTGCAGTGTCTACGTGTGTGTGTGTGTGCGTGTGTGTGTGTGCGTGTGTGTGTGTGTGTGCGTGTGTGTGTGTGCGTGCGTGCGTGTGTGTGCGCGTGTGTGTGTGTGCGTGCGTGTGTGTGCGCGTGTGTGTGTGTGCGTGCGCGTGTGTGTGTGTGCGTGCGCGTGTTTGTGTGTGTGTGTGCGTGCGCGTGTGTGTGTGTGTGCGTGCGCGTGTGCGTGTGTGTGTGTGTGTGTGTGTGCGCATGTTTGTGTGTGTGTGTGCGCATGTTTGTGTGTGTGTGTGCGCATGTTTGTGTGTGTGTGTGCGTGTGTTTTCTACACACTCACATAACGAGAGCCTAAACCAGCTCCGGATTTATTCACCTCTCGGGTGTTTTCTTCTGTTTCTTAGGTCCTCGATCACCTTCGGTTCTTCCCTTAGGATGTTCTCTCGGAGGGATTGTTCCCTCGTGTAACTCTGTGTGTAGAAGTGACACTTTCCGGTTACACGACAAGTTCACACTTACTCTTGGTGGAGCCACCCTTGACTCTTGGATATACACGTATGGATTTTTTTCTGGATAAGACCCTCCATGGCAGGCAGGATCAACATATAGCGCTTTTATTTAAAACCATTACCAGGACGCGTTTCGCCGGCGGACCGGCTTCCTCAGATTGCTTAGCGATTCCTCACTGATTGTCCTCAGAGATGTCCATAATGTGTCGGACATGATCTCTGTGAGGTGACGGACAGGGTCCAGGGGTGATTACCAGTGGCGTGTTTTGGATCGGTCGTGCCATGTTGTTCCTTGCCGGCGTGCGTTACATCGGAGAATTCCTTGTGAAACCTGTCACGATGTGAGGATAGCTTTATCGTTCACAGCAATGTGGGACGAGCTTCAAGTCATGTGGGCCGTCTCTGGCTATTACAGGGTTAATATGTTTTGGAGAAGACTTTGAAGTTCCTGCCAATAATGAGACTAAAGCCGCGACATGTTGTATCCGTGCACCGCAAATGCACCTTGTCCTGTCTTTGGCCTGAATCTCCACTTTTTGTTCTTGTTTGGTCCTTGATCTTTCCGGCTCGCCTGGAAAACGTTCTCATTAAAGAAGAAACACGAGACGGAGAATTCTCTAACCGCAGCCGGTGTTATGTCTGCTTACCACCCAGGCGCGCGTAACGGGCGTAAAGATCCGCGTCCCCAGTATACACCTCACACAGAGCTTGCATGTCCTTTACCCGACGCGCTCCGACGCGCGTATATTTCATCTCCTCGTTCCTCCGCACAGGACTTTATCATAACCCTAAATCTAGAATACGCCAGCCCCGAGGGAGAGCAGCGTGCATTCTGGGGCTTTGTTAGAAGGCAGGATTTTGGCTTTCGGACATGACACGCTGCTCCTCTTGCTACGTATAAAAGATGTCCGTGCTGAATGGACGCACGTCTGGAGGAAGTTGATTGGTTCCTTGCGGAGTGGCGAGCTCATTGAAGTGATGTGTGGTCGGGTCCAAACGGCAAAAATGAATGTAGGAGTAAATGAGTAAGCGGGTGGATTTATGATGAAGAGACAGTAATTACCTGGGGGGGGGGCAGTCAGTATTCAAGCCAGTTCATTGGACGGCTCAGCATCAGCTGTCAGACTTTCTGGAGACAGACATTGCAGGGTTAACGCTCTGTGCCAACCTGCCCATCACCATGTGTCCGGGTTTATGGAGAGCGATGACTCTACATGGAGCTGGACCAAGGCACGTTCTGCCCAATGACTTGCCAAAGCACACCATGACAGGAGTAGTCTGTCCGTACGTGGAGATCAGTGGTGCCGAGCGCAGGGACCTGTCATGGAGGATTTTGTGGGAGCTCCTCCGTGCCGGTTCGCAGAGACTCCATGTCCCGGTAATGAGGGCATTTCGGTGAAGCCGCCCCAGCTGTTAATGGGTTTTATTATTTTATGGCTTCTCGTCACATACAAATGGAAAAAAGTTTATTTATACACAACGAGGGGACAGGAAGGTCCCACAAATGGGCCAATATTAAAGTCGGGGGAGGGGCTGCAAAACCAGAAGTTCATAAAATGCAGCAATTTTACAGATAAAATGCTTTCTGCAAATGTGTCCTCGGAGATGGGTCCATTAATGCTGTTCTGCATTGCCTCGTGCGGACGCGGTGAATGGCCGCTTTCAGGTGTTTCTGGGAGAGGATGAGCTGCTCAATGGCTGCGCTTCATCCCTCCAGCGTCCCCGGCCGCGCGTAAATTGCCATGGAAAGGACGGCAGGCGACAAACTCTATTAAGACAAACTGCCTTTCTCATCGGAGAGATAAAATAAATCATGTGTTTAGTCAAATTAAAATGCTTGGGTTGGAGCAGGCCCCGGGGACGTCTCGGAGACGAACTCCAGACAGACGGCGAGCGAGTGGGAAACCTGCTCAAACTCAGCAGCATCCCAAGATCAAGCTGCTGGATGAGATCCACACACTTAGAGCGCGTTCTCATGAGCAGACAGGACTGATGGCCAAAGGACATCTTCTCCAGTGAGGTTAATACAGGTAGAAAAGGACTTTCTCTGAAAAATGAACCTTTTTATGTTTAAAATAGAAAACGCTGCGGATTTGGGGTAAAAAAAAAACCATTATGGGCAAAAACCGCGCACTATTAAATCTCAAGGTATTCTCACTCAGGAGACAGAAATAACCGTAAACCCAGTCCTTCTCTCCGAGGTTTACATGTGGCTTCATTGTGTCTCGCGTTGTGTTATCTTCGGACACATTGTGACAGCTTGATGTTTTAATGTCTCCATCCAGGAACACCGGAAAGCTTGGCCGAAAAAGAGCGGCAGCTTTCCACAATGATAAGTCAGCTGATCAGCCTCCGGGAGCAGCTCCTGGCCGCCCACGATGAGCAGAAGAAACTGGCGGCATCACAGATAGAGAAGCAAAGGCAGCAGATGGACCTGGCGAGGCAGCAGCAAGAACAGGTGAGACGTGACGAGAAGAGATGAAAATGCACAAGGATACATCATGCAGTTAATGTGTCACCCCTGTGCTCTGCGTGGGTCTAATGCTCTGTGATACACCCATACACACCGCACATTACTGTGAGTTTTATTGCTGTGGATTCTGTGATATGCTCATACACACCGCACATTACTGTGAGTGTTATTGCTGTGGAGCTCTGTAATACGTTCATACACACCGCACATTACTGTGAGTTTTATTGCTGTGGATTCTGTGATATGCTCATACACACCGCACATTACTGTGAGTGTTATTGCTGTGGAGCTCTGTAATACGTTCATACACACCGCACGTTACTGTGAGTTTTATTGCTGTGGATTCTGTGATATGCTCATACACACCGCACATTACTGTGAGTTTTATTGCTGTGGAGCTCTGTGATATGCTCATACACACCGCACATTACTGTGAGTTTTATTGCTGTGGATTCTGTGATACGCTCATACACACCGCACATTACTGTGAGTTTTATTACTTTCTGGCGTCTTTGGAGAGAGGTGCGTTGGTGTAGGAATGTGAGACAGAGAAACCTTTTGATTGTGAGAAGTTAGGACATTGTCCAGAAAGCTGTATGTGTGGGGAAAGTCGTGTAAATCTTGCAATGTGTTGATATCCCTGCTTGGGCTAAAGAGCTTGCAATCTATTCTATTGGAATCCTCAAACAGAGCTTTGCTCGTCTCCAGTAAGGGGTTAATATAAAATATAAGACAGTGATATGTGCCACCCCCGCCCTGTCAATCATCCCCTGGCCCCGTCTGTCGCTCACATATACTTGGCGTCTTTAAACTTCAGACAGAGGGAGATCAGTCGCTTTCTCCAGCTTCTCGAGTGGGAACGCAAACATCCAATAAATCGCGCCTCTCTGTGATGAGACATTCTCCTCGTACACACATCTAAACAACAATACTTGCAGATTGCAGACCCAGGAGCATTAGATCAGACGAGTAAATGAATGTGCATGTTTTAAGAAATGTGTGAGATTAATAAGGAAAAGCTGCCTTTTTTATTCTTATTTTTAATTTAGATGGGGAGCAGCGTGCGCGCCACGCTCTGCGCCACGCTCTGCGCCACGCTCTGCCGCCTTCAATGGCTTGGGATTTCTTACTTTTTTAGGTGCTTGAATATTTGTCCAAGTGCACGAACACACGAGCGTCCCTAAATGAAAAATATCAGAAAAGCTTTGCAATGAAAAGGCAGCTCTGGAGTCAGAATGTCATCTCTGCAGCCGGAGATGATACAGTAATTAACTATTGACACTTGTGAATAAGGCAGCACAAATTAATCTTGACACATTTGCAGACGAGTGATATCTAACAGCGAACACTCAGTAATTATATTTCAATATGAAAATTAAATGACACTTAAAGCTGGCTTGTCATGCTCAATGAAGCAAGCATGTAGCTCGACCAATTGGCAGATAAATTCCATATTTCAGCCACATGGTGCTCCTTTCCGCGGCTTCACCCGGCACGTCCTCACGCAGCTCCTGATCGGGGGTATCATCAGAATGAAATACACCTTGTGTGTCCCTATTGCACACGTTAGTCTCTTGCTCTCTCTTTGAGGACGTCCTGGGTGGAAATCGTTCCAAGCCCCCATCCCTTTCTGCACGCACATCGCTCCGAGCCCCCCCCATTCTGCACGCACATCATTCCAAGCCCCCCCTTCTGCACACAAATCGCTCCGAGCCCCCCCTTTCTACACGCACATCGTTCCAAGCCCCACTTTCTGCACGCACATCGCTCCGAGCCCCCCTTTCTGCACGCACATCGTTCCAAGCCCGCCCCTTTCTACACACACATCGCTCCAAGCCCCCCCTTTCTGCACGCACATCGTTCCAAGCCCGCCCCTTTCTACACGCACATCGCTCCAAGCCCCCCCTTTCTGCACGCACATCGTTCCAAGTCCCCCTTTTCTACACACACATCGCTCCGAACCCCTGGTTTCTACACACACATCGATCCGAGCCCCTGGTTTCTACGTGCACATCGCTCCGAGCCCCTGGTTTCTACACACACATCGATCCGAGCCCCTGGTTTCTACTCGCACATCGCTCCGAGACCCTGGTGTCTACTCGCACATCGCTCCGAGCCCCTGGTTTCTACACACACATCGCTCCGAGCCCCTGGTTTCTACGTGCACATCGCTCCGAGCCCCTGGTTTCTACACACACATCGCTCCGAGACCCTGGTTTCTACTCGCACAATCGCTCAGAGCCCCTGGTTTCTACACACACATCGTTCCAAGCCCCTGGTTTCTACACGCACATCACTCCGAGCCCCTGGTTTCTACACACACATCGCTCCGAGCCCCTGGTTTCTACACGCACATCGCTCCGAGCCCCTGGTTTCTACACACACATCGCTCCGAGCCCCTGGTTTCTACACACACATCGCTCCGAGCCCCTGGTTTCTACACACACATCGCTCCGAGCCCCTGGTTTCTACTCGCACATCGCTCCGAGACCCTGGTTTCTACACACACCTCGCTCCGAGACCCTGGTTTCTACTCGCACATCACTCCGAGCCCCTGGTTTCTACGTGCACATCGCTCCGAGCCCGCTGGTTTCTACACACACCAGCATCGCTCCGAGACCCTGGTTTCTACTCGCTACATTTCGCTCAGAGCCCCTGGTTTCTACCACACACACCCAAGCATCGTTCCAAGCCCCTGGTTCTAACACGCAGCATCACTCCGAGCTCCCCTGGTTTCTACACACACATCGGCTCGCGGGCCCCTGGTTTTTAACACAGCACATCGCTCCGAGCCCCTGGTGTCTACTCGCACATCGCTCCGAGCCCCTGGTTTCTACACACACATCGCTCCGAGCCCCTGGTTTCTACTCGTACATCGCTCCGAGATCCTGGTTTCTACTCGTACATCGCTCCGAGACCCTGGTGTCTACTCGCACATCGCTCCGAGCCCCTGGTTTCTACTCGCACATCGCTCTGAGCCCCTGGTTTCTACACGCACATCGCTCCGACTCCGAGCCCCTGGTTTCTACACACACATCACTCCGAGCCCCTGATTTCTACGCGCACATCGCTCTGAGCCCCTGGTTTCTACGCGCACATCACTCTGAGCCCCTGGTTTCTAGACGCACATCGCTCCACAATGTGCTGCCTTGTTCTTCCTCTGCTTCAAACCTCCTCTGCCTCGCTTTTCCTCCGCCTCACTCTACCTTTGCCTCGTTCCTCCTCTGCCTCGCTCTTCCTCTGCCTCGCTCCTCCTCTTCCTCGTTCCTCCTCTGCCTTGCTCCTCCTCTGCCTCGCTCCACCTCTGCCTCGCTCCTCCTCTGCCTCGCTCCTCCTCTGCCTCGCTCCTCCTCTGCCTCGCTCCTCCTCTGCCTCGTTCCTCCTCTGCCTCGCTCTTCCTCTGCCTCGTTCCTCCTCTGCCTCGCTCTTCCTCTGCCTCGTTTCTCCTCTGCCTCGTTCCTCCTCTTCCTTCTTCCTCTTCTGCCTTGTCCCTCCTCTGTCTTGCTCCTCCTTTGCCTCGCTCCTCCTTTGCCTCGCTCCTCCTTTGCCTCGCTCCTCTGCCTCGTCCCTCCTCTGCCTTGCTCTTTGTCTGCCTTGCTCCTCCTCCACCTCATTCCCTTCTTCTCTGCCCTTGGTGTCTCAGTTCTCTGCCTGAAGGAGTTAACTTAAACATAAGATGGAATCATGAAATTACTGTGATCTCAGAAGAACGTGAGTCCTACTGTTAACCTTTTAGTGTCCAGGTCATTAGTCCTGCCTTTTTATATCTGGGCTGTGGCCCAGCTGCAAATCTATAAACTCAGGGATGTGAATGTTTTCATTAACCCTTTCAGAGTTTTGGTTTAAGCCTCTTCCTGGGCAGTCCCCATCCGGATGTGACAATACGGGAAAACAAATGAAGACTTTTTATCTTATGTGATACGTTCACCTTCTCATCTTTACTAACGGAAATGGTTATTTTGTGTCTTACAGATTGCAAGACAACAGCAGCAACTTCTCCAGCAGCAGCACAAAATCAACATCCTGCAGCAGCAAATCCAGGTGAGTGACGGCAGCCGTGCATGCTTTGCCGCTGCTTTCCTCCTCTCGTGCATCACCTCCAGCGTAAACGTGTCACCAAAATAACACATCTTATTTAAGGGGAATCGGTCTGTTTTTAGCATACGGTGTAGGCCGGATCTCAGTGTGCAGGGCTCGGGCTTGTCATATATACCGTCTATTGCCATTCATCCCTGGCTTTATACTGTCTCACCCGGGTAAGCGTTTAACGAGAGACTGAACAATGGAACTTTCATAAGAAGGACCAGGCAGTGCAGGGGTTAAATTTAATTCCATTGTGTGCATTAACCTTTGAAGTGCTGGAAAGTTGATTCTGTACAAAACGTATCATGGTGCCGTATTGAATCTGCCGTCTGTTCTGATCATCCAAAGCTTTTCCCCTTAAGGCAGGGCCCGGGTTATTCCCTCGGTGATCCCCTCGGTGATCCCCTCGGTGATCCCCTCGGTGATCTTCCAGCCTGCTGGGTTTTCCTGATAGACAGAGGCGGGAACAGATACTTAAACATAATCAGTATATCAAAAGGATGTGGCAGACATGTCCTCCGATCATCGTCCAATGAAAATCGAGGAAGGAAAATGTATCACATGGTACAATTTGTATTGAAACTATAAGTCGTGTTTTAATATATACCCTTTAAGAGATCTGTGCGTCTCCGTGTTTACATGTCATGTGATTGGTGTGTTCTGCACCCATTACCTGAATACCCAACCAACATGTAATCATCGGCGCCTGCAAGGACCTCTAACGTGGCGACACCTCAACGCCACAATTTAGCAAAGCGAGTGAAGTACAGAGAGGATTTTCATGGAAATCGGTAACAATATAAAGCGCTCGCTCTGTGCCGTGTGTTAGGTTTTATTTGAAGGTAAGTGAGAAGAATAAAAATGCTCAAATCCGTCACAGGATCCGTTACCTACAGATCTGTAAACGTTTACTATTGCTAGCGGCCTGGGCTTAGACATCTTTAGTGTCTGCTTATTACGTGGCTCTTCAGAACGTTTTGCAGGTAGAATAATAACAATATTTTTCTTTGTAAATGGAGAATTAAGCTTTATGTCCTTTTTTCCTATAATTTCCTTCTGCCCAGGCATTCTGTACATAGTATTATTAAGCTTTATAAAGCACAGACATGTCCTGTACAATACACGTGTGTGTATGTATATATATATATACGAGCCTTCACCCAGAAGCCACTGGGAACCCTCGGCCAGCACAAGTATTTCCCAGTGAAACCTTTTGGGCTTGGGCGATAAGGGACACATAGTGAGTAAACTGATACATAGTGTCATGTCTGCTGATTGTGTTTTGATACATTGTTTTATGTTTGAGATGTTCCAGGATGTGGATCGCCGGCCAGTAACGCTGCGGTCGCATTGTAAAGTCTGTGTCCGTCAGCTCTTTCCAGAAGTCAGACCAATAGTGAGGCAGGAATGAACTCTGAATAGTACACGCCGGTACTCAGAAATTATGGTACCCTCTGTTTTAGGGGTGGTAATTACCTACTATTCAATCCACAGTCATCACCATGGCAACGGTCTTCGCATAGCTACCGCCTCCTGAATTCTCTTACACGGATTATACTAAAAATAATGCAGCCATCCAACACCCATTGGAATTTATTTCAACATATGAAAATCTCCCAGAAATCATCCCCCATCCGTGACACTAACAGGTTAGAAATGTCCATGGACTTTCCAGACAAACCTCATGCCTCAAACACACATACATGCGCACCTTATTGCCGCCATGCAAAGGTGCTCTCCATACCTGTGTAGGAAGACAGACTGGGCGGATACTGTCAGTATTTATCTTTATGCAAATTTCATTTCACTTTTTGCACTTTTACTATAACTTTCCATCCCCACGAGTCCTGTCTCCTCAAAGCCCTCATTGAACTTAATAGTAGAAGCGTGGCAACAAAACCAATCACTCTCACTCATTAATATATGACACAGGGGAATCATGGGAAAAATAAATTCATTCTCTTTTTCTTTGATACGTGGCCTGGAATATAAATTGATAGGGTGGATAATCTGACGATAGTAAGTAAGACATGGAGTTTTGCTGTCCAATGGCTCTGGGTAAAACTAATGGTGATGGGTAACATAATGGTAACAGAAGGCTGATGGAGTTAGATATAGTAATGGTGATGGGTAGACTGAAGGAGTTGGGTATGGTGATGTTGAGGAGTAGGCTGATGGAGTTGGGTTTGATGGGTAGGTTGGCAGAGGAGGGTATCGTAATGGGTAAACTGATGGAGTTGGGTATAATAGAGATGTGTAGGCTGAAGGAGTTGGTTATGAAGATGTTGATGGGTAGGCTGATGGAGTTTGGTTATGAAGATGGTTATGTGTAGGCTGAAGGAGTTGGTTATGAAGATGGTGATGTGTAGGCTGAAGGAGTTGGTTATGAAGATGGCGATGGGTAGGCTGAAGGAGTTGGTTATGAAGATGGCGATGGGTAGGCTGAAGGAGTTGGTTATGAAGATGGTTATGTGTAGGCTGAAGGAGTTGTTTATGAAGATGGTGATGTGTAGGCTGAAGGAGTTGGTTATGAAGATGTTGATGGGTAGGCTGATGGAGTTTGGTTATGAAGATGGTTATGTGTAGGCTGAAGGAGTTGGTTATGAAGATGGTGATGTGTAGGCTGAAGGAGTTGGTTATGAAGATGGTGATGTGTAGGCTGAAGGAGTTGGTTATGAAGATGGTTATGTGTAGGCTGAAGGAGTTGGTTATGAAGATGGCGATGGGTAGGCTGAAGGAGTTGGTTATGAAGATGTTGATGGGTAGGCTGAAGGAGTTGGTTATGAAGATGTTGATGGGTAGGCTGAAGGAGTTGGTGTGACAAAAAAGCCTCTGCCACCTTCTGAGAGACTTGAATTGCAGGTGCCAGAGACTGTCTGGCACGGGCACTCGCAGCATTGGTTGCACTACATATGGACTTTGTGCCCTTCGGAGAGAAGCGGGTGCCAGCCTCATGCCCACAGACTATGGGTGCTTATGGCAATTACTATCCCTGGAGCATTTGGACATTGCCATGTGGTTTGTTTCTGTGGTGCAGTTCCAAGAGATGTTAGTTTACATATAAATGTATCCTCGCCTGGGATTGATTGTGCTGGACACATAATTTTATCACTGGGAGGAGGGGGGGCTCAGACAGCAGAGAGCTATTGTTCCAGTCCCCTCCTAGATACCAACATACATTGTGCAATGTTTTAACATACTGTCTCTCTGGAAAATAAACACATTCATTCCTGCTTTTACCAAAGATCAAGTCTCTCTGCGCGTGTGTGTTGAATCTTGGTTTCCCTGGGGAATCTCTCTGTACTGTGGAAGGTGACTGTGGGTCTCCCGGCTGGTTCTGGGACAGAGAAGGGATGGACAAATAACGGACTGGTTCTGGTCCTGGAATTTGGGACAGAACCATGAGCGTTTCCGTTGCAGTTGGTTATGAAGATGGTGATGTGTAGGCTGAAGGAGTGGTTATGAAGATGGTTATGTGTAGGCTGAAGGAGTTGTTTATGAAGATGGTGATGTGTAGGCTGAAGGAGTTGGTTATGAAGATGTTGATGGGTAGGCTGATGGAGTTTGGTTATGAAGATGGTTATGTGTAGGCTGAAGGAGTTGGTTATGAAGATGGTGATGTGTAGGCTGAAGGAGTTGGTTATGAAGATGGTGATGTGTAGGCTGAAGGAGTTGGTTATGAAGATGGTTATGTGTAGGCTGAAGGAGTTGGTTATGAAGATGGCGATGGGTAGGCTGAAGGAGTTGGTTATGAAGATGTTGATGGGTAGGCTGAAGGAGTTGGTTATGAAGATGTTGATGGGTAGGCTGAAGGAGTTGGTGTGACAAAAAAGCCTCTGCCACCTTCTGAGAGACTTGAATTGCAGGTGCCAGAGACTGTCTGGCACGGGCACTCGCAGCATTGGTTGCACTACATATGGACTTTGTGCCCTTCGGAGAGAAGCGGGTGCCAGCCTCATGCCCACAGACTATGGGTGCTTATGGCAATTACTATCCCTGGAGCATTTGGACATTGCCATGTGGTTTGTTTCTGTGGTGCAGTTCCAAGAGATGTTAGTTTACATATAAATGTATCCTCGCCTGGATTGATTGTGCTGGACACATAATTTTATCACTGGGAGGAGGGGGGGCTCAGACAGCAGAGAGCTATTGTTCCAGTCCCCTCCTAGATACCAACATACATTGTGCAATGTTTTAACATACTGTCTCTCTGGAAAATAAACACATTCATTCCTGCTTTTACCAAAGATCAAGTCTCTCTGCGCGTGTGTGTTGAATCTTGGTTTCCCTGGGGAATCTCTCTGTACTGTGGAAGGTGACTGTGGGTCTCCCGGCTGGTTCTGGGACAGAGAAGGGATGGACAAATAACGGACTGGTTCTGGTCCTGGAATTTGGGACAGAACCATGAGCGTTTCCGTTGCAGTTGGTTATGAAGATGGTGATGTGTAGGCTGAAGGAGTTGGTTATGAAGATGATGTGTAGGCTGAAGGAGTTGGTTATGAAGATGTTGATGTGTAGGCTGAAGGAGTTTGTTAAGAAGATGTTGATGGGTAGGCTGATGGAGTTTGGTTATGAAGATGGTGATGTGTAGGCTGAAGGAGTTGGTTATGAAGATGGTGATGTGTAGGCTGAAGGAGTTGGTTATGAAGATGTTGATGTGTAGGCTGCAGGAGTTGGTTATGAAGATGGTGATGGGTAGACTGATGGAGTTGGTTATGAAGATGTTGATGGGTAGGCTGAAGGAGTTGGTTATGAAGATGTTGATGTGTAGGCTGATGGAGTTTGGTTATGAAGATGGTGATGGGTAGACTGATGGAGTTGGTAATGAAGATGTTGATGTGTAGGCTGAAGGAGTTTGTTAAGAAGATGTTGATGGGTAGGCTGAAGGAGTTTGTTAAGAAGATGTTGATGGGTAGGCTGAAGGAGTTGGTTATGAAGATGTTGATGTGTAGGCTGATGGAGTTTGGTTATGAAGATGGTGATGGGTAGACTGATGGAGTTGGTTATGAAGATGTTGATGTGTAGGCTGATGGAGTTTGGTTATGAAGATGTTGATGGGTAGGCTGAAGGAGTTGGTTATGAAGATGTTGATGGGTAGGCTGATGGAGTTGGTTATGAAGATGGTGATGTGTAGGCTGATGGAGTTTGGTGTGGTCTTGGGTATAATAATGGTGATGGGTAGTTTTTTTAAAAAAAAATTTGGGGAGGGTTTCATGGTTTTGCCTTGTGGTGGCAATGTGACCTCCGATGCTATTTGGTTGTCTCAACCAGGTGATAACCTAATACCTTGTGTAATATTACTAACAGAAAGGAAGGTGCATTGTGTGATGGTTGTGCTTTTACCAGTATATAGTCCTCAACCAAACCTTGATTAAACAATCGCGTCCCTATTCGCCTCTTCATGTCAACTGCAAACCAGACCTCCGTTCCAGAGTCAGCACGTCCTGCACGTCGCCGGCCATGACCAGTCAGACGTTCCTGGCATCCTGTGATCCAGATTTGGTGCTGGGTGGAATAAATTCCTCCTTTCTCACGAATGCAAAGTTGGCAAATCTGGTATTAACAGAAACGGCAAATATTCTGCAACAAAGACAGTGACTCCCATTAGCATGAAAATCCCCTCTCAGATCTCCAGCAGCTTCAAACAGGCCTCTTATTTTTTCATGTGATTAAGCACTAGAAATTGAAGTGCACGGCAAGCTGAACGCGGCGGCGGCGGCGGCGGTGTCTCTTTATGTGGAGTGCATGTCGAAAGATCACCAATAATTACCGCGTGTATTAGCCTACATGTCCTGTATGACCTGCTTAATTAATTCTTTTTTTGCGAGGAGGAGAATAATAGATCTATATTTAAAGATATGCTTCTTCGCTAAGTATCTAATTGACCTCCAGTTTTAAGAGGTGGACCTTTCCTTTATTGCCAGTTTGAGATGGTTTTATCCTACAGCAGCGTCTGCAAAACGAGGGAGAAAAGGACAAACTACAATCAGAGCGACGGCGGCGGCGGCTAATTCCCCGTGTGACGCCTTTGTTTGTAAAATGTATGTGACGCTGAGGACACGTTGCCCGGGCATTTATTTCGCTTGATATTAGCAGCTGATCGGGTGAATATCCAGGCTCGGTGCTTTTATACACAGCTCAAACAGGCGCTATTGGCAGAAAAAGCCTACGTGTCCAATGGGTCCATCAGATCCAGCCTCTCCTGCCAAACACAGGAGAAAAATCCTCAATTTCCAAATCTGACACAGAAAGGGGAAATATCGCCCAAATCTATGAGCCGGCAGTCAGGTTCTCTGCCAGTATCCGGCTGCAATTTGCACCCCCCCCTCCCCCCAGGCTTAAGGATGCTGTTAAGGGACACAGTTATTTGGCTTTGCACAAAACCCCCCAATGTCCCCAATGCCCCTGCCTGGTGTAAAACATCTCACAACAGCTTTATACACAAACATATACAATGTATCACTGTGTCTGCATGTGTGCTATACCTGTAAAGTGCTGCCCTCATTCCTAACCAGCACTGAAAGGGGTTAAACACACACCACACCTTCCTGTCTGCTAATAAAAGGTCAAACCCCCAAAGCAAGATGGTTTTGCATTACAAGTCATTCTCTGTACTGTTTCCAGGGACCTCTGTGATTCGCTGATAACGTGCGCCAGACGCGGCCTCCTCGCCGCCAGCCATCCATCCACGCACCGTCCTGACCGCTCTCTCAATACCCTCATGTACCGCGCTATGGATTCCTCCCTGCATCTGCCATCAGCATATCCCCGCGCTAAAGGCTCAGACCCCACCACGGCGTACGCCAGGTGCCCCCCTGACACAGGCAGGAATCCACATTAATTAATGCTGCTTATTAATCCTTATATGGACTCACAAACCGTGATTAAACGATAATCGTGAACACGTCCATTAACTGGTCGCCGGCTTTTTCCATGGGACAAACCGTTGAAAAATGACTTTTTGTCACTTTTTCTTTCGAGATATTTTATTTCTATATGATTCACATTTTAAGGAGGGGGGGGGTTATGGTTTAAAAAGCTTCACACCACTTGTCTTCCCAGTTTGTAACATTTGTGAATCCCCAAGCAGGGCCAAGCCTGGCATTTTAACCCTTTGTGGGCCAGGGGTGCTGTTTTGCATTTGTCGGATTGTAACACAATGCAAATCATTGTTTGTTTCTGGCTAGAAAATCGAATTAGTTTCTCTTTTTATTTTGCTGATGGGGGATTAATACCACATGTGTCTTTGAAATCACCGGCTCAGGTTCTTTATGAAAGTAATTGTATTTAGAGGCAAAATAGGTTTAGAGGGAAAAAAAATGCCATAAGAGTGTGTTTATTGGGAACAGACAATGATTGTGAGCTGCTCCCATTCCCAGCACCTTCTGAATAATTTACTATCGAGTTACGCGCGCCCCGAACCCCAAATATTTCATTCAAGATATTTATCTCCAGCTGAGGCTAGGGTGAGACGAGCGCAGTATTAACGTGCGTTTAGCCGCACTTAATCACGGCCGTGCTAGCAGCAAATGACGTCCAATGCCCGGCAGCATACGAAGAACGGCCGCACGAAAGTCCGGCAGCGCAACGCAAGTGGCAAACGAACGCATTTTATCGAGAACGTGAAACCTCTAGTATGGACGTACAGAGTGCGCTGCGTCCGCTAGCGGCGTGTGTGCGTGATTAGGAGACGTCAGACGCTGCACACGTCCGGCCAACATAACGTCCAGACACAAAAAGAGTTTTATTGATGATCCGTACAAAATCACTGACAAAAAGGCGCATCGTATGACCGCTATCGCGTATTCCGGGGAAAAATACGTCCATTCGTTCAAACTCACTTTTTCACGGACAACGCAAAAAATGCGTTCGTCTGACCCTAGCCTAATTGTGAGCAGAGATTCTTAGCAAATAATCCCATGAAATGGAGCTGCGTCCTTTGTCTCTGTCTTTCTGTGCGTCGGGTTGTGTCTTTCTGTGCGTCGGGTTGTGTCTTTCTGTGCGTCGGGTTGTCTCTTTCTGTGCGTCGGGTTGTCTCTGTCTTTCTGTGCGTCGGGTTGTCTCTGTCTTTCTATGCGTTGGGTTGTCTCTGTATTTCTGTGTGTTGGGTTGTCTCTGTCTTTCTGTGCGTCGGGTTGTCTCTGTCTTTCTGTGCGTCGGGTTGTCTCTGTCTTTCTGTGCGTCGGGTTGTCTCTGTCTTTCTGTGCGTCGGGTTGTCTCTGTCTTTCTGTGCGTCGGGTTGTCTCTGTCTTTCTGTGCGTCGGGTTGTCTCTGTCTTTCTGTGCGTCGGGTTGTCTCTGTCTTTCTGTGCGTTGGGTTGTCTCTGTCTTTCTGTGCGTTGAGCTGTCTGTCTTTCTGTGCGTTGAGCTGTCTGTCTTTCTGTGCGTTGGGTTGTCTCTGTCTTTCTGTGCGTTGGGTTGTCTCTGTCTTTCTGTGCGTTGGGTTGTCTCTGTATTTCTGTGCGTCGGGTTGTCTCTGTCTTTCTGTGCGTTGGGTTGTCTCTGTATTTCTGTGCGTTGGGTTGTCTCTGTATTTCTGTGTGTTGGGTTGTCTCTGTCTTTCTGTGCGTCGGTTGTCTGTCTTTCTGTGCGTTGGGTTGTCTCTGTATTTCTGTGCGTTGGGTTGTCTCTGTATTTCTGTGCGTTGGTTGTCTCTGTCTTTCTGTGCGTTGGGTTGTCTCTGTATTTCTGTGCGTTGGGTTGTCTCTGTATTTCTGTGTGTTGGGTTGTCTCTGTATTTCTGTGCGTCGGGTTGTCTCTGTCTTTCTGTGCGTCGGGTTGTCTGTCTTTCTGTGCGTTGGGTTGTCTCTGTATTTCTGTGCGTTGGGTTGTCTCTGTATTTCTGTGCGTTGGGTTGTCTCTGTCTTTCTGTGCGTTGGGTTGTCTCTGTATTTCTGTGCGTTGGGTTGTCTCTGTATTTCTGTGTGTTGGGTTGTCTCTGTATTTCTGTGCGTCGGGTTGTCTCTGTCTTTCTGTGCGTCGGGTTGTCTCTGTCTTTCTGTGCGTTGGGTTGTCTCTGTCTTTCTGTGCGTTGAGCTGTCTGTCTTTCTGTGCGTTGAGCTGTCTGTCTTTCTGTGCGTTGGGTTGTCTCTGTCTTTCTGTGCGTTGGGTTGTCTCTGTCTTTCTGTGCGTTGGGTTGTCTCTGTCTGTCTGTGCGTTGGGTTGTCTCTGTATTTCTGTGCGTCGGGTTGTCTCTGTCTTTCTGTGCGTTGGGTTGTCTCTGTATTTCTGTGCGTTGGGTTGTCTCTGTATTTCTGTGTGTTGGGTTGTCTCTGTCTTTCTGTGCGTCGGGTTGTCTGTCTTTCTGTGCGTTGGGTTGTCTCTGTATTTCTGTGCGTTGGGTTGTCTCTGTATTTCTGTGCGTTGGGTTGTCTCTGTCTTTCTGTGCGTTGGGTTGTCTCTGTATTTCTGTGCGTTGGGTTGTCTCTGTATTTCTGTGTGTTGGGTTGTCTCTGTATTTCTGTGCGTCGGGTTGTCTCTGTCTTTCTGTGCGTTGGGTTGTCTCTGTATTTCTGTGCGTTGGGTTGTCTCTGTATTTCTGTGTGTTGGGGTGTCTCTGTCTTTCTGTGCGTCGGGTTGTCTGTCTTTCTGTGCGTTGGGTTGTCTCTGTATTTCTGTGCGTTGGGTTGTCTCTGTATTTCTGTGCGTTGGGTTGTCTCTGTCTTTCTGTGCGTCGGGTTGTCTGTCTTTCTGTGCGTTGGGTTGCCTCTGTCTTTCTGTGCGTCGGGTTGCCTCTGTGTTTCTGTGTGTCGGGTTGTCTCTGTCTTTCTGTTCGTCGGGTTGTCTCTGCCTTTCTGTGCGTCAGGTTGTCTCTGTCTCTCTGTGCGTCGGGTTGTCTCCAGGAGTCTCTTGTCCCCAGTTCAATGCCACATTGTATCTCTGGTCATTTACTGAAAAGGGAAACTCCCTGGATTCTCAGCAGCAGCAGCAGCTTTGCAGCGGCTTCTCAGCGGCTTCTCAGCGGCTTCTCAGCGGCAGCGGCTTCTTAGCAGCTTCTCAGCAGCAGCAGCTTCTCAGCGGCTTTTCAGTGGCAGCGGCAGCAACTTCTTAGCAGCTTCTCAGCGACAGCGGCTTCTCAGCGGCTTCTCTCAGCGGCAGCGGCTTCTTAGCAGCTTCTCAGCAGCAGCAGCTTCTCAGCGGCTTTTCAGTGGCAGCGGCAGCAACTTCTTAGCAGCTTCTCAGCGACAGCGGCTTCTCAGCGGCTTCACTTCTAAATCTCGGTCACTCTGAAAAGATGCAGAATAGAAATTATTTTACTTGTCTGTGCATGAAAAGTTGTTGCTCTGGTCTTTCTTTCCCTGATATATCCACATTCTGCTGTAGCCGTCAGGACGCACTCGAGCGGGATTCAGGAGATGTAACCAGTGAGTGTATACAGATATTCCTGGATCATGGCGATAGCGGGGAAGCTGCTGCTGCTGGTCTCACATGTCACTCGGCTTATGGCATCCGCCTCCTCCATTTACCCTCAAAGTTTTTTTCCCCTTACCTTTCTCTGTCAGACCATTGCAAAAAACTCAAAAAAGATAAAAATTGGACAATTTAAGCCACTTTCCCTAAAATCTCTGCGTCTGGGAGGTCGGGATCGCAGGAGAGATTAATTCATTGAAATTGTTTCAGAATAAAAATCAGTAAGAGCCAAGTGTGGAACAATTACCAGGGAGCTCTGGATCCACAGACTGCTGAGGCAGGAAGCATGGCTCGGGAAGATGGGTGTTGTAGCTCACCAGTCATTGGGTGCATTGGAGGGTCGCACCATGTGTTTCCCATCATTAATCTATAGCAATGGAGAAGGTCTGGATCCTGCTCTGAATGCTGTCCAGATTCACCGGGTTAGGGCGTTGCGGGGCGGCTGCTCTGAATGCTGTCCAGATTCACCGGGTTAGGGCGTTGCGGGGCGGCTGCTCTGAATGCTGTCCAGATTCACCGGGTTAGGGCGTTGCGGGGCGGCTGCTCTGAATGCTTCCAGATTCAAAGGTTAGGGCGTTGTGGGGCGGCTGCTCTGAATGCTGTCCAGATTCACCAGGTTAGGGCGTTGCGGGGCGGCTGCTCTGAATGCTGTCCAGATTCACCAGGTTAGGGCGTTGCGGGGCGACTGCTCTGAATGCTGTCCAGATTCACCGGGTTAGGGCGTTGCGGGGCAGCCACACTGAAAGCTGTCCAGATTCACCGGGTTAGGGCGTTGCGGGGCGGCTGCTCTGAATGCTGTCCAGATTCACTGGGTTAGGGTGTTGCGGGGCGGCTTCTCTGAATGCTGTCCAGATTCACCGGGTTAGGGCGTTGCGGGGCGGCTGCTCTGAAAGCTGTCCAGATTTACAGGGTTAGGGCGTTGCGGGGCGGCTTCTCTGAATGCTGTCCAGATTCACCGGGTTAGGGTGTTGCGGGGCGGCTTCTCTGAATGCTGTCCAGATTCACCGGGTTAGGGCGTTGCGGGGCGGCCACACTGAATGCTGTCCATATTCACCGGGTTAGGGCGTTGCGGGGCGGCCGCTCTGAATGCTGTCCAGATTCACCAGGTTAGGGCGTTGCGATGCGGCCACACTGCTGTCCAGATTCACTGGGTTAGGGCGTTGCGGGCGGCCACACTGCTGTCCAGACTCACCGGGTTAGGGCGTTGCGGGCGGCCACACTGCTGTCTAGATTCACGGTTAGGGCGTTGCGATGCGCCACTGAATGCTGTCCAGACTCACCGGGTTAGCGTTGCGGGGCCCACACTGCTGTCTAGATTCACCGGGTTAGGGCGTTGCGATGCGGCCACACTGAATGCTGTCAGATTCACCGGGTTAGGGCGTTGCGGGCGGCCACACTGCTGTCCAGACTCACCGGTTAGGGCGTTGCGGGGCGGCCACACTGAATGCTGTCCAGATTCACCGGGTTAGGGCGTTGCGGGGCGGCCACACTGCTGTCCAGATTCACCGGGTTAGGGCGTTGCGGGCGGCCACACTGAATGCTGTCCAGATTCACCGGTTAGGGCGTTGCGGGCGCCACACCTGCTGTCTAGATTCACCGGTTAGGGCGTTGCGATGCGGGCACACTGAATGCTGTCCAGATTCACCGGGTAGGGCGTTGCGGCGGCCACATGCTGTCCAGATTCACCGGGTTAGGGCGTTGCGGGCGGCCACACTGCTGTCCAGACTCACCGGGTTAGGGCGTTGCGGGGCGGCCACACTGAATGCTGTCCAGATTCACCGGGTTAGGGCGTTGCGGGCGGCCACACTGCTGTCCAGACTCACCGGGTTAGGGCGTTGCGGGGCGGCCACACTGAATGCTGTCCAGATTCACCGGGTTAGGGCATTGCGGGGCGGCCACACTGCTGTCCAGATTCACCGGGTTAGGGCGTTGCGGGGCGGCCACACTGAATGCTGTCCAGATTCACCGGGTTAGGGCGTTGCGGGCGGCCACACTGCTGTCTAGATTCACCGGGTTAGGGCGTTGCGATGCGGCCACACTGAATGCTGTCCAGATTCACCGGGTTAGGGCGTTGCGGGCGGCCACACTGCTGTCCAGATTCACCGGGTTAGGGCGTTGCGGGCGGCCACACTGCTGTCCAGACTCACCGGGTTAGGGCGTTGCGGGGCGGCCACACTGAATGCTGTCCAGATTCACCGGGTTAGGGCGTTGCGGGGCTGCCACACTGCTGTCCAGATTCACCGGGTTAGGGCGTTGCGGGGCGGCTGCATTGAAGGGTTTTTATTCCCTTTAATTGACGTGAAATTTAAGTTCTCGTTTCTTTATCCTTGTTGTGGTTTTGGCTTTTTTTTTCTCCGTATTGTTTTGTCAAACCTCCATCCACATGGGTGTAAAATTCCTGTGTGTTTTCTGGTTTCCGCGAAGCCTTTAATGTGGATTCAGACTCTGGCTGTAATTATCGTTACGTATCACCGGGATAAATAAACTGTTGCAATCGCAAAACAGAGACCTAAACCCGTCCTAATCCACAGAGAAGCCAGCGGCGTCTCCCGGCCTTCCAGGTATGCGCTGGGACTGCCCGTTACCGGCACAGTGCTGGCTTCTGCTGGTGGATCAGCCTTGAAGTTCTCATGGAAGGTAGAGTTTAGGTTTCAGGAGAAGCTTGAGGTTTAGGCGGCCAAACAAATCAAGACATTCAGGACAGAGCAGAAGCTCACAGCAGGAACAATGCGTCTCCCTGGCTGCAGGGATCACGTGCGTCTGTCCCTCCCCAGCTGGACGTGCGTCTGTCCCTCCCCAGCTGGACGTGCGTCTGTCCCTTCCTGGCTGGACGTGCATCTGTCCCTTCCCGGCTGGACGTACATCTGTCCCTTCCCGGCTGGATGTGCGTCTGTCCCTTCCCGGCTGGACGTGCATCTGTCCCTTCCCGGCTGGACGTGCGTCTGTCCCTTCCCGGCTGGACGTGCATCTGTCCCTTCCCGGCTGGACGTGCATCTGTCCCTTCCCGGCTGGACGTGCGTCTGTCCCTTCCCGGCTGGACGTGCATCTGTCCCTTCCCGGCTGGACGTGCATCTGTCCCTTCCCGGCTGGACGTGCATCTGTCCCTTCCCGGCTGGACGTGCGTCTGTCCCTTCCCGGCTGGTGGACGTTGGATTAGCACACACGGTGTGTGCCGAGCTTCCAGTTGCTAACCAGTAAACTGAGACTGGTGCTGGGTAAACCTATTGGCCATGAGCGGCCTGGGTTACACGGGGTTACACATGGGTTATGTAATGCCAGTAATTTAACTGGGATAAAACCAGAAGGAATGGCTTTTAATATTGTGATTAAGTCCTAGTTGATGTCATGTGCAAATTATCGTATTTTCCCCGCTGGTATGTGCGAGTCTGCTCCGAGAATCCGGCCTGTGCGCACCACACTAACCATCAATTCCTCTACAATGGACATTCACAGACAGGGCCCCAAGCAAACTGCCCAGGCCAAAAGCCGGCCGGGGGCAAGGACCAGCTCATGCAGGGTAGCTGCAAGTGTTGCTGGACCATAAGGGGGCGCTCTGTCATTGGTGGGGAGATCAAATGATATTCATGTCTGGTGCCGTGCATTCTTAGGTGAGCAATATGTTCCAGATCCTGTGGGGCGCGCGGCAAGTTTCACCCCCGACCTACTAGGTGACCATGTTCACAATAAGACCATGAACCTGCGTGGCAAAGAGCAGACACCGACGTTTGAAAAGAGACAAATATGATGTAGAGAAAGACAGTCAACCCGCCATAGAGAAAGACAGAGACAACGCAACGCACAGAAAGACAGAGACAACCCGCCATACAGAAAGACAGAGACAACCCGCCATACAGAAAGACAGAGACAACCCGCCATACAGAAAGACAGAGACAACGCAACGCACAGAAAGACAGAGACAACCCGCCATACAGAAAGACAGAGACAACGCAACGCACAGAAAGAGACAACCCGCCATACAGAAAGACAGAGACAACGCAACGCACAGAAAGACAGAGACAACCCGCCATACAGAAAGACAGAGACAACGCAACGCACAGAAAGACCGAGACAACCCGCCATACAGAAAGACAGAGACAACGCAACGCACAGAAAGACAGAGACAACCTGCCATACAGAAAGACAGAGACAACCCGCCATACAGAAAGACAGAGACAACCCGACGAACAGAAAGACCGAGACAACCCGCCATACAGAAAGACAGAGACAACCCGCCATACAGAAAGACAGAGACAACCCGCCATACAGAAAGACAGAGACAACCCGCCATACAGAAAGACAGAGACAACGCAACGCACAGAAAGACAGAGACAACCCGCCATACAGAAAGACCGAGACAACCCGCCATACAGAAAGATACAACCCGCCATACAGAAAGACAGAGACAACCCGACGAACAGAAAGACCGAGACAACCCGACGAACAGAAAGACCGAGACAATCCAACGCATTGAAAGAGACAACCAGACGAACAGAAAGACAGTGACAACCCGACAGAAACACCGCACAAAAAGACAGAGACAACCCGACGCACGGAAAGACAGAGACAACCCGACGCACGGAAAGACAGAGACAACCCGACGCACGGAAAGACAGAGACAACTCGACGCACGGAAAGACAGAGACAACCCGACGCACGGAAAGACAGAGACAACCCGACGCACGGAAAGACAGAGACAACCCGACGCACAGAAAGACAGAGACAAACTGACGCACAGAAAGAGACAAACCAATGCACAGAAAGACCGAGACAACCCGCCATACAGAAAGACCGAGACTAACCGACGCACAGAAAGACCGAGACAATCCAACGCATTGAAAGAGACAACCTGACGAACAGAAACACCGTGACAACCCGACATAAAGACAGAAACACTGATGCACAGAAAGACAGAGACAACCCGACGCATGGAAAGACAGAAACAAACCAATGCACAGAAAGACAGAGACTACCTGACGCACAGAAAGAGACAAACCAGTGCACAGAAAGACAGAGACTACCTGACGCACAGAAAGAGACAAACCAGTGCACAGAAAGACAGAGACAACCCGACATAAAGATAGAAGAACTGATGCACAGAAAGACGGAGACAAACCGACACACAGAAAGACTGACAACCCGACATACAGAAAGACAGAGACAACCCGACATACAGAAAGACAGAGACAACCCGATGAACAGAAAGACCGAGACAAACCGACGCACATAAAGACCGAGACAAACCGACGCACCTAAAGACCGAGAGAAAAACCGACGCACATAAAGACCGAGACAAACCAATGCACAGAAAGACAGAGACAACCCGACATACAGAAAGACAGAGACAACCCGACGAACAGAAAGACCGAGACAAACCGACGCACATAAAGACCGAGACAAACCGACGCACCTAAAGACCGAGACAAACCGACGCACATAAAGACCGAGACAAAGCAATGCACAGAAAGACAGAGACAACCCGACGCACAGAAAGACAGAGACAACCCGACGCACAGAAAGACAGAGACAACCCGACGAACAGAAAGACCGAGACAAACCGACGCACTTAAAGACCGAGACAAACCGACGCACATAAAGACCGAGACAAACCGACGCACATAAAGACCGAGACAAACCAACGCACAGAAAGACTGAGACAAACCGACATACAGAAAGACCGAGACAAACCGACATACAGAAAGACAGAGACAACCCGACGCACAGGCTTAGCTCTCCCCCATTCAGCCCGGGCAGGCTGGAGGCTTAGCTCTCCCCCATTTATCTCGGGCAGGTGGGAGGCTTAGCTCTCCCCTATTCATCCCTGGCGGGCGGGCGGGAGGCTTAGCTCTCCCCTATTCAGTTCAGGCGGGCGGGAGGCTTAGCTCTTCCCCATTGAGCTCAGACGGGCGGGAGGCTTAGCTCTCCCCCATTCAACTCAGGCGGGTGGGAGGCTTAGCTCTCCCCCATTCAACTCAGGCGGGTGGGAGGCTTAGCTCTCCCCATTCAGCTCAGGCGGGCGGGAGGCTTGGCTCTCCCCCATTTATCTCGGGCAGGTGGGAGGCTTAGCTCTCCCCTATTCATCCCTGGCGGGCAGGCGGGAGGCTTAGCTCTCCCCTATTCAGTTCAGGCGGGAGGGAGGCTTAGCTCTTCCCCATTGAGCTCAGGCGGGCGGGAGACTTAGCTCTCCCCCATTCAACTCAGGCGGGCGGGAGGCTTAGCTCTCCCCCATTCAACTCAGGCGGGCGGGAGGCTTAGCTCTCCCCCATTCAGCTCAGGCGGGCGGGAGGCTTAGCTCTCCCCCATTCCACTCAGGCGGGCGGGAGGGAGGCTTAGCTCTCCCCCATTCAACTCAGGGGGGCGGGAGGCTTAGCTCTCCCCCATTCAACTCAGGCGGGCGGGAGGCTTAGCTCTCCCCCATTCAACTCAGGCGGGCGGGAGGCTTAGCTCTCCCCCATTCAGCTCAGGCGGGCGGGAGGCTTAGCTCTCCCCCATACAGCTCAGGCGGGCGGGAGGCTTAGCTCTCCCCCATTCAACTCGGGCGGGAGACTTAGCTCTCCCCCATTCAGCTCAGGCGGGCGGGAGGCTTAGCTCTCCTCCATTCAGCCCGGACAGGAGGCTTTGAAGACGGCTGTACATTACTCAGAGCGGATGAAATGATTTCTCGAGCTTTACACACAATGTGCCGAGGCCGGTGAGCGCCGGTAGCAGAATGACTGGCAGGCTCGGGCGCTGAATGGAGCCCCAGGGAGCGGCCTTTGTTCCTCTGGACTTGACTGGCGCGTGTCTCTGTTAAACGAGAGCTTAATTTCCTTCATATGTTGCTGATTTCTCTGCTCCCCAGAAGCCGCCAAGCGCGGGGCTGTGTGAAAGTGGCGGCTCTGGAGGAGGCCGGGGGGCGCGCAGGCCTGATTACTCATTACAACTTACCAACTGTTGGCTCTTTAGATTCACCCGTGCCGGCTCTGCTGAGCGCTAACCTGAAACGATCTCTAGGTGTACGGGGAAACGGGGAGAAGCGCTACAGGTTATTATTCACAGCGCCGCGACCTAATTTCCTGCTCGTACACTCCAGCTGCCGAATGTGACGCCCCAAGCTGCAAAAGATCACCCCCAACCTCAGATGCTCCTGGAGAATGCCCGGTATAACAATGTATCAACACGCAATAACCTATCGATCAACTCCTGTGGGAAACAGGCCCGCAGATACAGTGTGACGCAGAGCCAGGGTGAAACAGGCCCGCAGATACAGTGTGATGCAGAGCCAGGGTGAAACAGGCCCGCAGATACAGTGTGACGCAGAGCCAGGGTGAAACAGGCCCGCAGATACAGTGTGACGCAGATACAGTGTGACGCAGAGCCAGGGTGAAACAGGCCCACAGATACAGTGTGACGCAGATGCAGCGTGACGCAGAGCCAGGGGGTAAAACAGGACGCAGATACAGCGTGACGCAGATACAGTGTGATGCAGAGCCAGGGGGTTAAACAGGCCCGCAGATACAGTGTGACGCAGAGCCAGGGGGTTAAACAGGCCCGCAGATACAGTGTGACGCAGAGCCAGGGGGTTAAACAGGCCCGCAGATACAGTGTGACGTGATGTAGCAGGACATACGATGGACACCACCATAAAACTGTTGCGTGTGGAGCTCCGATCTGTTTTCACCATGTGGAGACCGTCCGCTCCGGTTCGCACGGTTGTGGTTCTGATGGGCATTGACTGGTAGAAAGTGTTTTGGACCCCAGAGTGCATCGAGATTCGGCGTTATTGAAACCTCAGGTTGGTATTTGACATCTGGGAGGACATGAGACGCTTCCCCAGGTCAGACAGGCTTCCGTCGTCCTGACCTGACTCGGTGGAGCGGAAGGATCGGACTTCATCCGTCTTTCAGAGAATCCATAACGGACTCCTATGGGGGAGTCTGCACGACGCCCAGCAAAGGGTTAATGTTTTAAGGGTCTCTGGATGTGAAACTTCTAAGGTATGATAATGTGTGATTATGCGACTTTCCAGAAAGACACGGGAGGAAAAGTCCTGCTGCGCTTCCACTACAAATCTCCCACTAATAATGAACGACCCTGAGGAAGATCCCACAGGGACTGGGTGGCCACGGCGATGCAGAAACGCCAGATCCCTCTGCGTCGGCAGAGTGGGGTGGTCCTGGGCGCAAGGACCTCTCGGAGACTTTCCAATAAATCGATGGAGCAGAGAGTGACGGTGCGGCCGCCTGCTGCGTTAACGTTTTATTGAAGCCGCTCAGCACTTTTTAAAATACTTTTAATAATAGATTTGGAGCTCGCTGCCAAGAAACTCGTTCTGCAATTAGCCGTGCGCGCATCCATCCTCCTCCGTCCATCGTGCGCCGGCCACCAAGCTGTCTCAGAGGTTAGGATAAAGTGGCCGGGGCATGCTGGGAAATGGCATTCTGTGAGTTCAAAACATTGTAAAATATAACCGGGACCAGGTGAAAAATCATAATGTGCCAACACAGACGCTGGGTTTAGTCTTGCACACGTGTCGGATGCCCCAAGGGGCGAAGAGGAGGAATGGTGTCATGGCAGCGGCAACCAAGTCACCTGACGTAGTCTGACATCGAGCCAACATCAAGTCCTTCACCTTGATCAGCCGGTTCATGTGCCCAGAAATTATTCTGAGGAGCCAAATGAATACGGAGATGTAGTGTATGCAGCCGCCCCGCAAACACACCTTCAGAAACTTACTACATTGTATAACTCATTCTGTCGCTTTGTGCTACAATGTAACTACATGACCCACCATTGTGACATGTTAAAAGAACTAAACTGGCCATCACTGGACTCTAGATGCACCCTTCACCTTTCCAACCTGGTGTTTAAGAGCTTTTCTGGGAAGCTGCCACCCTACCTGAATAGACTGCTTCCCCCAGCAGTTCCCTCATCCTATAACCTCCGATCCAGGACCAGCACCTTACTTGCAATACCACAATACAAAAAGACAGTGTCTCAATCCTCATTTTCCTACAGAGCACCGCAATTATGGAATAACCTCCCAGACACCATCAAATCTTCCCCCAGTCTAAAATCCCTCAAGAGCTCCTTACTATCATACCTCAATACAGAATGTACCTGTAAACATGTAACATAGTGACTATATACAGAATGCACCTGTAAACATGTAACATAGTGACTATATACAGAATGCACCTGTAAACCTATAACACAGTGACTATATACATACAGGGTTATCCAAAGAGATTCGAATTGCTTGAGAAAGGTAACCGAACGCTAAAAATCAGCGTTCGGTTACCTTTCCTGGCCATTCGGCTATCCAGAGAGCAGGCAATTCGCCAAATACTGTCGAATTGCCTGCACATACGGTGCCTGTTCGGTCCCTGTTCGAGGGCAGTGAAATCCCCATGAAAAAGCACTGCTTCGGCTATTCAGAGAACACAAACCAGCAGTGAAAGGTTCCCCTAATGCTCTGCCATTCGGTGGTTTAATTCGGCAAATTTATTCAGGAGAATCCCATAGGCTTCAATGTTAAAAATATTCCTGTTTTAATTCAATATCTAATAAACCGTTCATTATAAAATTCTGCAGCAAAAAGTCTCTTTATTTATAGATTTTTTAGGATACTTTAAGCATTTTTCTGAATTTTTAAAAAAAAAATTAAAAGTCCGATTTTTTTTTTTTATTTTTTTTCAGTTTGCTTATTTTTTTTGTAACAGCCCTCTTTATTATCATTCCCTGGACCTCCTGTGAAAATTTCAGACATTTTCGCTCAGTAGTTTCTTTGCAAACAGCGTTTCATTTTCCCAGATTCATACAAATGGTTTTGCTAATTTATTCACTGCCTCCTCTACGTCACAGCTGCTTCGGCTCTGTGTGATTCGGCTCATGTTCGGCTCCTGTTGTCTTTTTCAAAGGTTAATCCAGATGTTTTTGCTTGTTTTCAGCGTGCATTCGGTTAGTTTTCGGTGGGTTTACGGCAGCTTTTCCCTGCAATTCGGGGACCCTGTGTTGTTTGCTGAATACACCGCAGGGTCACCGAAATGCAATCGGCAAAAGGAACCGAATTGAAGAGAACGAAAAGTCACCGAACGTGCGGTGACTTTTCGAATCTCTTTGGATAACCCTGAGTGACTATATACAGAATGCGACTGTAAACATGTAACATACAGGGTTATCCAAAGAGATTCGAAAAGTCACCGCACGTTCGGTGACTTTTCGTTCTCTTCAATTCGGTTCCTTTTGCCGATTGCATTTCGGTGACCCTGCGGTGTATTCAGCAAACAGCACAGGGTCCCCGAATTGCAGGGAAAAGCTGCCGCAAACCTGACGAAAACTAACCGAATGCACGCTGAAAACAAGCAAAAACATCTGGATTAACCTTCCAAGAAGCCGAACAGGAGCCGAACATGAGCCGAATCACACAAAGCCGAAGCAGCTGTGACGTAGAGGAGGCAGTGAATAAATTAGCAAAACCATTTGTATGAATCTGGGAAAATGAAACGCTGTTTGCAAAGAAACTACTGAGCGAAAATGTCTGAAATTTTCACAGGAGATCCAGGGAATGATAATAAAGAGGCTGTTACAAAAAAAATAAGCAAACTGAAAAAAAAAAAAAAAAATCGGACTTTTATTTTTTTTTTAAAAAATTCAGAAAAATGCTTAAAGTATCCTAAAAAATCTATAAATAAAGAGACTTTTTGCTGTAGAATTTTATAATGAACGGTTTATTAGATATTGAATTAAAACGGGAATATTTTTAACATTGAAGCCTATGGGATTCTCCTGAATAAACCTGCCGAATTAAACCACCGAATGGCAGAGCATTAGGGGAACCTTTCACTGCTGGTTTGTGTTCTCTGAATAGCCGAAGCAGTGCTTTTTCATGGGGATTTCACTGCCCTCGAACAGGCACCGAACAGGCACCGTATGTTCAGGCAATTCGCCAGGATTTGGCGAATTGCCTGCTCTCTGGATAGCCGAATGGCCAGGAAAGGTAACCGAACGCTGATTTTCAGCGTTCGGTTACCTTTCTCAAGCAATTCGAATCTCTTTGAATAACCCTGATAGTGACTATATACAGAATGCGACTGTAAACATGTAACAGTGACTATATACAGAATGCGCCTGTAAACACTTATAATACAGAGACGCGTGTAGTATTTATTTATTTATCTATAAAGTATTTTCCCAGGACGGACACATTGAGATTTCTCTGGTTTTCAGTTTGTCCTTGATTTATTTATTTATAAAGGATTTTACCAGGAAGGATACATTGAGATTTCTCTCGTTTTCAAGTATGTCCTGGGTTCAAGAACATTAAAATGTTACAGAAATACAAAGTAATTTATGCAAGATATTAAAAACAAAACACAAATACACAGATTAACATATCATGGGAAGGGCTAGAACCTTGGGTTAATTAGGGTGATTTGCAAAGTGGAAGCAGCTGGAAAGTAAGCTACATATTTCAGAGTCCAGAAGCAAGCGCTGTGGCAGAGGGTGATGTGAGGTTGTGGCCGGGCTGTTGAAGAAAGAGTTTGAAGAATCAGATCGTGTGGGTTGTATTGGGTAAATTTGTTTACGACCTGGGGAGGGACGGGGCCATATGAGAGCATGGGTTTAACAAAGCAGAGCATACATTTATTAATAAAAAACAAACAGCCAAAATATTAATAGATATATGCAAGCATAAAATATCAACAGTACGATTAAAGTCAAAATTGTGGCGTAGAATTGCAGAAGACCTGTTGATCGCAGGTACCTTTAAATTCAGAGTCCAGAAGCAAGCGCTGTGGCAGAGGGAACATTGAATTGTTACAGAAACCCAAAGTAATAAAATGCAAGATATTAAAAACACAAATATACAGATTAACCCAGAAAATAAATATGTAGCAAATATAGTCACTGTGTTACATGTTTACAGGTGCATTCTGTATATAGTCACTGTGTTACATGTTTACAGGTGCATTCTGTATATAGTCACTGTGTTACATGTTTACAGGTGCATTCTGTATATAGTCACTATGTTACATGTTTACAGGCGCATTCTGTATATAGTCACTGTGTTGCATGTTTACAGGTGCATTCTGTATATAGTCACTGTGTTACATGTTTACAGGCGCATTCTGTATATAGTCACTGTGTTACATGTTTACAGGTGCATTCTGTATATAGTCACTGTGTTACATGTTTACAGGTGCTTTCTGTATATAGTCATTGTGTTCCATGTTTGCAGGTGCTTTCTGTATATAGTCACTGTGTTAAATGTTTACAGGTGCATTCTGTATATAGTCACTGTGTTACATGTTTACACTTGCATTCTGTATATAGTCACTGTGTTACATGTTTACAGGGACATTCTGTATATAGTCACTGTGTTACATGTTTACAGGCGCATTCTGTATATAGTCACTGTGTTACATGTTTACATGCACATTCTGTATACAGTCACTGTGTTACATGTTTACAGGTGCATTATGTATATAGTCACCGTGTTACATGTTTACAGGTGCATTCTGTATATAGTCACTGTGTTACATGTTTACAGGTGCATTCTGTATATAGTCACTGTGTTACATGTTTACAGGCGCATTCTGCATATAGTCACTGTGTTACATGTTTACAGGTGCATTCTGTATATAGTCACTGTGTTACATGTTTACAGGCGCATTCTGCATATAGTCACTGTGTTACATGTTTACAGGTGCATTCTGTATATAGTCACTGTGTTACATGTTTACAGGTGCATTCTGTATATAGTCACTGTGTTACATGTTTACAGGTGCATTATGTATATAGTCACCGTGTTACATGTTTACAGGTGCATTCTGTATATAGTCACTGTGTTACATGTTTACAGGTGCATTCTGTATATAGTCACTGTGTTACATGTTTACAGGCGCATTCTGCATATAGTCACTGTGTTACATGTTTACAGGTGCATTCTGTATATAGTCACTGTGTTACATGTTTACAGGCGCATTCTGTATATAGTCACTGTGTTACATGTTTACAGGTGCATTCTGTATATAGTCACTGTGTTACATGTTTACAGGTGCATTCTGTATATATTCACTATGTTACATGTTTACAGGTGCATTCTGTATATAGTCACTGTGTTACATGTTTACAGGTGCATTCTGTATATAGTCACTGTGTTACATGTTTACAGGCGCATTCTGTATATAGTCATTATGTTACATGTTTACAGGTGCATTCTGTATATAGTCACTGTGTTACATGTTTACAGGTGCATTCTGTATATAGTCATTGTGTTACATGTCTACAGGTGCATTTTGTATATAGTCACTGTGTTACATGTTTACAGGTGCATTCTGTATATAGTCACTGTGTTACATGTTTACAGGTGCATTCTGTATATAGTCACTGTGTTACATGTTTACAGGCGCATTCTGTATATAGTCATTATGTTACATGTTTACAGGTGCATTCTGTATATAGTCACTGTGTTACATGTTTACAGGAGCATTCTGTATATAGTCACTGTGTTACATGTTTACAGGCGCATTCTGTATATAGTCATTATGTTACATGTTTACAGGTGCATTCTGTATATAGTCACTGTGTTACATGTTTACAGGTGCATTCTGTATATAGTCACTGTGTTACATGTTTACAGGCGCATTCTGTATATAGTCATTATGTTACATGTTTACAGGTGCATTCTGTATATAGTCACTGTGTTACATGTTTACAGGAGCATTCTGTATATAGTCACTGTGTTACATGTTTACAGGTGCATTCTGTATTGAGGTATGTTAATAGAGATCTCTTAAGGGACTTTAGACTGAGGAAGATTTGATGGCGTCTGGGAGGTTATTTCATATTTGTGGAATATTAAGGCAACAGATTCTGCTCCTGCTTTTGTTACGGACACAGAGAGAAATTGTTTTGTAGTTTAAAAAAAATAGTTTTACCAAAACAAAAATTGAAAATTTAGTTCTGGCACTTGTGTTCTTTGTTCCTACAGGCTCCTGACATGTAAATATGTGTGTGTGTGTGTGTGTGTTGCCTGTCCTGGTTGACACAAACCCCCTCTTTGTTTGCTGTGGTGTCTTAGCTCCTTTTTTTCCGCCGTTACATCGCCCTTTGAAATTCTGATTCCGGGGTTTGTGAAGTTGTCAGGTGGCAGAATCCCTGTGGTTTGGAGAGATACCGGCAGCCAGTGTCGTGTCCTCCGCCGGTCCGGGGACAACGTGCCACCTGCTATAAATAAATACAGGGTTATCCAAAAAGATTCGAAAAGTCACCGCACGTTCGGTGACGTTTCGTTTTCTTCAATTCGGTTCCTTTTGCCGATTGCATTTCGGTGACCCTGCAGTGTATTCAGCAAACACCACAGAGTCCCCGAATTGCCGGGAAAAGCTGCCGAAAACCTGACGAAACCTAACCGAATGCATGCTGAAAACAAGCAAAAACATCTGGATTGACCTTCGAAGAAGCCGAACAGGAGCCGAATCACACAGAACCGAAGCAGCTGTGACGTAGAGGAGGCAGTGAATAAATTATAAAAACCATTTGTATGAATCTGGGAAAAAGAAACGCTGTTTGCAAAGAAACTACTGAGCGAAAATGTCTGAAATTTTCACAGGAGGTCCAGGGAATGATAATAAAGAGGGCTGTTACAGAAAAAATAAGCAAACTGAAAAAAAATCAAAAACAAATCGGACTTTTAAAAAAAACAAAAAAAACTGAAAATGCTTAAAGTATCCTAAAAAATCTATAAATAAAGAGACTTTTTGCTGCAGAATTTTATAATGAACGGTTTATTAGATATTGAATTAAAACAGGAATATTTTTAACATTGATGTCTATGGGATTCGCCTGAATTAACTTGCCGAATTAAACCACCGAATGACAGGGCATTTCGGGAACCTTTCACTGCTGGTTTGTGTTCTCTGAATAGCCGAAGCATTGCTTCTCTAAGGGGATTTCACTGCCCTCGAACAGGCACCGAACAGGCACCGTATGTGCAGGCAATTCGCCAGGATTTGGCGAATTGCCTGCTCTCTGGATAGCCGTATGGCCAGGAAAGGTAACCGAACGCTGATTTTCAGCATTCGGTTACCTTTCTCAAGCTATTCGGATCTCTTTGGATAACCCTGTATGTATATAGTCACTGTGTTATAGGTTTACAGGTGCATTCTGTATATAGTCACTGTGTTACATGTTTACAGGTGCATTCTGTATATAGTCACTGTGTTACATGTTTACAGGAGCATTCTGTATATAGTCACTGTGTTACATGTTTACAGGTGCATTCTGTATATAGTCACTATGTTACATGTTTACAGGTGCATTCTGTATATAGTCACTGTGTTACATGTTTACAGGCGCATTCTGTATATAGTCACTGTGTTACATGTTTACAGGCGCATTCTGTATATAGTCACTGTGTTACATGTTTACAGGTGCATTCTGTATATAGTCACTGTGTTACATGTTTACAGGCGCATTCTGTATATAGTCACTGTGTTACATGTTTACAGGCGCATTCTGTATTGAGGTATGTTAATAGAGATCTCTTAAGGGACTTTAGACTGAGGAAGATTTGATGGCGTCTGGGAGGTTATTTCATATTTGTGGAATATTAAGGCAACAGATTCTGCTTCTGCTTTTGTTACGGACACAGAGAGAAATTGTTTTGTAGTTTAAAAAAAATAGTTTTACCAAAACAAAAATTGAAAATTTAGTTCTGGCACTTGTGTTCTTTGTTCCTACAGGCTCCTGACATGTAAATATGTGTGTGTGTGTGTGTGTGTTGCCTGTCCTGGTTGACACAAACCCCCTCTTTGTTTGCTGTGGTGTCTTAGCTCCTTTTTTTCCGCCGTTACATCGCCCTTTGAAATTCTGATTCGGGGTTTGTGAAGTTGTCAGGTGGCAGAATCCCTGTGGTTTGGAGAGATACCGGCAGCCAGTGTCGTGTCCTCCGCCGGTCCGGGGACAACGTGCCACCTGCTATAAATAAATACAGGGTTATCCAAAAAGATTCGAAAAGTCACCGCACGTTCGGTGACGTTTCGTTTTCTTCAATTCGGTTCCTTTTGCCGATTGCATTTCGGTGACCCTGCGGTGTATTCAGCAAACACCACAGGGCCCCCGAATTGCCGGGAAAAGCTGCCGAAAACCTGACGAAACCTAACCGAATGCATGCTGAAAACAAGCAAAAACATCTGGATTGACCTTCGAAGAAGCCGAACAGGAGCCGAACAGGAGCCGAACATGAGCCGAATCACACAGAGCCGAAGCAGCTGTGACGTAGAGGAGGCAGTGAATAAATTAGAAAAACCATTTGTATGAATCTGGGAAAAAGAAACGCTGTTTGCAAAGAAACTACTGAGCGAAAATGTCTGAAATTTTCACAGGAGGTCCAGGGAATGATAATAAAGAGGCTGTTACAAAAAAAATAAGTAAACTGAAAAAAAATCAAAAACAAATCGGACTTTTAAAAAAAAAAAAAAAAACTGAAAATGCTTAAAGTATCCTAAAAAATCTATAAATAAAGAGACTTTTTGCTGCAGAATTTTATAATGAACGGTTTATTAGATATTGAATTAAAACAGGAATATTTTTAACATTGATGTCTATGGGATTCGCCTGAATAAACCTGCCGAATTAAACCACCGAATGGCAGGACATTATGGGAACCTTTCACTGCTGGTTTGTGTTCTCTGAATAGCCGAAGCATTGCTTCTCTATGGGGATTTCACTGCCCTCGAACAGGCACCGAACAGGCACCGTATGTTCAGGCAATTCGCCAGGATTTGGCGAATTGCCTGCTCTCTGGATAGCCGTATGGCCAGGAAAGGTAACCGAACACTGATTTTCAGCATTTGGTTACCTTTCTCAAGCAATTCGGATCTCTTTGGATAACCCTGATAGTTTGTGGTAAGAGACGCGGTGTGCGTTTGTCAGTGACCCGCGCGCCTCTAATTGGAGCAGGTCAGTGGTATGAGACGCGTCTCTGTGTGCGCAGGAAATGCCGGATTTACAGCCTACAAAGTGCCTCCTCAGGTACAGCTCCACAAGTGGAACATGGACCATTTGATTAACCCCGTATGCAGAGACCATGTCTCCCGTCCCGTTATGATTCATTTTGCATGGGTAAAAAAGTCACAAGTGTGCAAAGCTGCGTCTCTGAACCAGCCGACGTGCGATAAGCGAGACCCCCCCGCCGCAATGCACTGCATTAACCCTGAACGTGGCCTCATTGTTTGGGGGGCAGACTGGTTACACTGCCCCAGTGCTGGGCCGGGCTGGGTACTGTCGGAGGCCCTCATGGTGAAAGGATTGAGTCTCTCGAGTGGGGTGCAGGGGACGGGTCACTAAGCGTTAATACTGTGTGAGCACAACGATGTGTATAATGTCGTATAAAATGCCGCCAGGGCACAATGTGTGAACCTGCCAGCAGTTCTGCCCCGAGCTGCATCTGTCCCCGTTAACCCCCGGTTTCATGGACCCGTCAAAGCAGTCTCATTGCCAGGAACGTTTGGGCTGCACCTCCAGACGGCTCAGGGTTAAAAGATTCCAACAAAAAGTAAAGGAATGTAGTACAAAACCAAAGGCTGCTATCTCTGGCATTCAGGTTCTCCTTTCTGCTTGGACCCGGGGTCCTCATTCAGTGACCCCCCCTCTCGCGGCTCAGGGGGTGACCCCAGGCCTGGCCGGCCGGTGGAGACACATACTGTGACATCGCTAACAGATTGAGAGGAAGGAATAAACCTCTGGGCTGTAAAGCACACAAATGGTTAAAGAGGAGCTGGTGGTGCGGGTCCCTGGGCTTGCAGATAAAAGAAGCGGTGACCTTAGTCATTAGCCCTTTGATTTACTGTATTGACACTTAGGTACAAATAATTCCGTTTAGTGGCTTCTGCTTCCCGGGGATCAATTTAATTAGTTATAAAATGTGAGCGCTTGTCAGGAGCCGGAGGAAATGCTGACGTTAAATAAAGTCACACACAATTTAAACAATAAAGCTATCGATGGCTGCTTAAAAGTTAATGATGCGCAAAAAATAGCTTAATAGAGACAAGCGCAGCAATGAGTGCCGTGCCCCAGAATTAAGCTAAGTGGATGGATGAAAGATGGTGACGGAGAGTCGTCTCCTGAACAAACGACGGGCGAGCAGCCGCTTCTCCAGCCTCATGAACATGCTGTGTGTGCATGAGTGTGTGTGTGTGTGCATGAGTGTGTGTGTGCATGAGTGTGTGTGTGTGTGTGTATAGAGTGTGTGTGTGTGTATAGAGTGTGTGTGTGTGTGTATAGTGTATAGAGTGTGCATGTGTATAGAGTGTGTGTGTGTGTGTATAGTGTGCATGTGTGTGTGTGTGTATAGTGTGCATGAGTGTGTGTGTGTGTGCATGAGTGTGTGTGTGTGTGTGTATAGAGTGTGTGTGTGTATAGAGTGTGCATGTGTATAGAGTGTGCATGTGTATAGAGTGTGCATGTGTATAGAGTGTGCATGTGTGTGTGTGTATAGTGTGCATGAGTGTGTGTGTGTGTGCATGAGTGTGTGTGTGTGTATAGAGTGTGCATGTGTATAGAGTGTGCGTGTGTGTGTGTGTATAGTGTGCATGAGTGTGTGTGTGTGTGTATAGTGTGTGTGTGTGTGCATGAGTGTGTGTGTGTATAGAGTGTGCATGTGTATAGAGTGTGCATGTGTGTGTGTGTGTATAGTGTGCATGAGTGTGTGTGTGTGTGCATGAGTGTGTGTGTGTGTGTGTGTATAGAGTGTGTGTGTGTATAGTGTGTGTGTGTATAGAGTGTGTGTGTGTATAGTGTGTGTGTGTATAGAGTGTGTGTGTGTATAGTGTGTGTGTGTATAGAGTGTGCATGTGTGTGTGTGTGTATAGTGTGTGTGTGTATAGAGTGTGTGTGTATAAGTGTGTGTGTATAGTGTGTGTGTGTATAGTGTGTGTGTGTATAGAGTGTGTGTGTGTATAGTGTGTGTGTGTGTATAGTGTGTGTGTGTATAGAGTGTGTGTGTGTATAGTGTGTGTGTGTATATAGAGTGTGTGTGTGTATAGTGTGTGGTGTGTATAGAGTGTGTGTGTGTATAGTGTGTGTGTGTGTATAGTGTGTGTGTATAGAGTGTGTGTGTGTATAGAGTGTGTGTGTGTATAGTGTGTGTGTGTATAGAGTGTGTGTGTGTATAGTGTGTGTGTGTATAGAGTGTGTGTGTGTATAGTGTGTGTGTGTATAGAGTGTGTGTGTGTATAGAGATGTAAAGTTTCCGGAAATTTAGAAGGTATGGAATTTAGTTTTATTTTTTTTCAGAAAAATGTAAAATATGGAGTAGGGTTACAAATTCACATTAATTTTAATCTCACTTGAAATAAAAGTGCAGTTTATTTATGAATTTGAATTAGCTTTTTATAAATTTTATGGAATTTAAGGAATAACAAGGACTGTGTGTGATCGTATGAGAAAAAGTAACGGCCCCTCTGTTTCCTGAAGAGCACCAATAAAAGCAAGAAACCAGCAACATAAAACCAGTATCAGGTCTATCCACTAAAAGGTGAAAACCAGGAGAACTGGCAGGAGAAGAGAACAATCTAGAGCAAATAGCCGATTTGGAAAGTGAGATAAATGGGAGAATTTTTCTGATTTGGCTATTTTGACCTAGAATTTTCACTTCTCCACTCATTCCCCTGAGGTTCACCTTTCTTTGAATAGACCTGTGTATATATCAGATTTTCCCCTTTGAACCAATAGCAAAAGGAAAAAAAGGGAAGTAACTGCATTATTTGTGTCTGTAAGATCTGGATACATCAATATTTAAGCTCCATGTTGAGGTTTAACAAAATAGAGAAAAGGAAACCAGACACAACATATACAATACATACAATTTAATCTCATTTCTTCTTTTTCCCCATATTTCTCATTTTTCTCATTGACTTGTAAAAACCTAAGGTTTGCACGGATTGAAACGAGCGTTTCTCCCCTTTCACGGGTCAGTTTGTTTCTTGATTTGGTTTGAATATTAGTAAACATAGAGCAGATTCTGTCACAGCAGCAGAAGATGCAGAATCTGCAGGAAGTGAGATGCAAGAGGGGTCAGAGGTCGTGTTGTGCAGAGACATTGTCACCATGTTGCAGGAGGGATAGGATTTGCAGAATCCCAGACTGTGCAGAGAGAACATTAACAGGGATCAAATAGGGACAGATTTAACCTCTTGTCAATTAAGGCCTGAGAAGACAGAAACTACCATCAACTGTATCCCAACAAGCACTGTAAGGAGGTACAAGATGGAGCTCCCAATCAAGCTAAACTGAAGCCTTTTCCATGTAGCGCCCCCTAGAGGTTGAAACGCATATTTTTGTTTGAGTGTTGCATTGAGACGTGTTACTTGACTTGTATTCCAGGATTTGCTCGTTTTCAGCCGAGAGAAAATGATGTAACACTTTAAAGTAGGGTTGCACCGATACCGATACTAGTATCAGTATCGGTGCCGATACCGGGTACTGCAGGAGTACTTGGTACTCGTCTAGTACCCCCGATATTTTTCCCGATACTCAAAGCCGGCATTGAGCCGGCTTGCCGGCATCCGAGGGGCTGCGGCGGCTGTCTGAATGCTCTATTGGCATTCAGACAGCCGCCCCTGGAGCTCTCCGCGACGATACTTACCTTCCTGAGCGACGCCGGGAATGTCTCTGCGCGTGCGCTCGTTGAAAGGACCCCAGCTGCAACCACGTGGGACCATGTGATTGCGGCTGGGTTCCTTCCAACGAGCGCGCGCGCGGAAACTTTCCTGGCGTTGCTCAGGAAGGTAAGTATGAACTGAGAGCAGCTGCAGGGCCTGTCCGAATGCAGATAGAGCATTCAGACAGGCCCTGCAGCTGCTCTCCGCGATGATACTTACCTTCCTGGGCGATGCCGGGAAAGTTTCCGCGCGTGCGCTCGTTGGAAGGACACCAGTCGCGATCACATGGTCCCACGTGGTCGTGACTAGGGTCCTTCCAACGAGCGCACCTGCGGGGACTTTCCCGGTGTCGCCCAGGAAGGTAAGTATCGTCGCGGAGAGTGACGGGGGGGAATCCATGAACTGGGGGCAAATCCAAGTGTGAGCTGGGGCAAATCCACGTGTGAGCTGGGGCATATCCACGTGTGAGCTGGGGCAAATCCAAGTGTGAGCTGGGGCATATCCACGTGTGAGCTGGGGCATATCCACGTGTGAGCTGGGGCATATCCACGTGTGAGCTGGGGCAAATCCACGTGTGAGCTGGGGCAAATCCACGTGTGAGCTGGGGCATATCCACGTGTGAGCTGGGGGCATATCCACGTGTGAGCTGGGGCATATCCATGTGCGAGCTGGGGCATATCACGTGTGAGCTGGGGCAAATCCACGTCAGTGTGATCTGGGGCAAATCCACGTCAGTGTGAGCTGGGGCAAATCCACGTCAGTGTGAGCTGGGGGCATATCCACGTGTGAGCTGGGGGCATATCCACGTGTGAGCTGGGGCATATCCACGTGTGAGCTGGGGCAAATCCACGTGTGAGCTGGGGCAAATCCACGTGTGAGCTGGGGGCATATCACGTGTGAGCTGGGGCATATCCACGTGTGAGCTGGGGCAAATCCACGTGTGAGCTGGGGGCATATCCACGTGTCAGCTGGGGGCATATCCACGTGTGAGCTGGGGGCATATCCACGTGTGAGCTGGGGGCATATCCACGTGTGAGCTGGGGGCAAATCCACGTCAGTGTGAGCTGGGGCAAATCCACGTCAGTGTGAGCTGGGGGCATATCCATGTGTGAGCTGGGGGCATATCCACGTGTGAGCTGGGGCATATCCACGTGTGAGCTGGGGGCATATCCACGTGTGAGCTGGGGGCATATCCACGTGTGAGCTGGGGCAAATCCACGTGTGAGCTGGGGCATATCCACGTGTGAGCTGGGGCAAATCCACGTCAGTGTGAGCTGGGGCAAATCCACGTCAGTGTGAGCTGGGGCAAATCCACGTCAGTGTGAGCTGGGGCAAATCCACGTCAGTGTGAGCTGGGGGCATATCCATGTGTGAGCTGGGGGCATATCCATGTGCGAGCACTGCGAGCTGGGGGCATATCCATGTGCGAGCTGGGGCAAATCCATGTGCGAGCTGGGGCAAATCCACGTCAGTGTGAGCTGGGGCAGTATGAATATATATATATATCGGGGGTATACATGTGAGCTGGGGGCATTTTTATATGGTCTGTTCTTATTGGAAAGCGTCACATGACATTAAAGAAAAGTATCGGTACTCGGTATCGGTGGGTACTTTTAAAGTGGTAAAGTGGTGGGTCTTAAAAAAGTGGTATCGGTGCATCCCTACTTTAAAGTCTCAGACGTCTTTCATTAAGCTCTTAATGTTATGATATGGTATTAAATCTATATTAGACATATTGTATATCATTGTAAAAGAACATATTACACACTTTTGGGTTTTTTCAAATTTTCCAGAAAAAAAACAACAAACCGCTTTGGAAAAAACCTGTCCTCCCCCCAATTTTTCAGTTTGTTTCCCAGGCCTTCTCATCTCTATGCATGAAGGTGTGTGTATACTGTGTGTGCATGTATCAGTATGTGTGTGCTTGAGCGTGAGTATGTATCTGTGTAATCAGGTATGTCTGTATACTGTGTGTGTTTATAAAGTGTGTGTTTGCATGAGCGTGTGTGTATATAATGTGTCTGCGTGAGCGTGTGTGTATATAATGTGTCTGCGTGAGCGTGTGTATATATTGTGTCTCCATAAACAGAAATACACTTGTTCCTGTACGTGTTCGCAGCCGGTGAAATCCTAAAATAAAATAGGTAAATGAATAATTTGTGATCCTTGTTTTGGAACGACCTGATCGTCAAACAATCCAAAAAGAAGCCGCAGAGCCAGTGGTGCAGCTCAGACAATGGGTGCGTTTCACAGCCTGCAGGCCCTGGCTTCATACCAGCCACTTGGACCTCTTCCCTCTGACCATCCACAATCAAACACCACAGGATTCATTGTTTGACCCTCCTCCTGCTTTTGCTCATTGAAAAGGATCCTCTGCCCGAGGTACAAAGGATCTGTGACTTGATGAGCCTCAGAACCAGTCTCTTCATTTAAGTATTGGAAGATTTGGGGGAAAAATCCACAGATTTAATGCTAGGGTCAAACGAACGCATTATTCGCAGTGACCGTCATAAAGTGCGTCCGAACGCATTGACGTATTTTTTCACAGAATGCGCGAAAACAGTCAGACGACCCGCATTTTCGTGTCATTTTTTCGGGATCATCAATAAAACCCTTTTTGCGTCTGGACGTTATGTTGGCCAGACATGAGCAGCGTCTGATGTCTCCTAATCACGTACACACACCGCTATGCAGCCGCAGCGCACTCTGTACGTCAGTACTAGCGGTATCACGTTCTCGAAAAAATTCGTTCATTTTCCACTTGCGTTGCGCGGCTGGACTTTCATGCGGCCGTACTTCGTATATTGGCCGTCATTTGCTGCTACTGCGGCCGTGATTAAGTGCGCCTAAACGCACGTTAAAAATGAGCTAGTCTGACCCCAGCCTAACCAGAACTAAACGCTAGGTTTTATAATTTTACAGAAACTGTATTATCATTTAAAGGGGAAATCTATAGATTAAATAAGTGTGTGTGTACATGTCCGACGTGTTTATTAATGCATTATCAAATCTTCCCCCAGTCTAAAGTCCCTTAAGAGATCTGCATTAACATACCTCAATACATAATGTGCCTGTAAACATGTAACACAGTGACTATATACAGAATGCACCTGTAAACATGTAACACAGTGACTATATACAGAATGCACCTGTAAACATGTAACACAGTGACTATATACAGAATGCACCTTAACACAGTGACTATATACAGAATGCACCTGTAAACATGTAACACAGTGACATATAACAGAATGCACTGTACACAGTGACTATATACAGAATGCACTGTTAACATGTAACACAGTGACTATATACAGAATGCCTGTAAACATGTAACACAGTGACTATATACAGAATGCCTGTAAAAATGTAACACAGTGACTATATACAGAATGGCCTGTAAACATGTAACACAGTGACTATATACAGACACCTGTAACACAGTGACTATATACAGAATGCACCTGTAACATGTAACACAGTGACTATATACAGATACCTGTAACCTGTAATACAGAATGTAACACAGTGACTATATACAGAATGCACCTGTAAACATGTAACACAGTGACTATATACAGAATGCGCCTGTAAACATGTAACACAGTGACTATATACAGAATGCACCTGTAAACATGTAACACAGTGACTATATACAGAATGCACCTGTAACACAGTGACTATATACAGAATGCACCTGTAAACATGTAACACAGTGACTATATACAGAATGCACCTGTAAACATGTAACACAGTGACTATATACAGAATGCACCTGTAAACATGTAACACAGTGACTATATACAGAATGTGCCTGTAAACATGTAACACAGTGACTATATACAGAATGCACCTGTAAACATGTAACACAGTGACTATATACAGAATGCACCTGTAAACATGTAACACAGTGACTATATACAGAATGCACCTGTAAAAATGTTACACAGTGACTATATACAGAATGCGCCTGTAAACATGTAACACAGTGACTATATACAGAATGTGCCTGTAAACATGTAACACAGTGACTATATACAGAATGCACCTGTAAACATGTAACATAGTGACTATATACAGAATGCACCTGTAAACATGTAACACAGTGACTATATACAGAATGCACCTGTAAAAATGTTACACAGTGACTATATACAGAATGCGCCTGTAAACATGTAACACAGTGACTATATACAGAATGCGCCTGTAAACATGTAACACAGTGACTATTAGACATGTGCACAGCACAAAATTTAGTTTTGAACTAATGGATTAGTCCTAAAATGCAATTTATTTAGTTGCTAAAGAAATTCGTTTTCAGTTCTTTAGTATGAAAACTAATTTCATTCATCCGAAAACCAGTGGATACAATTACTATTGTAGTGGCTCCTCAGAGGGCTGAGATCGCTGCTTGTTACAGTATCTCTCACTCTCAGCACAATGTGGGCCATATTACATAGCTGGTGCTAACTTAACCAGAGCTGTTGTAAACTTCCAGAGCCATTATAGCCTATGGAGGTTTTCAGTTTACAACAGCTCTGGTTAAGTTAGCACCAACATTGTAATACTGCCCCGTGTCAGGCAAAGCTGTTGCAGTAACTGACTGCTGCTCATCAAAGCGCTCAGAGTTTCAGTAAAACTAGTAAATGATATTTTTATATATAAGAGATTAGAAGAATATTATTTCCTTGTTTTACTGAAAGTGCTGTTACAGTCAGTTACTGTAACAGCTGAGCCTGATACATTGTACTGAGAGATAATGTAACAAGCAGCCGATCTCAGCGCTCACAGCCACTGGATTTAAAGGGGTAAAAAAAAAAAGGCTCCTTTCTGTATAATGTTTAGAACATCCTCCTGCATTAATTAATACCCCTCTCTGTATAATGTATACAACATCCACCTGCATTAATTAATACCCCTCTCTGTATAATATATAGAACATCCTCCTGAATTAATTAATGTCCCTCTCTGTATAGAACATCCTCCTCAATTTATACCTTTCTCTGTATACTGTATATAACATCGTCCTGCATTAATACCCCAATCTGTATAATGTATAGAACATCCTCCTGCATTAATTAATGCCCCTCTCTGTATAGAACATCCTACTGCATTGGCATGTGGAGGGTGCAGAACTTCGGATGTTGCGATGTTGCGCTCTTCATTGCTGGTCTCCTTCACTCATCAATGTAATATCACAGAAAGGACTGAAACTAAAATGTAGTGCATTTTATTTTAGTTTCTTTCATTTTTTGTACTGAGCAATTTCGTTTCTCTTGAGTCATACTAAAACTAAATTATCCCAAAATTCGGACTAAATCGTTTTAGTACTAAAACGAATGTACATGTCTAGTGACTATATACAGAAGGCGCCTGTAAACATGTAACACAGTGACTATATACAGAACGCGCCTGTAAACATGTAACACAGTGACTATATACAGAATGCGCCTGTAAACATGTAACACAGTGACTATATACAGAATGCGCCTGTAAACATGTAACACAGTGACTATATACAGAATGCGCCTGTAAACATGTAACACAGTGACTATATACAGAATGCGCCTGTAAACATGTAACACAGTGACTATATACAGAATGCGCCTGTAAACAATGCGCCTGTAAACATGTAACACAGTGACTATATTCAGAATGCGCCTGTAAACATGTAACACAGTGACTATATACAGAATGCGCCTGTAAACATGTAACACAGTGACTATATACAGAATGCGCCTGTAAACATGTAACACAGTGAATATATATACAGAATGCGCCTGTAAACAATGCGCCTGTAAACATGTAACACAGTGACTATATACAGAATGCGCCTGTAAACATGTAACACAGTGACTATATACAGAATGCGCCTGTAAACATGTAACACAGTGACTATATACAGAATGTGCCTGTAAACATGTATCACAGTGACTATATACAGAATGCGCCTGTAAACATGTACACAGTGACTATATACAGAATGCGCTGTAAACATGTAACACAGTGAATATATACAGAATGCGCCTGTAAACAATGCGCCTGTAAACATGTAACACAGTGACTATATACAGAATGCGCCTGTAAACATGTAACACAGTGACTATATACAGAATGCGCCTGTAAACATGTAACACAGTGACTATATACAGAATGTGCCTGTAAACATGTATCACAGTGACTATATACAGAATGCGCCTGTAAACATGTAACACAGTGACTATATACAGAATGCGCCTGTAAACATGTAACACAGTGACTATATACAGAATGCGCCTGTAAACAATGCGCCTGTAAACATGTAACACAGTGACTATATTCAGAATGCGCCTGTAAACATGTAACACAGTGACTATATACAGAATGCGCCTGTAAACATGTAACACAGTGACTATATACAGAATGCGCCTGTAAACATGTAACACAGTGAATATATACAGAATGCGCCTGTAAACAATGCGCCTGTAAACATGTAACACAGTGACTATATACAGAATGCGCCTGTAAACATGTAACACAGTGACTATATACAGAATGCGCCTGTAAACATGTAACACAGTGACTATATACAGAATGTGCCTGTAAACATGTATCACAGTGACTATATACAGAATGCGCCTGTAAACATGTAACACAGTGACTATATACAGAATGCGCCTGTAAACATGTAACACAGTGACTATATACAGAATGCGCCTGTAAACATGTAACACAGTGACTATATACAGAATGCGCCTGTAAACATGTAACACAGTGACTATATACAGAATGCACCTGTAAACATGTAACACAGTGACTATATACAGAATGCGCCTGTAAACATGTATCACAGTGACTATATACAGAATGCGCCTGTAAACATGTAACACAGTGACTATATACAGAATGCGCCTGTAAACATGTAACACAGTGACTATATACAGAATGCGCCTGTAAACATGTAACACAGTGACTATATACAGAATGCACCTGTAAACATGTAACATAGTGACTATATACAGAATGTGCCTGTAAACATGTAACACAGTGACTATATACAGAATGCACCTGTAAACATGTAACACAGTGACTATATACAGAATGCACCTGTAAACATGTAACACAGTGACTATATACAGAATGCGCCTGTAAACATGTAACACAGTGACTATATACAGAATGTGCCTGTAAACATGTAACATAGTGACTATATACAGAATGCGCCTGTAAACATGTAACACAGTGACTATATACAGAATGCACCTGTAAACATGTAACACAGTGACTATATACAGAATGCGCCTGTAAACATGTAACACAGTGACTATATACAGAATGCGCCTGTAAAAATGTAACACAGTGACTATATACAGAATGCACCTGTAAACATGTAACACAGTGACTATATACAGAATGCGCCTGTAAACATGTAACACAGTGACTATATACAGAATGCACCTGTAAACATGTAACACAGTGACTATATACAGAATGCGCCTGTAAACATGTAACACAGTGACTATATACAGAATGCGCCTGTAAACAATGCGCCTGTAAACATGTAACACAGTGACTATATACAGAATGCACCTGTAAACATGTAACACAGTGACTATATACAGAATGCGCCTGTAAACATGTATCACAGTGACTATATACAGAATGCGCCTGTAAACATGTAACACAGTGACTATATACAGAATGCGCCTGTAAACATGTAACACAGTGACTATATACAGAATGCGCCTGTAAACATGTAACACAGTGACTATATACAGAATGCACCTGTAAACATGTAACATAGTGACTATATACAGAATGTGCCTGTAAACATGTAACACAGTGACTATATACAGAATGCACCTGTAAACATGTAACACAGTGACTATATACAGAATGCACCTGTAAACATGTAACACAGTGACTATATACAGAATGCGCCTGTAAACATGTAACACAGTGACTATATACAGAATGTGCCTGTAAACATGTAACATAGTGACTATATACAGAATGCGCCTGTAAACATGTAACACAGTGACTATATACAGAATGCACCTGTAAACATGTAACACAGTGACTATATACAGAATGCGCCTGTAAACATGTAACACAGTGACTATATACAGAATGCGCCTGTAAACATGTAACACAGTGACTATATACAGAATGCACCTGTAAACATGTAACACAGTGACTATATACAGAATGCGCCTGTAAACATGTAACACAGTGACTATATACAGAATGCACCTGTAAACATGTAACACAGTGACTATATACAGAATGCACCTGTAAACATGTAACACAGTGACTATATACAGAATGCGCCTGTAAACATGTAACACAGTGACTATATACAGAATGCACCTGTAAACATGTAACACAGTGACTATATACAGAATGCGCCTGTAAACATGTAACACAGTGACTATATGCAGAATGCGCCTGTAAACATGTAACACAGTGACTATATACAGAATGCGCCTGTAAACATGTAACACAGTGACTATATACAGAATGCGCCTGTAAACATGTAACACAGTGACTATATACAGAATGCACCTGTAAACATGTAACACAGTGACTATATACAGAATGCACCTGTAAACATGTAACACAGTGACTATATACAGAATGCACCTGTAAACATGTAACACAGTGACTATATACAGAATGCGCCTGTAAACATGTAACACAGTGACTATATACAGAATGCACCTGTAAACATGTAACATAGTGACTATATACAGAATGCGCCTGTAAACATGTAACACAGTGACTATATACAGAATGCACCTGTAAACCTGTAACACAGTGACTATATACAGAATGCACCTGTAAACATGTAACACAGTGACTATATACAGAATGCACCTGTAAACATGTAACACAGTGACTATATACAGAATGCGCCTGTAAACATGTAACACAGTGACTATATACAGAATGCGCCTGTAAACATGTAACATAGTGACTATATACAGAATGCGCCTGTAAACAAGTAACACAGTGACTATATACAGAATGCACCTGTAAACATGTAACACAGTGACTATATACAGAATGCACCTGTAAACATGTAACACAGTGACTATATACAGAATGCACCTGTAAACATGTAACACAGTGACTATATGCAGAATGCACCTGTAAACCTGTAACACAGTGACTATCTACAGAATGTGCCTGTAAACATGTAACACAGTGACTATATACAGAATGTACCTGTAAACATGTAACACAGTGACTATATACAGAATGCACCTGTAAACATGTAACACAGTGACTATATACAGAATGCACCTGTAAACATATAACACAGTAACTATATACAGAATGCACCTGTAAACATGTAACATAGTGACTATATACAGAATGTACCTGTAAACCTGTAACATAGTGACTATATACAGAATGCACCTGTAAACATGTAACATAGTGACTATATACAGAATGTACCTGTAAACCTGTAACATAGTGACTATATACAGAATGCACCTGTAAACATGTAACACAGTGACTATATACAGAATGCACATGTAAACATGTAACACAGTGACTATATACAGAATGCACCTGTAAACATGTAACACAGTGACTATATACAGAATGCACCTGTAAACATGTAACACAGTGACTATATACAGAATGCTCCTGTAAACATGTAACACAGTGACTATATACAGAATGCACCTGTAAACATGTAACACAGTGACTATATACAGAATGCACCTGTAAACATGTAACACAGTGACTATATACAGAATGCACCTGTAAACATGTAACACAGTGACTATATACAGAATGCACCTGTAAACATGTAACACAGTGACTATATACAGAATGCGCCTATAAACATGTAACACAGTGACTATATACAGAATGCACCTGTAAACATGTAACACAGTGACTATATTTGCTATATATTTATTTTCTGGGTTAATCTGTATATTTGTGTTTTTAATATCTTGCATTTTATTACTTTGGGTTTCTGTAACAATTCAATGTTCTTGAATCCAGGACAAACTGAAACGCGAGAAATTCTCAATGTGTCCGTCCTGGGAAAATACTTTATAGATAAATAAATGTATTCTCGTCATTTATATAGCACCAACATGACGGATGGAAGTGAGAGGTATACAGGGCCGTGCTCACAGGAGCTTACAATCTACTCGCATATTTCACGGAGATTGAAGCGTGTTTGTTTTATTTATTTTAGTATTTTTATGGATCCGGCGTTCTCCGCGGCACAGGACGCACAATGCTACGTTTATAAAATCGGGCCATTTTTACAGAGATTTGAAACTTTGAATTCAAAACAAATAAAGCGTGATAATAATGCGGGAATATTGCGGCTGACCCTCTGGATGCCGCGCTCAGCCCGGGGACGGCGATCCGTACACAACAGAACGCTCTGTCTCTCTTTCTGCAAAGTCTGAATCTGCTGTTATGTTGTGCGATGGTTACACATCTATTGTGGACACAGGAAAGGGTGGGCTGTGCAGCGAGTGAGCGCAACACTTCCCGACACGTCTCGTCTGCTTAATTAAAATGCATTAATGATACAATCCCTTCCACGCTGAATTCAAAGCAGAAGAGCAGCCAGAGGTGTTCGCTATTTTGATGTTATTTAGACAGCACAGAAAAAAGGTGTAACATTTTAACACTTCAAACATTTGTCAATTCATGCACAAGTGTAAATCCGACATTCTGCGCGATCACTCCCTAAAAACCTCCAAATACAAACACTTGCACTTATTATCACATGAAAATCCCTGGAAACGTAAGGAATCGCTCTCCGTGCCGGACTGTGCGCAGCATCCACGCCTTTACACCCAGGCACTTTAATTGCTCTGCAGGTTCGCATATATTGAGATATATATATATATATATTATTATATAAAATGCAGTAATTGTTAAGAAAAATAACTTTTCAGAAATAAAATCCACATTATCAGGGTTATTCAGAGAAAGGTGAAACTCTGGAGAACTTTGAGAGAAGTGAAAATTCTAGGTCAGAATAGCCGAACAAGAAAAATTCTCCCATTTATCTCACTTTCCAAATCGGCTATTTTGACCTAGACTTTTCACTTCTCCAAAAGTTCTCCAGAGTTTCACCTCTCTCTGAATAGCCCTGTATGTGTAAGTGCGGGTAAGGCTAGGGACAGATGAGCGCATTTTCTGCGGCCACCGTCAAAATGTACGTCGATGCGTGCGCACGCATTTTTTCACGGAATACGCTTAAGTGGTCAGACGATGCGCAATTCTGGACGTATTTCATGACGATGGGGTGAAAAGAAGTCTAGGGAAATCCGGCTGTTTGAACGTTATGTTGGCCGCACACTAGCAGCGTCTGACGTCTCCTAATCACGCACACACGCTGCTATGCGGCCGCAGCGCACTCTGTACGTCAGTACCAGCGGTTTAACGTTCTCGAAAAAATGCGTTCATTTTCCACTTGCGTTGCGCGGCGGACTTTTGTGCGACCGTACTTCGTATATTGGCTGTCATTGCCCGTCATCTGCTGCTAGTGCGGCCGTGATTATGTGCGCCAGAACGCGCGTTCGCACTGCCTCAGTCTGACCCTAGCCTTAATCGGTAATTAAATGGCATTTGTTGTTCTTTTCAGACGCTATATTGTCTGCTTGTTAATGTGTTTTTTGGGGGAGGGGCTTAGAATTTAAAAGAGCTGAATATTGATTATAAATCTATATTCTAAACGTCCTGTGCGTGTATGGATACAGGTGAAAGATGCATTTTATAGCGGCGACACCAGTTTTAGACTCACAATATACAGATAACGAAGGCGCGGTGTGTGTGATGATAACACTGAGCCGGCAGAGACGCTGCGCATTCAGCGTAGCGCTGGTCTAGGTTATGATGCATTAATTGTTCCTTCTGCACACGGTGAAGGCTGGGTCAGACGAACGCAGTGTAAATGCGCGTGCAGCCGCACTTTATCACGGCCGCAGTAGGAGCAAATGACCGGCAATGACGGGCAATATACGAAGTACGGTCGCGCAACGCAAGCGTCAAACAAACGCATTTTTTCGAGAACGTGATACCGCTAGTACTGACGTACAGAGTGCGCTGCGTCTGCTAGCGGCGTGTGTGCGTGATTAGGAGACGTCAGACGCTGCTAATGTCCAGCCAACATAACGTCCAGACACAAAAAGAGTTTTATTGATGATCCGTACAAAATCACGGCCGAAAATGCGCATCGTATGACCGCTATCGCGTATTCCGTGAAAAAATACGTCCATTCGTTCGAACGCACTTTTTCACGGACGACGCATAAAAACGTCTTCGTCTGATCCTACCCTGAACCAGAGCCCTTTATTTTATGCTTTAGCAGAAAACCCTTTTCATACTTTGAGCTGGAAGAAATGTCTTGTAGGTTGTGCTGCACATTGTGCTGCATGACGGGGTTTCTTTCTGTAGGTTGTGCTGCACATTGTGCTGCATGAAGGGGTTTCTTTCTGTAGGTTGTGCTGCACATTGTGCTGCATGAAGGGGTTTCTTTCTGTAGGTTGTGCTGCACATTGTGCTGCAGACGGGGTTTCTTTCTGTAGGTTGTGCTGCACATTGTGCTGCATGAAGGGGTTTCTTTCTGTAGGTTGTGCTGCACATTGTGCTGCATGAAGGGGTTTCTTTCTGTAGGTTGTGCTGCACATTGTGCTGCATGAAGGGGTTTCTTTCTGTAGGTTGTGCTGCACATTGTGCTGCATGACGGGGTTTCTTTCTGTAGTTTGTGCTGCACATTGTGCTGCATGACGGGGTTTCTTTCTGTAGGTTGTGCTGCACATTGTGCTGCATGAAGGGGTTTCTTTCTGTAGGTTGTGCTGCACATTGTGCTGCATGAAGGGGTTTCTTTCTGTCGGTTGTGCTGCACATTGTGCTGCATGAAGGGGTTTCTTTCTGTAGGATCTGCTGCACATTGTGCTGCATGAAGGGGTTTCTTTCTGTAGGTTGTGCTGCACATTGTGCTGCATGAAGGGGTTTCTTTCTGTAGGATGTGCTGCACATTGTGCTGCATGAAGGGGTTTCTTTCTGTAGGTTGTGCTGCACATTGTGCTGCATGAAGGGGTTTCTTTCTGTAGGTTGTGCTGCACATTGTGCTGCATGAAGGGGTTCTTTCTGTAGGTTGTGCTGCACATTGTGCTGCATGAAGGGGTTTCTTTCTGTAGGATGTGCTGCACATTGTGCTGCATGAAGGGGTTTCTTTCTGTAGGTTGTGCTGCACATTGTGCTGCATGAAGGGGTTTCTTTCTGTAGGTTGTGCTGCACATTGTGCTGCATGACGGGGTTTCTTTCTGTAGATTGTGCTGCACATTGTGCTGCATGAAGGGGTTTCTTTCTGTAGGTTGTGCTGCACATTGTGCTGCATGAAGGGGTTTCTTTCTGCAGGTTGTGCTGCACATTGTGCTGCATGAAGGGGTTTCTTTCTGTAGGTTGTGCTGCACATTGTGCTGCATGATGGGGTTTCTTTCTGTAGGTTGTGCTGCACATTGTGCTGCATGACGGGGTTTCTTTCTGTAGATTGTGCTGCACATTGTGCTGCATGAAGGGGTTTCTTTCTGTAGGTTGTGCTGCACATTGTGCTGCATGATGGGGTTTCTTTCTGTAGGTTGTGCTGCACATTGTGCTGCATGAAGGGGTTTCTTTCTGTAGGTTGTGCTGCACATTGTGCTGCATGACGGGGTTTCTTTCTGTAGATTGTGCTGCACATTGTGCTGCATGAAGGGGTTTCTTTCTGTAGGTTGTGCTGCACATTGTGCTGCATGAAGGGGTTTCTTTCTGTAGGTTGTGCTGCACATTGTGCTGCATGAAGGGGTTTCTTTCTGTAGGTTGTGCTGCACATTGTGCTGCATGAAGGGGTTTCTTTCTGTAGGTTGTGCTGCACATTGTGCTGCAGACGGGGTTTCTTTCTGTAGGTTGTGCTGCACATTGTGCTGCATGAAGGGGTTTCTTTCTGTACGTTGTTATTGCAGAGGAATTCTCTGCACGTATCTCTCTCGTCGCGGACTTTCCTAATTGATGTTTGAATACATGTGCAGTGATGTCAGAATGCGCAGTGATGTCAGAATGCGCAGTGATGTCAGAATGCGCAGTGATGTCAGAATGCACAGTGATGTCAGAATGCGCAGTGATGTCAGAATGCACAGTGATGTCAGAATGCGCAGTGATGTCAGAATGCGCAGTGATGTCAGAATGCGCAGCTCGCTGTGCGCTTATTGTCAATATTTAATACTAATAATGTATAATTGTGTTTCTAATATTGTCGCCGCGTCGCGCTCTGCAGATTTGGGAGAAGATGTAATCCCCAGTTTGCATAAAGTCACCAAAATCGGTAAAATGAGGAACAAAATGTTTTGTATCTAAGAATGAAATTTTCCGTTTTGCAAGTTTTGTGAAAAGTCTGGTGGAGGAGCTGCGTGACGTCCTGTGCCAATGGACTCCAGCCCTCAGATACATCCGTCCTGTGCCAATGGACTCCAGCCCTCAGATACATCCGTCCTGTGCCAATGGACTCCAGCCCTCAGATACATCCGTCCTGTGCCAATGGACTCCAGCCCTCAGATATATCCGTCCTGTGCCAATGGACTCCAGCTCATCAGATACATCCGTCCTGTGCCAATGGACTCCAGCCCTCAGATACATCCGTCCTGTGCCAATGGACTCCAGCTCATCAGATACAGTCAGGTCCATAAATATTGGGACATGGACACAATTGTAACATCTTTGTCTCTATACACCACCACAATGGAGTTGGAATGAAACAAACACAATGTGCTTTAACTGCAGACTGTCAGCTTTAATTTGAGGGTATGTACATCCAACTCAGGTGAACGGTGTAGGACTTACAGCAGTTTGCAGATGTGCCCCCACTTGTTAAGGGACCAAAGGTAATGGGACAGAATAATAATCATAAATCAAACTTTCCCTTCTTAATACTTGGTTACAAATCCTTTGCAGTCAATCACAGCCTGAAGTCTGGAACGCATAGACATCACCAGACGCTGGGTTTCATCCCTGGTGATGCTCTGCCAGGCCTCTACTGCAACTGTCTTCAGTTCCTGCTTGTTCTTGGGGCATTTTCCCTTCAGTTTTGTCTTCAGCAAGTGAAATGCATGCTCAATGGGATTCAGGTCAGGTGATTGACTTGGCCATTGCATAACATTCCACTTCTGTCCCTTCAAAAACTCTTTGCTTGCTTTTGCAGTATGCTTTGGGTCATTGTCCATCTGCACTGTGAAGCGCCGTCCAATGAGTTCTGCAGCATTTGGCTGAATGTGAGCAGATAATATTGCCCCAAACACTTCAGAATTCATCCTGCTGCTTTTGTCAGCGTCACATCATCAATAAATACAAGAGAACCAGTTCCATTGGCAGCCATACATGCCCACGCCATGACACTACCACCACCATGCTTCACTGATGAGGTGGTATGCTTAGGATCATGAGCAGTTCCTTTCCTTCTTCATACTGTTCTCTTCCCATCACTCTGGTACAAGTTGATCTTGGTCTCATCTGTCCATAGGATCTTGTTCCAGAACTGTGAAGGCTTTGTTAGGTGTTGTTTGGCAAACTCTAATCTGGCCTTCCTGTTTTTGAGGCTCACCAATGGTTTACATCTTGTGGTGAACCCTCTGTATTCACTCTGGTGAAGTCTTCTCTTGATTGTTGACTTTGACACACATACACCTACCTCCTGGAGAGTGTTCTTGATCTGGCCAACTGTTGTGAAGGGTGTTTTCTTCATTCATCCACCACAGTTGTTTTCCATGGTCTCCCGGGTCGTTTGGTGTTGCTGCGCTCACCGGTGCGTTCCTTCTTTTGAGAATGTTCCAAACAGTTGTTTTGGCCACGCCTAATGTTCTTGCTATCTCTCTGATGGGTTTGTTTTGTTTCTTCAGCCTAATGATGGCTTGCTTCACTGATAGTGACAGCTCTTTGGATCTCATCTTGAGAGTTGACAGCAACAGATTCCAAATGCAAATAGCATACTTGAAATGAACTGTGGGCCTTTTATCTGCACATTGTAATTGGGGTAATGAGTGAATATCACACACCTGGCCATGGAACAGCTGAGAAGCCAATTGTCCCATTACTTTTGGTCCCTTAACAAGTGGGGGCACATCTGCAAACTGCTGTAAGTCCTACACCGTTCACCTGAGTTGGATGTACATACCCTCAAATTAAAGCTGACAGTCTGCAGTTAAAGCACATTGTGTTTGTTTCATTCCAACTCCATTGTGGTGGTGTATAGAGCCAAAGATGTTACAATTGTGTCCATGTCCCAATATTTCTGGACCTGACTGTACATCTGTCCTGTGCCAATGGACTCCAGCTCGTCAGATGCATCTCATGGTTACATTGTAACCCGCATTACTTGCCGCTATCCTGACAAAATCATTCCTTTCATATATTCAGGGTTTTCTGCTCCTATATACTTTTATTCCCAGCATGCACGCGGGCGCCACAACGTCTGATTCAGCTGCTCGTTCTCACCTTTTTTGGTGATTTTAGACCGAACTCCTACGTGAGGAAAGCGGATAAATGGATATGATGCTGTAATTAAGGCTGGGGTCAGAGCAGCGCACTTTTAACGTGCGTTCTGGCGCACATAATTACGGCCGCACTAGCAGCAGATGACGGGCAATGACGGACAATATACGATGTACGGCCGCACAAAAGTCCGGCCGCGCAACGCAAGTGGAATTTGAACGCATTTTTTTGAGAACGCTGAACCGCTAGTACTGACGTACTGAGTGCGCAGCTGCGGCATAGCGGCGTGTGTGTGTGATTAGGAGATGTCAGACGCTGCTAATGTCCGGCCTACATAACGTCCAGACGCAAAAAGAGTTTTATTGACGATCCGTACAAAATCACGCCCGAAAATGCGCGTCGTCTGACCATTTTTGCGCATTCTGTGAAAAAATACGTCAATGCGTTCGGACGCACTTTTTCACGTTCGCAGAGAAAAATGCTTTCGTCTGACCCTAGCCTTATGGTTGTGACCAAAAATTCTGGACTTGATCTACAAGACTTTCCCAATGCCTCATCTCCCTATTGCTTGGGGCAAGTGGTGGACTCTTCATTATGGGCATTTAACCACCGGGGAATCGGCACATACATCTTCTTCTCGCAGCATCACACGTCTGCTCGTTTGGACCAGTTTGGGCGAGAGTAACGTCCGTGTACGGATAAATCTTTTTCTCCCACTTTGGTCCCTCCAGACATTTCTGGGAACATGGAGCCGGTTGGGAGTTGTGGTGATAAAGCTGACATGCTTTCCCTGTTATGAGGCCGTCACAAAGGATTATGGATCCTGTGGCTGAATGGTCTCAGCTGAGAGCCTGTGTGGAGATTGAGCATTGGTGGTGGTTTGGAGGGTTGGAGCCACCTTACCCTGATGGCTAAATGGCGATAGGCCATGTCTCTCCACCAGCCCCTTCCACCCATACTCCCATGTCATGAGATGCTCCTAATGATGGTCTCCTGTGTCAGGACATTCTAGTTGTCTCTTCGTTAACCTGTGAGTTGTTTGCTTCTGTCGGTTGTATCCGTCCGGTTGAAGAGTGAATGATCCTGTTTGTGAGTGAATGATAAAGTCACATGAAGCTCATTCTCTGCTTTCAGCCCATATTGATGAATGATCCACCTGTCTGCCACATGTGCTGTGAAATGCCCAAAAAAAAAAACAAGTCACCCTTAACCCCTCATCCAGCGCGTTACTGTACGTTGCCTGACGTTAAGGTCTACGGTCCATCCAATCCATGCATTAGTGAGTGAACCTCACGCTGAACGATATGTGCCAGAATGAAACCGGAGTCCAACGCTCAGGATTCATGGCTTTTATACCATACTGCTCCACAACCTGCTATTTGTGCTCGAAAGGCGACATAACCTTTCTGAAAGCACAAAATCCAATCCAGGATTCAACAGGCAAGCGGGCACATCCGGTAAGCGGGCACGTCAGTTAAGCGGGCACGTCAGTTAAGCGGGCTCATCCAGTAAGCGGGCACGTCAGTTAAGCGGGCACATCCGGTAAGCGGGCACGTCAGTTAAGCGGGCACGTCAGTTAAGCGGGCTCATCCAGTAAGCGGGCACGTCAGTTAAGCGGGCACATCCGGTAAGCGGGCACGTCAGTTAAGCGGGCACATCCAGTAAGCGGGCACGTCAGTTAAGTGGGCACATCCGGCAAGCGGGCACGTCAGTTAAGTGGGCACATCCAGTAAGCGGGCACGTCAGTTAAGCGGGCACATCCGGTAAGCGGGCACGTCAGTTAAGCGAGCGTGCGGGGCGAGCGGGCACGTTGGGCAAGCGGGCACATCCGGTAAGCGGGCACATCAGTTGTGCGGGGCGAGCTGGCGCGTTGGGCAGGCGGACATGTCAGGCAAACGGGCACGTCAGGCGAGTGGAAAATAGCTGGGAAAGAACCGCCACGATGAGGCACAGAATGGCGTATTGTGGGGAAGGTTTGGCGGCTGTCGTGTGTCGGCTTTTTTTTCTGAACGTTAGGCAAACTGTTTTGTCTTTGTGTTGACTTTACATTTGACTTTACGTTGGCCGCAGCCTACACAGAGGGGGCTGCTGGAAAAATAGAGGGTATTAATACGTGTTTGTGTGTGCGGGCCAGCCGGCAGCCAGAGAGGGGGCCGCTGTTTTCTTAGGGCTCAGATGGCATAGTGAAGCATTCAGCCTACGGCAAGAAAAAAGCCCTTTTTTTGTTTTCTGCCTACAAGGTCCGCACATTCCCAGAGGGACACAATGAATGGGCATTTTGTCTGACACTGTTACATACACATTGAATTCTTGTTTTTTCAGAATTATTCTTCGCCGTCACTGGGTTTGCACATGACATTCGAGCGTGTTTTAAAGCCTTAACAGACTCATGTGCCTGTAATAAAGTAATTCCTAACAATAACAGCTTTTTACATACACGGGGGGGGGGGGGCGTCCTGACCCGCAGCAGCTGGAAGCCAATGCTTTAATGGACTCGAGAAATGACGAAGACGAGAATGTTCACTGAATGCTCTCAATGAACTGAAACAATGCCATTTGTTCTACTTCCAGCGGCCGCCGCTGCACCTCCGTTCCTGCACATTCCAGCGGCCGCTGCACCTCCGTTCCTGCACATTCCAGCAGCTGCTGCACCTCCGTTCCTGCACATTCCAGCGGCCGCCGCTGCACCTCCGTTCCTGCACATTCCAGCGGCCGCTGCACCTCCGTTCCTTCACATTCCAGCGGCCGCTGCACCTCCGTTCCTGCACATTCCAGCAGCTGCTGCACCTCCGTTCCTTCACATTCCAGCGGCCGCTGCACCTCCGTTCCTGCACATTCCAGCGGCCGCCGCTGCACCTCCGTTCCTGCACATTCCAGCGGCCGCTGCACCTCCGTTCCTTCACATTCCAGCGGCCGCTGCACCTCCGTTCCTGCACATTCCAGCAGCTGCTGCACCTCCGTTCCTTCACATTCCAGCGGCCGCTGCACCTCCGTTCCTGCACATTCCAGCAGCTGCCACTGCACCTCCTGTGCCTGCACATTCCAGCAGCCGCCGCTGCACCTCCGTACCTGCACATTCCAGCGGCCGTCGCTGCTCCTCCGTACCTGCACATTCCAGCGGCTGCCACTGCACCTCCGTACCTGCACATTCCAGCGGCCGTCTCTGCTCCTCCGTGCCTGCACATTCCAGCGGCTGTCGCTGCACCTCCGTACCTGCACATTCCAGCGGCCGTCTCTGCTCCTCCGTACCTGCACATTCCAGCGGCCTCCGCTGCACCTCCGTGCCTGCACATTCCTGCAGCCGTCGCTGCACCTCCGTACCTGCACATTCCAGCGGCCGCCATGCACCTCCGAATCTGCTCATTCCAGTGGCCCGCCACTGCTCCTTTGTGCCTGCACATTCCAGCGGCTGTCGCTGCACCTCCGTGCCTGCACATTCCAGCGGCCGCTGCTGCTCCTTTGTGCCTGCACATTCCAGCGGCCGTTGCTGCTCCTCCATACCTGCACATTCCAGCGGCCGTCGCTGCACCTCTGTACCTGCACATTCCAGTGGCCGTCGCTGCTCCTCCGTACCTGCACATTCCAGCGGCCGTCTCTGCTCCTCCGTACCTGCACATTCCAGCGGCCTCCGCTGCTCCTCCGTACCTGCACATTCCAGTGGCCACCATGCACCTCCGTACCTGCACATTCCAGTGGCCTCCACACCTGCACATTCCAGTGGCCCGCCGTTGCTCCTTTGTGCCTGCACATTCCAGTGGCCACCATGCACCTCCGTACCTGCACATTCCAGTGGCCTCCACACCTGCACATTCCAGCGGCCGCCGTTGCTCCTTTGTGCCCGCACATTCCAGCGGCTGTCGCTGCACCTCTGTGCCTGCACATTCCAGCAGCCGCCGCCTGCTTCTTTGTGCCTGCACATTCCAGCGGCCGTCGCTGCTCCTCCATACCTGCACATTCCAGCGGCTGTCGCTGCTCCTCCGTACCTGCACATTCCAGTGGCTGTCGCTGCTCCTCCGTGCCTGCACATTCCAGCGGCCGTCGCTGCTCCTCCATACCTGCACATTCCAGCGGCTGTCGCTGTACCTCCGTGCCTGCACATTCCAGCGGCCGTCGCTGCTCCTCCATACCTGCACATTCCAGCGGCTGTCGCTGTACCTCCATGCCTGCACATTCCAGCGGCCGTCGCTGCTCCTCCGTACCTGCACATTCCAGCGGCTGTCGCTGCTCCTCCGTGCCTGCACATTCCAGCGGCCGTCGCTGCTCCTTTGTGCCTGCACATTCCAGCGGCTGTCGCTGCTCCTCCGTACCTGCACATTCCAGCGGCTGTCGCTGCTCCTCCGTGCTTGCACATTCCAGCGGCCGTCGCTGCTCCTTTGTGCCTGCACATTCCAGCGGCTGTCGCTGCTCCTCCGTACCTGTACATTCCAGCGGCCATCGCTGCACCTCCATACCTGCACATTCCAGCGGCCGTCACTGCTCCTCCGTACCTGCACATTCCAGCAGCCGTCGCTGCTCCTCCATACCTGCACATTCCAGCGGCCGTCGCTGCACCTCCGTACCTGCACATTCCAGCAGCCGTCGCTGCACCTCCGTACCTGCACATTCCAGTGGCCATCGCTGCTCCTCCGTACCTGCACATTCCAGCGGCCGTCGCTGCTCCTCCGTACCTGCACATTCCAGCGGCCGTCGCTGCTCCTCCGTACCTGCACATTCCAGCGGCCGTCGCTGCTCCTCCGTACCTGCACATTCCAGCGGCCGCCATGCACCTCCGTACCTGCACATTCCAGTGGCCCGCCGTTGCTCCTTTGTGCCTGCACATTCCAGCGACCGTCGCTGCTCCTCCGTGCCTGCACATTCCAGCAGCCGCTGCTGCTCCTTTGTGCCTGCACATTCCAGCGGCCGTCGCTGCTCCTCCGTGCCTGCACATTCCAGTGGCCGTCGCTGCTCCTCCGTGCCTGCACATTCCAGCGGCCGCTGCTGCTCCTTTGTGCCTGCACATTCCAGCGGCCGTCGCTGCTCCTCCGTGCCTGCACATTCCAGCGGCCGTCGCTGCTCCTCCGTGCCTGCACATTTCAGCAGCCGTCGCTGCTCCTCCGTGCCTGCACATTCCAGCGGCCGTCGCTGCTCCTCCATACCTGCACATTCCAGCGGCCGTCGCTGCTCCTCCATACCTGCACATTCCAGCGGCCGTCGCTGCTCCTCCATACCTGCACATTCCAGCGGCTGTCGCTGCTCCTCCATACCTGCACATTCCAGCGGCTGTCGCTGCTCCTCCGTACCTGCACATTCTAGCGGCCGTCGCTGCTCCTCCGTACCTGCACATTCCAGCGGCTGTCGCTGTACCTCCGTGCCTGCACATTCCAGCGGCTTTCGCTGTACCTCCGGGCTGCCTGACTGGGGGCCTTTTCCGTGACGCTCCCCTTCTCTCCTGAGCCACGTTTTACAGCCTGTCTCGTGATAGAGTTGACCACCGAGCCAAGACCCATGGAGACATTATAATGAGAGATTGGTAATGTGTTTGTGCGGCTGCAACCTTTTGTCCATCAAACTCCTGCTAAATGGAGCTAAAAACTTTCTCTGTCCACATCCATCACTGTGCGTCCGATGAGCGCAGCACGAGTGCCGGAGTAATATGACAGGAGCCCGGCGCTCACTTTATATGCAGAGCAGGCGCGTTAATGGCGACACGTTACCGATCGGGACATCTCGGAGAGTGCGTTCAACTTGAAAAGAGCCCAAGTACAAACTCTGAGATTGCGAGAGTTTGATCAACTCTCCAAGTCCCAAATATCCTCCGACAGTGCGGTTTGTTTATTAGGAGAAGCGCACGCTGTGATGGAATGGCTTTAATGGAGATGTGGATCCATATATCTCGGGATAATGATGTTGGCTCCAGACATATTTCAGCGTTTGTTTATGTCTGTTATGGATTCCCCTCATTACAGATGCCGTTTGAGGCAATCCCGATGGATTAAACCAGTTTACTGCATGTGTTTTTTAATTTTATGCCAAGCACAATGTATTAAATAGCCGCAGCGCCGCAGCAGCTTTGCCTTTCCTTTACTTTGCCATATTTATTATCATTAAAATTAGCAGAGTATTGGAAAAAATGGGATTCCATTGACCAGCAGGGGGTCTCCTCACAATATTCTAAATAAAAGCAGTATTTAATTCATAGCTTCGTACAGGAGGCTGAGGGACACATTAACCCTCTGTCGCCCAGAGATTCGGGAATTACACGCTCAGATCTTCACGTGTTGCACCTTTTTGACGCTTTATCTGTAAAGCTGCAAGTTCTTAAGGCATTTACCTCTTTACAGCCAGAAATTCGTGGTGTGGCCCCTGCAATCATTTTCATCAGTCTCCTGTAAATATGGGTCATTAAAACGGGGCTCATAGCCGTCTCCCCAAAATAAACACAAACGTGACTGGTTTCTTGGCGGTGGATACTTTGTATAGTGACTGGTTTATTGGCGGTGGATACTTTGTATAGTGACTGGTTTCTTGGCGGTGGATACTTTGTATAGTGACTGGTTTCTTGGCGGTGGATACTTTGTATAGTGACTGGTTTCTTGGCGGTGGATACTTTGTATAGTGACTGGTTTCTTGGCGGTGGATACTTTGTATAGTGACTGGTTTATTGGCGGTGGATACTTTGTATAGTGACTGGTTTGTTGGTGGTGGATACTTTGTATAGTGACTGGTTTCTTGGCGGTGGATACTTTGTATAGTGACTGGTTTATTGGCGGTGGATACTTTGTATAGTGACTGGTTTCTTGGAGGTGGATACTTTGTATAGTGACTGGTTTCTTGGCGGTGGATACTTTGTATAGTGACTGGTTTCTTGGCGGTGGATACTTTGTATAGTGACTGGTTTATTGGCGGTGGATACTTTGTATAGTGACTGGTTTATTGGCGGTGGATACTTTGTATAGTGACTGGTTTATTGGCGGTGGATACTTTGTATAGTGACTGGTTTCTTGGCGGTGGATACTTTGTATAGTGACTGGTTTCTTGGCGGTGGATACTTTGTATAGTGACTGGTTTATTGGCGGTGGATACTTTGTATAGTGACTGGTTTCTTGGCGGTGGATACTTTGTATAGTGACTGGTTTATTGGCGGTGGATACTTTGTATAGTGACTGGTTTCTTGGCGGTGGATACTTTGTATAGTGACTGGTTTCTTGGCGGTGGATACTTTGTATAGTGACTGGTTTCTTGGCGGTGGATACTTTGTATAGTGACTGGTTTCTTGGAGGTGGATACTTTGTATAGTGACTGGTTTTTTGCGGTGGATACTTTGTATAGTGACTGGTTTATTGGCGGTGGATACTTTGTATAGTGACTGGTTTCTTGGCGGTGGATACTTTGTATAGTGACTGGTTTATTGGCGGTGGATACTTTGTATAGTGACTGGTTTATTGGCGGTGGATACTTTGTATAGTGACTGGTTTATTGGCGGTGGATACTTTGTATAGTGACTGGTTTCTTGGCGGTGGATACTTTGTATAGTGACTGGTTTCTTGGCGGTGGATACTTTGTATAGTGACTGGTTTCTTGGCGGTGGATACTTTGTATAGTGACTGCTTTCTTGGCGGTGGATACTTTGTATAGTGACTGCTTTCTTGGCGGTGGATACTTTGTATAGTGACTGGTTTCTTGGCGGTGGATACTTTGTATAGTGACTGGTTTCTTGGAGGTGGATACTTTTTTGTGACTGGTTTCTTGGCGGTGGATACTTTGTATAGTGACTGGTTTATTGGCGGTGGATACTTTGTATAGTGACTGGTTTTGGCGGTGGATACTTTGTATAGTGACTGGTTTATTGGCGGTGGATACTTTGTATAGTGACTGGTTTCTTGGCGGTGGATACTTTGTATAGTGACTGGTTTCTTGGCGGTGGATACTTTGTATAGTGACTGGTTTATTGGCGGTGATACTTTGTATAGTGACTGGTTTCTTGGCGGTGGATACTTTGTATAGTGACTGGTTTCTTGGCGGTGGATACTTTGTATAGTGACTGGTTTCTTGGCGGTGGATACTTTGTATAGTGACTGGTTTCTTGGCGGTGGATACTTTGTATAGTGACTGGTTTCTTGGAGGTGGATACTTTGTATAGTGACTGGTTTCTTGGCGGTGGATACTTTGTATAGTGACTGGTTTATTGGCGGTGGATACTTTGTATAGTGACTAGTTTATTGGCGGTGGATACTTTGTATAGTGACTGGTTTCTTGGCGGTGGATACTTTGTATAGTGACTGGTTTCTTGGCGGTGGATACTTTGTATAGTGACTGGTTTCTTGGCGGTGGATACTTTGTATAGTGACTGGTTTATTGGCGGTGGATACTTTGTATAGTGACTGGTTTATTGGCGGTGGATACTTTGTATAGTGACTGGCTCATGTGGATTGAAGCGTCACTATGGCAGAGGTCAGAGTAATATGAACAGCTCTTTTCCTGGGCTTTCCACACATTTGTCATTTTGTGCCGCGTCTTCGTGCCGCCCGGCTGTTCGGTGCCGTGGAGATCATAGAATAAGTGACGTAACGGTGGCCTTTGTCTTGGGGAGACGGTCTGCTTTGTTGGAGATTTCCGCCGCCCTATGAGCCAGTGATGGCTTTGTAGATCACCGGCTGGGATTGTGTTTCACCGGCTGAAGAATAACTCTCTTACCTGTCGGTTAAAACGTTTCTGGAGCCAGATAAAGCCCGGCCAGAGAGTCTCTAAAACCAACAGCTGGACAAAGATTCTTTGTTAGCGCTGATTATTTCTGAGCGCTGGGGGTTTGTGCTTCCTCCGTGAAGTTTGAGAAGCGCCTGTATGTGGCAGAGAAACTCGCGGGATCTAAAGCTCGGCCTCGTCACAAAGGATTCAGCGATGTCTGTAACACTTCTTTAAGGCCGTGTAATGATTGACAGGAAAGCGTCGTGAAGTCCTGTTTGATGCATTCTCTCCAAGAGGCTTTTGTATGTTGTGCCGAAAGCGTCTGAGCCGGTGTCTCACGGTGTGGTGTTGGGGAGAGAAAAGGCTCGGCCAGCATGTGCTGACACAACGTTACGACTGGTGTGCAACTTGATTCTGGGGTGGGAGAGTCTGAGGGCTGCAGACCCTGGGAGCTTTATGAGCCTCAGCCTGGACACCAGTGGATGTTGCCATGATTTAAAGGGGAGCAGAGGTTATGCCTTTTCCTGGAGGTGCGACCACATATATAAAGAGTTCGGTGCCGTCTACACAAAGCTGTCCAGAACTTTCTCTTACCGACACTCAGGAGAACCATCATGAAGCTTAATATGAATCTGTTTCACCTTCCGTGTCCAGGAGCGGCTCAGCCGAGCGGTGTCAGAGACTTGCCTCTCCTCGTCGGCCGCTTTCACGATCCTCGGCTCTTTACGCGGTGGCCGCCGCAGCATGGACACAGAATAATCCTGTAACGGTGGCGAGCAGCAATCGCTGCAATCACACAGGAAAAAGATAAAAATCCGCTGGCGTGTGTTCGTAAAGAGGGGCGAGAATGCGCCCCCGGATCAGTCAGCGCGGCCAGGGCCGTATATCTTCACTAGGCTTCCACACCACGAATAATTGACTTGTTGGGCTGCGTGTGACGGCGCAGTGACCGCTCGCTGTGACCATTTGCATAATCGTGCGATTTGCACTCGGTTAGTGATAACGGTTTGTATCTGATTAAAGCCGGGACTCCGTCACTTCTCCGGACTTTGCCAGAACTTGCAGAAATTGAGATTTGCAGTTCCGCTTTAACCAAACAAATGTACACAGGGGGATCACGATGTGCTGAGTTTATGCAGATTTTACGGCTCCAATCTGAATAAAATGCCGACTAATAGACCCTTAAGGACTAATAAACACACATGATTTTTCCTGCGTCGCACTTTAAAGTCATTCCAACACACTACTAGATCTTAACAATAATATTTAATTGACAACATTATGCATCTGTATGGCTCGGAAACGGCGCTCGAGCCGCGCAAAGCCGGGACGCGTTTACCCTCACCTTCTCAAGACATATTTTATTAATTTCCGTGGCGGCAGATTGTTTCGTGTCCGCGGAGAGTTTCTGAACACACAACAAGACAATTTAAATACACTTTGTTACTATCCATCATGTGCATTAAAATCACCGCGCGGCGCTCTGTCTCCACGGCAAAAAAAACCTTCTTCTACGATGTATGGTGACGCACCGCGTGAGAGTAACAGGACGGTGACGCACCACGTGAGAGTAACAGGACGGTGACGCACCGCGTGAGAGTAACAGGACGGTGACGCACGATGTGAGAGTAACAGACGGTGACGCACCGCGTGAGAGTAACAGGACGGTGACGCACCGCGTGAGAGTAACAGGACGGTGACGCACGATGTGAGAGTAACAGACGGTGACGCACCGCGTGAGAGTAACAGGACGGTGACGCACCGCGTGAGAGTAACAGGACGGTGACGCACGATGTGAGAGTAACAGACGTGGCGCACCGCGTGAGAGTAACAGGACGGTGACGCACCGCGTGAGAGTAACAGGACGGTGACGCACCGTGTGGGAGTAACAGGACGGTGACGCACGATGTGAGAGTAACAGACGGTGACGCACCGCGTGAGAGTAACAGGACGGTGACGCACCGCGTGAGAGTAAGAGGACGGTGACGCACCGTGTGAGAGTAACAGGACGTGACGCACCGCGTGAGAGTAACAGGACGGTGACGCAATGTGTGAGAGAGGACGGTGACGCACCGCGTGAGAGTAAGATGACGTGCCCCCCCGCGTGAGAGTAACAGGACGGTGACGCACCGCGTGAGAGTAACAGGACGGTGACGCACCGTGTGAGAGTAACATGATGGTGCCCCCCCGCGTGAGAGTAACAGGACGGTGACGCACCGCGTGAGAGTAACATGACGGTGCCCCCCCGCGTGAGAGTAACAGGATGGTGACGCACCGCGTGAGAGTAACAGGACAGTGACGCACCGCATGAGAGTAACAGGACGGTGACGCACCGCGTGAGAGTAACAGGACGGTGACGCACTGCGTGAGAGTAAGATGACGGTGCCCCCCCGCGTGAGAGTAACAGGACGGTGACGCACCGCGTGAGAGTAACATGACGGTGCCCCCCCACGTGAGAGTAACAGGACGGTGACGCACTGTGTGAGAGAGGACGGTGACGCACTGCATGAGAGTAACAGGACGGTGACGCACCGCGTGAGAGTAACAGGACGGTGACGCACCACGTGAGAGTAACAGGACGGTGACGCCCACGTGAGAGTAACAGGACGGTGACGCACCGCGTGAGAGTAACAGGACGGTGACGCACCGCGTGAGAGTAACAGGACGGTGACGCACCGCGTGAGAGTAACAGGACGGTGACGCACCGCGTGAGAGTAACAGGACGGTGACGCACCGCGTGAGAGTAACAGGACGGTGACGCACCGCGTGAGAGTAACAGGACGGTGACGCCGCGTGAGAGTAACAGGACGGTGACGCACCGCGTGAGAGTAACAGGATGATGACGCACCGCGTGAGAGTAACAGGACGGTGACGCACCGCGTGAGAGTAACAGGACGGTGACGCACCGCGTGAGAGTAACAGGACGGTGACGCACCGCGTGAGAGTAACAGCATGGTGACGCACCGCGTGAGAGTAACAGGACGGTGGCGCACCGCGTGAGAGTAACAGGACGGTGACGCACCGCGTGAGAGTAACAGGATGGTGACGCACCGCGTGAGAGTAACAGGACGGTGACGCACCACGTGAGAGTAACAGATGGTGACGCACCGCGTGAGAGTAACAGGACGGTGACGCACCGCGTGAGAGTAACAGGACGGTGATGCACCGCGTGAGAGTAACAGGATGGTGACGCACCGCGTGAGAGTAACAGGACGGTGACGCACCGCGTGAGAGTAACAGGACGGTGACGCACCACGTGAGAGTAACAGGATGGTGACGCACCGCGTGAGAGTAACAGGACGGTGACGCACCGCGTGAGAGTAACAGGATGGTGACGCACCGCGTGAGAGTAACAGGACGGTGATGCACCGCGTGAGAGTAACAGGACGGTGACGCACCGCGTGAGAGTAACAGGACGGTGATGCACCGCGTGAGAGTAACAGGATGGTGACGCACCGCGTGAGAGTAACAGGACAGGTGTCCATACGCACAGACTGGGCAAAGGGTGCACAAACACAAGTACATATGCACACAGACACAGTGTTCACACATTCACACCCTTAAGCACACAAATACGGAAACGCACACCCTGCAAACGGATCCTGATGAAAGGGAAGCTGAGCCCCGGTGTGCCCGTGCGTTTACATATTGGCGCGCGGCGGAGTCTGTGCCAAACATCTCACGGACTGACTGACTGCTGCAGATGCTCGTTCTCAAGTATTCCGAGTCAAATCTTTAGTCCAAGTCTACTGGGATAAACAATAGCACCTGTTCCTCACAAGATCCCCGGCCAGTGAGGCCCATGGTGTGTGTTTAATGAAGCTCTGGGGCAGATGGCAAGGAATGGCACCGCGTACATCTTAGCACCGAGGAGCGGGGAGAGGGGGAAGTGTCTGAGCAACAATACGCTATTTTTACAGAGAAGCCGCGATAAAGTCTGAGTGTTTCTGCTGCATCTGCTGCCGTCTTGTTCTGCAGAAAGACCTGAGGAACATCCTGGCAATTAAAATTTCTGGGCATCTAGCCGAACCTTGTACGACTCTCGCCCCCAAGTCTTTGAAAGCAGCGGGACGGTGCGCGTCATGTGCAGTTGTTGTGTTATTGTTGATGGCGTTTTGTACACAATAAGACGGTCACTGAAAGACGAGGCCTTTTTATAAACCTTGGAAATGTCTGAAGTCATCGGCCTCCAGCGTCTGTCTGCCATCGGCATTCGCCTTTAATTTCCCCGGCAGCTGACGGCCATATTGGATGTACACATAATTAAGTAACAATGACTTAATGTCCACCGCCCAAAATAACCGCACCCTCACAGAAGCGGCAGTCACGTCCGAAGCACCTCGCCCCTTCCTCCCAACGAATTGCAGGGGACCAGGATGAAGGAGAATCGCTGGACACAACGTTCCCTCATTTCTAAAGCTGCTGGAGGACGCCGTGACCTCTCCTGACCTATACCAGGGTCTCCGGACCCACAGGCTTTGCCTTTCCACCACCCAATGTAACACTAGCCGCTGATACATTGTATCTCTGTACACTCTGTTTGTTGCTATGTTCATTAATGTGCGTCTATTCCCTCCGATCCACCACCTGTCCCGGCAGCTTCTGAAGGGGATGGTGGAGGTTGTGGGGTCTGTGCAGATACCGGGCGACGCGTCACTGATAATCAATATGTCTGCCTTTGTTCCATTATTTAAACCGTGTGACTTTTCATGAGGCTGAGCAGACGTTTCACAGGACGTATTGACACGACGTGGCATTAAAGCCGATCTATATCTTCACCCCTATATTTCACCTTCTCAGAGGGTCTCTCATACAAACCATGAATAATTAATGTCCTCGTTAAACCAGCGCCTTCTCTCTGCCCGTTACAAAGTAAAGAGCCAGATTCCTGGGTGACACGTCAGACTTGCAGCACGGCCTCCTGGGTAAAACTCTGCTAGAGCCCCTGACAGACGGACGGGTGGACAGACCTGTTCCTTAAACTCGTGGAAGTTTGCCATAGAGCTTTGCGTCCTGGATCCTTGGAGGATCGGTATTGATTGTTATACCCTCCCCCGCATTACGGTCTTTGTGGAAGCCGCGCTGACCTCGCTCTGCGGCCACTTTGTTGCCAAATCGGCCGAAACAATTACAGGCCCAAAGTTACAGTCGTCCGGTTTATACCAAGGCTCTCACTGTATCAGCAGAAAAGCCGATGAAAGCGCTGCCCCAAGCAAGTTCTCTTTCCGCCCCAGCAGCAGCGCAGCCGCCGCCACCGCCGCCGCCGCTCGCTGCACAAAGAGCCGCTTTTTTTTTAAGACTTTGATTTTCTTGAAATGAATTCAGGAAAATTGTGTAAAGTCTTTATTTTTGACTTGACCTTTTATCAGGCTGCATGTGACGGCGCCCCCCAGAGATGGGCTTGGCTGTGGAATTACAGGGGTCGCTGGCCGTAATATTGCCGTAATGCACCGCTGGTCAGAGCGCAGATTGATGGCATATTTGGAAATATGGAAGGTCAGCGTGCCGGCGCGATCCTGAGCCATGTGTAAAATTTACTGTGTTCATGCTGCGCACCTGAATGTGCGGATTCTGCATCCCGTACCGAGGCGATACAAAGTCTGTAAGTCCATGTTCCTCAAAGTCCGGCAATAACCACATAGCGGCAAGTGGCTTGTGTTTGGCTCATCGGAAGATCTGTGCCACGATTCCATACCATGTCACTAGGCCGCAGCTTCCAGGTTCTAAACCGGAAACACACAGATAATTCTGCGCGTGAGCGCCCGGCACCAGACACAGGAAAAAGAGGCCCTGCCTTTCATCTCATTGTTTCTTTGATGAAGGGCTGACGTGGAGGACACGGGGCACAGTTTGCGTCCGTTGGTCTGTCCGGAGGAAATCACACAAGGCATGAGGTTTGACTTTAAAGCGGTTTATGCTTCTGCCGATGTCAGGAAATAAAGGAGAGTCTGGCCATTACTTGAAACTATTCCTCAGCTCAGGTACACAGTGGTACGGCTCCGGCACGCAGCAGTGCGGCTCCGGCAGGACATGGTGGCTCAGGTATACAGCAGTGCGGCTCCAGCAGGACACAGTGGCTCAGGAACACAGCGGTACGGCTCTGGCAGCACACGATGGCTCATGTACGCAGCGGTGCAGTTCAGGTACACAGGGGTACGGCTCCGGCAAAACACTGCGGCTCACGTACGGAGTGGTGCAGCTCCAGCAGAACACGGCAGCTCAGGTACACAGCAGTGTGGCTCCAGCACAACACTACTCAGGTACACAGGGGTGCGGCTCCGGCAGAATACAATAGCTCAGGTATGCAGCAGTGCGGCTCCAGCAGGACACGACGGCTCAGGTATGCAGCGGTGCGGCTGCGGCAGCACACAATGGCTCAGGTACGCAGCGGTGCGGCTCCAGCAGCACACAATGGCTCAGGTACGCAGCATTGCGGCTCCTGCAGCACACAATGGCTCAGGTACGCACCAGTGCAGCTCCAGCAGCACGCAATGGCTCAGGTATGCAGTGGTGGCTCCGGCAGGACATGGCGGCTCAGGTAGGGAGGGGTGCGGCTCTGGCAGCACACAATGGCTCAGGTACGCAGCGGTGCGGCTCCGGCAGCACACAATGGCTCAGGTATGCAGCAGTGCGGCTCCTGCAGCACGCAATGGCTCAGGTATGCAGCAGTGCAGCTCCTGCAGCACGCAATGGCTCAGGTATGCAGCAGTGCGGCTCCTGCAGCACTCAATGGCTCAGGTATGCAGCGGTGCGGCTCCTGCAGCACACAATGGCTCAGGTATGCAGCAGTGCGGCTCCTGCAGCACGCAATGGCTCAGGTATGCAGCGGTGCGGCTCCTGCAGCACACAATGGCTCAGGTACGCACCAGTGCAGCTCCAGCAGCACACAATGGCTCAGGTATGCAGCGGTGCAGCTCCGGCAGCACACAGTGGCTCAGGTATGCAGCGGTGCGGCTCCGGCAGCACACAATGGCTCAGGTATGTAGCGGTGCAGCTCCGGCTGTAGACGGCTGGAGTAACGCCAGGTTAGACCACTGTAAAGTAATGAGTTTTCACAGTGCAGGCGCAGGGAGAGTTGTCACATGGGAGCGACCCCGCCGAGCGACTTCCAAAACTATCCTCTAGGGGCGCTGTGACCCTAGTGCTCCCATTGGCACCATGCCCACCTCCCTACGTGACTCCTGTCTATTACATTCACCCTGTATTAGGACTAGGGGGAGGGACTGATATCGGCCCGGCCAGTGATGATTACAGGATATATAATGATATGCAGGAGACAAAGTGGTGATTTTTATTGTTAGGGAATGTTCATGATAATTCTATAAAATAATGCATTAAATCAGAAAAATTTGTTTCCTGGAAAACAAATTCTATAATATATTGCCGCACTCTCACTGTATTATATTGCCGCACTCTCACTGTATTATATTGCCCCACTCTCACTGTATTATATTGCCGCACTCTCACTGTATTATATTACCGCACTCTCACTGTATTATATTACCGCACTCTCACTGTATTATATTGCCGCACTCTCACTGTATTATATTACCGCACTCTCACTGTATTATATTGCCGCACTCTCACTGTATTATATTACCGCACTCTCACTGTATTATATTACCGCACTCTCACTGTATTATTGCCGCACTCTCACTGTATTATATTACCGCACTCTCACTGTATTATATTGCCGCACTCTCACTGTATTATTGCCGCACTCTCACTGTATTATATTGCCGCACTCTCACTGTATTATATTACCGCACTCTCACTGTATTATATTACCGCACTCTCACTGTATTATTGCCGCACTCTCACTGTATTATATTACCGCACTCTCACTGTATTATATTGCCGCACTCTCACTGTATTATTGCCGCACTCTCACTGTATTATATTGCCGCACTCTCACTGTATTATATTGCCGCACTCTCACTGTATTATATTACCGCACTCTCACTGTATTATATTGCCGCACTCTCACTGTATTATATTACCGCACTCTCACTGTATTATATTGCCGCACTCTCACTGTATTATATTACCGCACTCTCACTGTATTATATTACCGCACTCTCACTGTATTATATTACCGCACTCTCACTGTATTATTGCCGCACTCTCACTGTATTATATTGCCGCACTCTCACTGGTTATATTGCCGCACTTCCACTGTATTATATTGCTGCACTCTCACTGTATTATATTGCTGCACTCTCACTGTATTATATTGCCGCACTCTCACTGTATTATATTGCCGCACTCTCACTGTATTATATTGCCGCACTCTCACTGTATTATATTGCTGCACTCTCACTGTATTATATTGCCGCACTCTCACTGTATTATATTGCCGCACTCTCACTGTATTATATTACCGCACTCTCACTGTATTATATTACCGCACTCTCACTGTATTATATTGCCGCACTCTCACTGTATTATATTGCCACACTCTTTCCATATTGCCACACTCTCACTGTATTCTATTGCCACACTCTTTCCATATTGCCACACTCACTGTATCCTATTGCCACACTCTTTCCATATTGCCACACTCTTTCCATGTTGCCACACTCTTTCCATATTGCCACACTCTTCCAAAAATTGCCGCACTCTCACTGCATTCTATTGCCGCTCTCTTTCCATATTGCCACACTCTTTCCATATTGCCACACTCACTGTATTATATTGCCACACTCACTGTATTCTATTGCCACACTCTTTCCATATTGCCACACTCTCACTGTATTCTATTGCCGCTTTCTTTCCATATTGCCACACTCACTGCAATCTATTGCCACACTCACTGCATTCTATTGCCGCTCTCTTTCCATATTGCCACACTCACTGTATTCACCGTAATACTAAAAGAAAGTGTCTCGATCCTCATTTTCCTACAGAGCACCGCAAATATGGAATAACCTCCCAGACACCGTCAAATCTTCCCCCAGTCTAAAGTCCCTTAAGACTTCCCTATTAACATACCTCAATACAGAATGCACCTGTAAACATGTAACATAGTGACTATATACAGAATGCACCTGTAAACATGTAACACAGTGACTATATACAGAATGCACCTGTAAACATGTAACATAGTGACTATATACAGAATGCACCTGTAAACATGTAACATAATGACTATATACAGAATGCACCTGTAAACATGTAACATAGTGACTATATACAGAATGCACCTGTAAACATGTAACATAGTGACTATATACAGAATGCACCTGTAAACATGTAACACAGTGACTATATACAGAATGCACCTGTAAACATGTAACATAGTGACTATATACAGAATGCACCTGTAAACATGTAACATAGTGACTATATACAGAATGCACCTGTAAACATGTAACATAGTGACTATATACAGAATGCACCTGTAAACATGTAACACAGTGACTATATACAGAATGCACCTGTAAACATGTAACATAGTGACTATATACAGAATGCACCTGTAAACATGTATAATGACTCTATTACAGAATGCACCTGTAAACATGTAACATAGTGACTATATACAGAATGCACCTGTAAACATGTAACACAGTGACTATATACAGAATGCACCTGTAAACATGTAACATAATGACTATATACAGAATGTATCTGTAAACATGTAACACAGTGACTATATACAGAATGCACCTGTAAACATGTAACACAGTGACTATATACAGAATGCACCTGTAAACATGTAACACAGTGACTATATACAGAATGCACCTGTAAACATGTAACACAGTGACTATATACAGAATGCACCTGTAAACATGTAACACAGTGACTATATACAGAATGCACCTGTAAACATGTAACATAATGACTTTATTTCCTCCATATTTATTTTCTGTTAATCTGTATATTTGGTTTTGTGTTAATATCTTGCATTTTACTATTTTGTATTTCTGTAACCACTCAATGTTCTTGAACCCAGGACATACTTGAAAATGAGAGAAATCTCAATGTATCCTTCCTGGTAAAATCCTTTTATAAATAAATAAATAAATTCTATTGCCACACTCTTTCCATATTGCCACACTCTCACTGTATTCTATTGCCACACTCTCACTGTATTCTATTGCCGCACTCTTTACATATTGCCACACTCTTTACATATTGCCACACTCTTTACATATTGCCACACTCTTTCCATGATGCCACACTCTCACTGTATTCTATTGCCACACTCTTTACATATTGCCACACTCTTTCCATGATGCCACACTCTCTCTGTATTCTATTGCCGCACTCTTTCTGTATTGTCTTACCATATTGCCAAACTCTAACCTCTGTCTTTGCTATATTGTCGCACTCTTACTGCGTTTTTTCTGTACTGCTGTCTTCTTGCCATGTTGTCTTAGCGCACTCTTACCTTATTACCACACTCTTTGCCGCATTGCTGCACTCTTGCCACCAGTCTAACCGTGCTCTCTTTTTTTTTCCCCTCAGGTCCAGGGTCACATGCCGCCACTTATGATCCCCATTTTCCCACATGACCAGCGGACATTGGCCGCAGCCGCCGCAGCCCAGCAGGGTTTCCTCTTCCCCCCAGGATTAACCTACAAACCAGGTAGGCGAGAAACCAGTGATAATTTTGTCGACTAATAATTTTCATTAACGACTTTATCAACTATATGATTTCTGTGACTAAAACTAAATAAAAACTAACAGGGTTACTCAGAGAGCACCGAAATGTCACCGACTCGCCCCACTTCGGCTAGGCCGATTCGCTGACCCTGCGGTGAATTCAGCATTCACTGCAGGGTCTCCGAATGCAGCAAATCTGGCGTCGCCAAACGCAACCGACAGTGCTGACAAGCCGCTGGACGGATAAAAAAAAAAAACACGATTGAAAGTGTGAAAATTGAAATGCTGTTTGCAAAAAAAACTACTGAATGAAAATGCCTGGAATTTACATATAAAATCCTATGAATGATAATAAAGAGGGCTGTTACAGGAAAAAGAAAAAATGCTTTAAAAGAAATCCGAAGAGAATTTTTTGATGAAAAAATCCCGCAAAATGTCTAAAATATAATAATAAACGGTTTATTAGATATTGGATAAAAAGGGAATATTTTTAACATTGAAACCTATGGGATTCGCCTGAATAAACTTGTGGAATGAAACCACTGAACATCAGGGCATTTCACTGACATTTCTCTGCTGTTCAATGTGAATAGATTAACCATTGCTTCTCTATGGGGGATTTCACTGCCGCCGAACAACACCGTATTTCACTGCCGCCAAACAGGCACCATATTTCACTTGCAATTCGCCAAAATTTGGCAAACTGCCTGCTCTCTGAATATGTGGGTGGTCCTGAAATGTCACCATACGGGGAAACTCACTGTTCGGTGCAATTTTGGGCCAGATCAGTTATGACTAGGGATGCACCGATACTGGTATCGGTGCCGATACTGCCGTTTGCACGAGTACTTGGTACTCGTGCAAATGGCCCGATACACCCCCGATACCGGAAGCCAGCGCTGGGCCGGCTTGCCGGTATCCGCGGGCTGGGGAAGCTGGCCGCATGCATGAAAAGCCCTCAGCCAGCGTTCCCCTCCGGCGGGCTGCAAGACTCACCCCTTCCGAAGGTCCAGTCACACGGCTGTGACGCTTTCACGTGGCCGCCTGGCGTTTCTGTGACGCTGCCTCTCGCCTGGAGGCAGCGTCACAGAGGAGCTTTGGTGGCTGTGTGCGCGTTATTTGGGTCTTGTTATTTGGTGGCTGCGCTCGCCTTGTTATTTGGTGGCTGCGCGCGTCTTGTTATTTGGTGGCTGCGCGCGTCTTGTTATTTGGTGGCTGCGCGCGTCTTGTTATTTGGTGGCTGCGCGTGTCTTGTTATTTGGTGGCTGCGCGCGTCTTGTTATTTGGTGGCTGCGTCCGTCATGTTATTTGGTGGCTGCGCGCGTCTTGTTATTTGGTGGCTGCGTGCGTCTTGTTATTTGGTGGCTGCGCGTGTCTTGTTATTTGGTGGCTGCGCATGTCTTGTTATTTGGTGGCTGCGTGCGTCTTGTTATTTGGTGGCTGTGCGCGTCTTGTTATTTGGTGGCTGCGCTCGTCTTGTTATTTGGTGGCTGCGTGCGTCTTGTTATTTGGTGGCTGCGCGCGTCTTGTTATTTGGTGGCTGCGCGTGTCTTGTTATTTGATGGCTGCGCGCGTCTTGTTATTTGGTGGCTGCGTGCGTCTTGTTATTTGGTGGCTGCGTGCGTCTTGTTATTTGGTGGCTGCGCGTGTCTTGTTATTTGATGGCTGCGCGCGTCTTGTTATTTGGTGGCTGCGTGCGTCATGTTATTTGGTGGCTGCGCGTGTCTTGTTATTTGGTGGCTGCGTGCGTCATGTTATTTGGTGGCTGCGTGCGTCATGTTATTTGATGGCTGCGCGCGTCTTGTTGTTTGGTGGCTGCGTGCGTCTTGTTATTTGGTGGCTGCGTGCGTCTTATTTGGTGGCTGCGCGTTGTGACGGAACCGTTCTCTTCCGCCTGTCCTGACTCTCCAGACACCCCATCACGTCTTGTTATTAGGTGGCTGTGCGCGTCTTGTTATTTGGCTGCGTGCGTCTTGTTATGTGGTGGCTGCGTGCGTCTTGTTATTTGGTGGCTGCGCGCGTCTTGTTATTTGGCTGCGTGCGTCTTGTTATGTGGTGGCTGCGTGCGTCTTGTTATTTGGTGGCTGTGCGCGTCTTGTTGTTTGGCTGCGTGCATCTTGTTATTTGATGGCTGTGCGCGTCTTGTTATTTGGTGGCTGCGCACGTCTTGTTATTTGGCTGCGCGCGTCTTGTTATTTGGTGGCTGCATGCGTCTTGTTATTTGGTGGCTGTGCGTGTCTTGTTATTTGGGTCTTGTTATTTGGTGGCTGCGCTCGTCTTGTTATTTGGTGGCTGTGCGTGTCTTGTTATTTGTGGCTGCGCGCGTCTTGTTATTTGTGGCTGCACGTGTCTTGTTATTTGGTGGCTGCACGCGTCTTGTTATTTGGTGGCTGCGCGCGTCTTGTTATTTGGTGGCTGCGCGTGTCTTGTTATTTGGTGACTGTGCGCATCTTGTTATTTGGTGGCTGTGTGCGTCTTGTTATTTGGTGGCTGCGCGTTGTGACGGAACCGTTCTCTTCCGTCTGTCCTGACTCTCCAGACACCCCTTCGTTGCGGTCAGCCCGGCTACTGGGAGCGCTGTCCTCAGCGCCTCGAGCAGCTTGACCCGTCTGCTTCTGTTCCTCTGCCCTGGAGCCGTTAGGAATTTCCGGAAGGCCGCTCGGTGCATTCTGAGGTTGAGTATAGTGTAGCGTAGCTGAAATAAAACACCAGACGCGGCTGTAAAACCGGATTCTCTCTCTGTCTCAGTCTCTGAGAGTTCTGACTTTTAATGAACAAAAACGCCACCATTTATGCTGAAATCCAACAGCCATAATTTGCATAAATGACGCACATCGTCCTACCAATATGCTAATTACATTATGTCAGTTAGATATTTACAATAAACATTCTTTACATTCTTTAGCTCACACAACATTTGCATAATCTATTGTTCTAACACATCAGATTAAAGGCAAACACTATCACAGATTTCTTGAATTAAACATGCAGCCAGATAAGGGGGAAAGCCCTGTTGCATAAATTACACAGTAGTAAACCTTGTTTACTGGCTATACAGAAAACACATTTACCTACAGGAATATAAGTATATTTAAAACTAAAGTTATGCCATTTTACACTAAACTAATTTAAACTAAAACCAAACGATGTAAAATATATTTAAAATCACACGATACAATTGAACATAAAGTCTCTTGGGGTTTGAAGTTTGACATGTGCACAGCACAAAATTTCGTTTTGAACTAATGGATTAGTCCTAAAATGCAATTTATTTAGTTGCTAAAGAAATTCGTTTTCAGTTCTTTAATATGAAAACTAATTTCATTCATCTGAAAACCAGTGGATACAATTACTATTGTAGTGGCTCCTCAGAGGGCTGAGATCGCTGCTTGTTACAGTATCTCTCACTCTCAGCACAATGTGTCAGGCAAAGCTGTTACAGTAACTGACTGCTGCTCATCACAGCGCTCAGAGTTTCAATAAAACTAGTAAAGAATATTTTTATATATAAGAGGTTAGAACAATATTATTTCCTTGTTTTACTGAAACTCTGAGCGCTGATACAGTCAGTTACTGTAACAGCTGAGCCTGATACATTGTACAGAGAGATAATATAACAAGCAGCCGATCTCAGCGCTCACAGCCACTGGATTTAAAGGGCTAAAAAAAAGGCTCCTCTCTGTATAACGTAGATAACATCCTCCTGCATTAATCAATACCCCTCTCTGTATAATGTATACAACATCCACCTGCATTAATTAATGCCCCTCTCTGTATAGAACATCCTACTGCATTGGCATGTGGAGGGTGCAGAACTTCAGAATGCAATGCTTATCGAGCACAGGAGTGAGAACTTTTACTTAAACTTTGTATCTCTGTGGGGGAGACACAGGAATATAAAAGCAGGGGAGAGGGAAAATATTAACGTAAATCGGTCTGAAAGCTCAGAGAAGAGATGACTGGTGCAAATTTATTTTTATAATAAAATAAAGCACTTTAAATCTAGGGAAAACATTCAAATAAATCACACTGAAGGCTCATAATGACAGAGTAACTGTGAGAGCTGGATAATAAATGTATCAGACGTAACAAAACCTTTATAACAAGCAGCACTGGGAGAGGAGAGGGACTTTATATAAAACGTGTATTATAGATGAGGAAAGGGGGATAGTGCTCCTGTATAATATAAAATGTATCAGACCTAAGCCCCTATTATGCAGAGCGAGAGGGGAGATAACACACGTTTTATAAAGTCCCTCTCTTCTCCCAGCGCTACTTGTTATAAAGGGTTTTTACTATCAGCCCTCCTCTGTCATTAGCTTTCAGTGTGATTTATTTGAATGTTTTCCTTCTCCAGCTGCTTTTATCATCTTGTCTGCCTCATAGACATGCAAGGGTTAAGTAAAGGTTTCCTCTCCTGTGCTGGCTGTCTGTGCTGCGAGTGAGTATTCTGGAGCTTTATCACTGTCAGATTTTCGGGTAGCAGGAAGGATTACGCATACAAACCTTTTCTTTAGCTTTGCGATGTTGCACTTCATTACTGGTCTCCTTCACTCATCAATGTAATATCACAAAAAGGACTGAAACTAAAATGTAGTGCATTTTATTTTAGTTTCTTTTGTTTTTTTGTATTGAGCAGTTTCGTATCTCTTGAGTCGTACTAAAACTAAATTATCCCAAAATTTGGACTAAATCGTTTTAGTACTAAAACGAATGCACATGTCTAGTTTGAAGCATGGAGCGTTATTTCAGCTCCATGACATGCGTGTCTTGTTATTTGGTGGCTGCAGTGTACTCTGTCATTTAGAAATGAGAAAGTGAGTGTGGGGGGGGGTCGGTAACAGAATTCTGGGTGCTTTTGGCTTCATTGTGTGGCTCAGGTTCCACTCGATGTACATGTGGGCTTTGAAGGTAAAGGGTTACCCGGCCGGTCACACGTACGGGATGTGTGAATAATCATTTATAAGCTGCTGTGCCACTGCCTCAATTTCCTTCTTCACATCCCACCAGCTTCGTGGAAGCCCCGCCCCTGCTTAACTTATTCCTCCATTCTGAATGATAAATGTCTCACCGTCACCAAATAAAACTCCAGGATAATAAAGCCGGTGTTGGTATCGAGGAGGTGACTCCCTCGTCGTGATGTGTGATTTGAATGTTTCCTAGTGCTGCGGCGCCAGAACCTTTTCCGTGTGATTTCTAAAGAGCCGGCAGCGCCTCTTGACATTCACTTTATGCGGCCACCAGACTGGCACATAACCGGTTAATAAAGCTGCCCTTTTATCAAAAATGAGGGGAAATCAGCTAATTAGCAAACATGCTGCTAGATACTGTCTGCTGTAATTATCAGGTGTTAACGAGTCCAAGGTGTTAGCTGCTGGTTTGTCTGTTGATACATGAAGTCCTCAGCCGTTCCGCAGCGCCTGGACATTTCAATCAGCGCCACCTTCTTGCCCAGGGACACCCCTCAGTACCTAATAATCCAAAGTGGCCGTCACCGCCTGGATTCAGGCGTCGCTACTCTTGTAATTTTTTACTCTGCATTTTGTTGGAGGAGCTGGTGGAACGCTCTGCATTCGGTTGGAGGAGCTGGTAGAAGCTCTGCATTCGGTTGGAAGAGCTGGTTGAACGCTCTGCATTCGGTTGGACGAGCTGGTAGAAGCTCTGCATTCGGTTGGAGGAGCTGGTAGAACGCTCTGCATTCGGTTGGGGGGCTGGTAGAAGCTCTGCATTCGGTTAGACGACCTGGTAGAAGCTCTGCATACGGTTGGATGAGCTGTAGAACGTTCTGCATTCGGTTGGATGAGGTGGTAGAAGCTCTGCATTCGGTTGGGGGGCTGGTAGAATGCTCTGCATTCGGTGTGATGAGCTGGTAGAAGCTCTGCATTCGGTTAGACGACCTGGTAGAAGCTCTGCATACGGTTGGATGAGCTGTAGAACGCTCTGCATTCGGTTGGATGAGCTGGTAGAACGCTCTGCATTAAGATCCCCTGCCGTCTGTCCCGTTTAGGCTAGCGTCAGACGAACGCATTTTTCACAGAAGACGCGATAGTGGTCATACGATGCGCAATTTCTGCCGTGATTTTTTACTTATCCAAACCAGGAAACTTTTTGCATCTGGACGTTATGTTGGCCGGACATGAGCAGTGTCTGACGTCTCCTAATCACACACACACGCCGCTATGTGGACGCAGCGCACTCTGTACGTCAGTGCAACTCGACGCCACTCTGTACGTCAGTACTAGCGGTTCGATGTTCTTGCAAAAATGCGTTAGTTTGCCGCTTGCGTTGCGCAACCAAACTTTCGTGCGGCCGCACTTCGTGTGTGGGCCTGCGTTGGACGGCATTTGCTGCTACCTCGGCCGTAATAAAGTGCGGCTAAACGCATGTTCGCGCTGCGTTCGTCTGACCCCAGCCTTATAAGCTGTACTTCTACTTTGACGCTTTAGAGTCATTTTTTTACGTAAAACTAACCATTCCCTGCTTAATAAAACCATCACAACATGTGCCTGGTGCTTCCCACCATCCCACTCTGGCGCAGCTGATATTACCTTGTGTTACGCAGTGCTTCTCTTTCCGGGAAGGTTCCAGAAGGTGCCAGTTTTTTGTCGCTCATGGAGCGATAGACTTGGACAGGATAAGTTCCTGAAGGTCCCACTCTGTTCCTTGGGGTTATGAAGCCTCCAGCCTTCTTCCTGCTCTCTTTTTAGAAAACATAGAAACATAGAAAAATGTCGTCAGATAAGACCCTTTCGGCCCATCTAGTCGCCCAATTACATGGATACTTTACCTGGATTTATCTTTTGTTTAGGATAGCCTTATGTCTATCCCATGCCTGCTTAAATTCAATTACTGTTTTGGCCTCTACCACTTCAACTGGAAGACTGTTCCATGTATCCACCACCCTCTCAGTAAAATAATGCTTCCTGATGTTACTTTTAAACCTTTGCCCCTCTAATCTAAGACTATGTCCTCTTGTTTTGCTACTTTGTTTCCTTTTAAATATACTCCCTTCCTCTACCTTTTTGGGCAGTTACTTCTTTTCTTAGGGTTTAATGAATGATGCTAGTGATCTTTGCCAGCGGTGAAGTGATGGCGGCTTCATTTGCCCCGGTGAAATTGGGAAGAGAAGTGTCTGTTTTATTCATGAAACGTAATCAAACCTGTTCCATAAATATTAAATCATGTTGGGCCAAATAATAACCGAATCTGTTTTAACAGACACACGATGTTACAGTAAATTGCGCAGACTTTATTCCGGCTCCGGCTTTAATTCTTCCACGGCGCAGCACGGTACAGACATATATCTGCAGCTCCCGGTGCCCTCCTAATTGGGGGACGGTCACCTGTACGCGGGGTGGGGGCACGGGCTGCAGATGACAGACTTTGCTGGAAAGTCAAAGTTTAATTGGGGAAGAAACAAACAAAATGATAAACAAACACATAAGCTTGTCGGAAATATTTTTGACATATGCAGATAACATTGTAAATCTGTAAATTGATAAATAACTGAATATGCAAATGGTTTTCCCGTCCCATCTGACAGCTCTGCAGATGTTCCTCGCTAATGAATTCCTATAGCACAATGACGCTCCCAAATATAGCGGCGCCTGCTCTCACAGAGGGAAATTGCTGGAAACCGCAACAAAAAACACTGTCATAAAATTATTAATCTTTGCCCCCGAGCATTTTGATTCTAATAATACAAAAATATCACATGAGCGAATTCTAAAACAAAATAATTAATATATCAGATCCGCAACCTATACCAGCAAACCAGATCTCCCGCAGCTGGAGGCCGCGCTGCAAGAACAATTCACAGAGGGAGATAAGTGCATCAAAGATAACAAACTATAGCTAAATACTGACACAACTGTTACAATGCTCTTTGGAACAAAACCTAAACTACACAAATTGCAAACACCCCATCTATGTGTTGGGACAAAATCAAATGGCACGCTGACCACAGTCACTTCTCTCAAATACCTAGGTATGTGGTTGGACCCAAATCTATACTTTGGCCCCACATCGAAAAACTCTCATCTAAACTTTACCCCAAACTAGGTGCCCTGTACAGAAACAAATCCTGCCTGAGCGCCGCGGTAAGAAAGCAGATTGTACAACTGATGCTTATGCCGGCTATTGATTACGGAGATGTAGTGTATGCAGCAGCCCCGCAAACACACCTTCATAAACTTACTACATTGTATAACTCATTCTGCCGCTTTGCGCTACAATGTAACTACATGACCCACCATTGTGACATGTTAAAAGAGCTAAACTGGCCGTCGCTGGAGTCGAGACGCACTCTTCACCTTTCCAACTTGGGGCTATAGTATATTCTTCACGCAAAAATCCTCGCGCAATGGAAAATCTTTGCGCCAAGCGTTAAAAGTTTTGCACGTGCAAATCAACGCTGGAATTACAATCCTTGCGGCTTTTTTCATCCGCTGATCAATTGCACGCGCAAACAGGACGTGCCCAAATGCATGCGAAATACCGTCTCGCGCAAAGATCTTTGCGCGTGCTGGTTTTTTTAGAGATTCAGCCAATCAGAATTAAGAAACACACCTGTCTCACGTTAACAAATTGTGTCTGTCACTGTCAATCTGAGCATATATGCTGCAGCAATAATACATGCGCTCAAACTTCATCCATTGTATTGGTTTGGTATGAGTTGAATGGACAACTGTGCATTGCTGCATTCCTTTTTATGGGCTGGTGTATTTGGGGGTAGCCAGGATGTTCAGATTTGCCATAAATATCAGCTTTTAGGAGTGACTATATACAGAATGCACCTGTAAACCTGTAACACAGTGACTATATACAGAATGCGCCTGTAAACCTGTAACACAGTGACTATATACAGAATGCACCTGTAAACCTGTAACACAGTGACTATATACAGAATGCGCCTGTAAACCTGTAACACAGTGACTATATACAGAATGCACCTGTAAACATGTAACACAGTGACTATATACAGAATGCACCTGTAAACATATAACACAGTGACTATATACAGAATGCACCTGTAAACATGTAACACAGTGACTATATACAGAATGCACCTGTAAACATGTAACACATTGACTATATACAGAATGCGCCTGTAAACATGTAACATAGTGACTATATACAGAATGCACCTGTAAACATGTAACATAGTGACTATATACAGAATGCACCTGTAAACATGTAACATAGTGCCTATATACAGAATGCACCTGTAAACATGTAACACAGTGACTATATACAGAATGCACCTGTAAACATGTAACACAGTGACTATATACAGAATGCACCTGTAAACATGTAACACAGTGACTATATACAGAATGCACCTGTAAACATGTAACACAGTGACTATATACAGAATGCACCTGTAAACATGTAACACAGTGACTATATACAGAATGCGCCTGTAAACATGTAACACAGTGACTATATACAGAATGCACCTGTAAACATGTAACACAGTGACTATATACAGAATGCGCCTGTAAACATGTAACACAGTGACTATATACAGAATGCACCTGTAAACATGAAACACAGTGACTATATACAGAATGCGCCTGTAAACATGTAACACAGTGACTATATACAGAATGCACCTGTAAACATGTAACACAGTGACTATATACAGAATGCGCCTGTAAACATGTAACACAGTGACTATATACAGAATGCACCTGTAAACATGTAACACAGTGACTATATACAGAATGCGCCTGTAAACATGTAACACAGTGACTATATACAGAATGCGCCTGTAAACATATAACACAGTGACTATATACAGAATGTGCCTGTAAACATGTAACACTGACTATATACAGAATGCTCCTGTAAACATGTAACACAGTGACTATATACAGAATGCACCTGTAAACATGTAACACAGTGACTATATACAGAATGCACCTGTAAACATGTAACACAGTGACTATATACAGAATGCGCCTGTAAACATGTAACATAGTGACTATGTACAGAATGCGCCTGTAAACATGTAACACAGTGACTATATACAGAATGCACCTGTAAACATGTAACATAGTGACTATATACAGAATGCGCCTGTAAACATGTTACACAGTGACTATATACAGAATGCACCTGTAAACATGTAACATAGTGACTATATACAGAATACACCTTTAAATATGTAACACAGTGACTATATACAGAATGTGCCTGTAAACATGTAACACAGTGACTATATACAGAATGCGCCTGTAAACATGTAACATAGTGACTATATACAGAATGCGCCTGTAAACATGTAACACAGTGACTATATACAGAATGCACCTGTAAACATGTAACACAGTGACTATATACGGAATGCACCTGTAAACCTGTAACACAGTGACTATATACAGAATGTGCCTGTAAACATGTAACACAGTGACTATATACAGAATGCGCCTGTAAACATGTAACATAGTGACTATATACAGAATGCGCCTGTAAACATATAACACAGTGACTATATACAGAATGCACCTGTAAACATGTAACACAGTGACTATATACAGAATGCACCTGTAAACATGTAACACAGTGACTATATACAGAATGCACCTGTAAACATGTAACACAGTGACTATATACAGAATGCACCTGTAAACATGTAACACAGTGACTATATTTGCTACATATTTATTTTCTGGGTTAATCTGTATATTTGTGTTTTTAATATCTTGCATTTTATTACTTTGTGTTTCTGTAACAATTCAATGTTCTTGAATCCAGGACAAACTGAAACGCGAGAAATTCTCAATGTGTCCGTCCTGGGAAAATACTTTATAAATTAACCTCCCTGGCGTCTAATTTTTTCAAAATTTTGTGTCTAAAAGCGTTTCGATTTTTTTGGAAAGGAAATGTGTTGTTTCATATAGTAAGCCTGTATTCTGTAGGAATAACTCACTGAAATCCATGGAAGCAAGAGTCCAGTAAACACACGCAGTCAGAGAAGGTTTGAAACACAAAATAGTAATTTATTATCCCACAAATAATTATCCAAAATAATGGAAATAAATTATATTCAATAATATAATCAAACCAAAAACCTGCCTCTTTCCTCTGGGTGCTGGGATTCCGGTGCAGATATACACTCCTTTGCCAAAGTAATACAGGACACGGGGAACCAGAAAAAGAGTATTTATTCTCAAAGCAGCTTTACAGAAATAAAAGGCAAATAAAAATCATTTCTAAAATGTAATAAGGCTTTGCAATAGCTGTTGGATCTGGGCAAACACCAGCGAAACTTGTATTGCAAAGCCTTTTTGCTTTGAGAATAAATACTCTTATTTTTGGTAACCCCGTGTCCTGTATTACTTTGGCAAAGGAGTGTATATCTGCACCGGAATCCCAGCACCCACTGCACAGCAAAGTTTTTTGATTTTTTTTTTTACTGTAATATTTTCTTTTTCATTTTTGAATTTGCCACCTGGTCCCGCCCCCTGCGTCATGTGACTCGCAGGGAGCGGAACCAGAAAGCAAAGTCGCCGGCTGCCGCGATCACACTGCGGTGACTGCAGAGACGGCGTGAGTGCGAAGGATGCGGTGAGTATGCATCCAGCCTGAGTGTGGCTCAGGGTTACCGATCTCGGTAGCGAAATTTAACCCCGAGTCACACTCTGGAATACCGCCAGGCAGGTTAATAAATAAATATCACAAGCTGCAGGGCCTGGAGCTACAGAGCAGAGATAACACACAGGCTGCGGGCCTGGAGCTACAGAACGGAGATAACACACAGGCTGCGGGGCCTGGAGCTACAGAGCGGAGATAACACACAGGCTGCGGGGCCTGGAGCTACAGAACGGAGATAACACACAGGCTGCGGGGCCTGGAGCTACAGAGGAGATAACACACAGGCTGCGGGGCCTGGAGCTACAGAACGGAGATAACACAAAGGCTGCGGGGCCTGGAGCTACAGAGCAGAGATAACACACAGGCTGCGGGGCCTGGAGCTACAGAGCAGAGATAACACACAGGCTGCGGGGCCTGGAGCTACAGAGCATAGATAACACACAAGCTGCAGGGCCTGGAGCTACAGAGCATAGATAACACACAAGCTGCGGGGCCTGGAGCTACAGAGCGGAGATAACACACAGACTGCGGGGCCTGGAGCTACAGAGCGGAGATAACTCACAGGCTGCGGGCCTGGAGCTACAGAGCAGAGATAACACACAGGCTGCGGGGCCTGGAGCTACAGAGTGGAGATAACACACAGGCTGCAGGGCCTGGAGCTACAGAGCATAGATAACACACAGGCTGCGGGGCCTGGAGCTACAGAGCGGAGATAACACACAGGCTGCGGGGCCTGGAGCTACAGAGCGGAGATAACACACAGGCTGCAGGGCCTGGAGCTACAGAGCAGAGATAACACACAGGCTGCAGGGCCTGGAGCTACAGAGAGGAGATAACACACAGGCTGCAGGGCCTGGAGCTACAGAGCAGAGATAACACACAGGCTGCAGGGCCTGGAGCTACAGAGCGGAGATAACACACAAGCTGCGGGGCCTGGAGCTACAGAGCGGAGATAACACACAGGCTGCAGGGCCTGGAGCTACAGAGCAGAGATAACACACAGGCTGCGGGGCCTGGAGCTACAGAGCGGAGATAACACACAGGCTGCGGGGCCTGGAGCTACAGAGCAGAGATAACACACAAGCTGCGGGGCCTGGAGCTACAGAGCGGAGATAACACATAGGCTGCGGGGCCTGGAGCTACAGAGCAGAGATAACACACAGGCTGCGGGGCCTGGAGCTACAGAGCGGAGATAACACACAGGCTGCGGGGCCTGGAGCTACAGAGCAGAGATAACACATAGGCTGCGGGGCCTGGAGCTACAGAGCAGAGATAACACACAGGCTGCGGGGCCTGGAGCTACAGAGCAGAGATAACACACAGGCTGCGGGGCCTGGAGCTACAGAGCAGAGATAACACACAGGCTGCGGGGCCTGGAGCTACAGAGCGGAGATAACACACAGGCTGCGGGGCCTGGAGCTACAGAGCGGAGATAACACACAGGCTGCGGGGCCTGGAGCTACAGAGCAGAGATAACACATAGGCTGCGGGGCCTGGAGCTACAGAGCAGAGATAACACACAGGCTGCGGGGCCTGGAGCTACAGAGCAGAGATAACACACAGGCTGCGGGGCCTGGAGCTACAGAGCGGAGATAACACACAGGCTGCGGGGCCTGGAGCTACAGAGCGGAGATAACACACAGGCTGCGGGGCCTGGAGCTACAGAGCAGAGATAACACATAGGCTGCGGGGCCTGGAGCTACAGAGCAGAGATAACACACAGGCTGCGGGGCCTGGAGCTACAGAGCGGAGATAACACATAGGCTGCGGGGCCTGGAGCTACAGAGCGGAGATAACACACAAGCTGCGGGGCCTGGAGCTACAGAGCAGAGATAACACACAGGCTGCGGGGCCTGGAGCTACAGAGCAGAGATAACAGAGGCTGAAATGGAAAATCCTGCAATCACCGATATTTGCGCCCCCAGTCCTGGATTCGTGCCCAGATCTCAGCGTTTTTAGGGGGGCGCGTGACATACCGCGCCGCTCTGGCATTGTGGAGTTTGGCCGCGGATAAACTTTTCCTAATATACGAACAATAAGATGTTCTAATAAATAATATCTAAGTAAATGTTTCTTGGCATTTCCTGTGTTTGCTGCAAATCCCTTGGAGCTTTTACAGGAGGTGGAGGAAACGTCGCAGCCAATCCTGTTGCATCCAGAGCCTCCTGTGTTAAAGTAACTGGAAGCCGCTCCTCTTGGGTTGCATGTGGCTTCAGTCACAATGGATGAATGACCCTGCGCGTGATGCTATGGGAGGAGCTGCGGAGCCTCCTGTGATGCCAGGATACGCGGCGCTGAGGAAGACGCTGCAGAGCCTCCTGTGATGCCAGGAAACGCGGTGCTGAGGAAGACGCTGCAGAGCCTCCTGTGATGCCAGGAAACGCGGCGCTGAGGAAGACGCTGCAGAGCCTCCTGTGATGCCAGGAAACGCGGTGCTGAGGAAGACGCTGCAGAGCCTCCTGTGATGCCAGGAAACGCGGCGCTGAGGAAGACGCTGCAGAGCCTCCTGTGATGCCAGGATACGCGGCGCTGATGAAGACGCTGCAGAGCCTCCTGTGATGCCAGGATACGCGGCGCTGATGAAGACGCTGCAGAGCCTCCTGTGATGCCAGGATACACGGCGCTGAGGAAGACGCTGCAGAGCCTCCTGTGATGCCAGGATACGCGGCGCTGATGAAGACGCTGCAGAGCCTCCTGTGATGCCAGGATACGCGGCGCTGAGGAAGACGCTGCAGAGCCTCCTGTGATGCCAGGATACGCGGTGCTGAGGAAGACGCTGCAGAGCCTCCTGTGATGCCAGGATACGCGGCGCTGAGGAAGACGCTGCAGAGCCTCCTGTGATGCCAGGAAACGCGGCGCTGAGGAAGACGCTGCAGAGCCTCCTGTGATGCCAGGAAACGCGGCGCTGAGGAAGACGCTGCAGAGCCTCCTGTGATGCCAGGATACGCGACACTGAGGAAGACGCTGCAGAGCCTCCTGTGATGCCAGGATACGCGACACTGAGGAAGACGCTGCAGAGCCTCCTGTGATGCCAGGAAACGCGGCGCTGAGGAAGACGCTGCAGAGCCTCCTGTGATGCCAGGAAACGCGGCGCTGAGGAAGACGCTGCAGAGCCTCCTGTGATGCCAGGATACGCGGCGCTGAGGAAGACGCTGCAGAGCCTCCTGTGATGCCAGGAAACGCGGTGCTGAGGAAGACGCTGCAGAGCCTCCTGTGATGCCAGGAAACGCGGCGCTGAGGAAGACGCTGCAGAGCCTCCTGTGATGCCAGGAAACGCGGCGCTGAGGAAGACGCTGCAGAGCCTCCTGTGATGCCAGGATACGCGACACTGAGGAAGACGCTGCAGAGCCTCCTGTGATGCCAGGATACGCGACACTGAGGAAGACGCTGCAGAGCCTCCTGTGATGCCAGGATACGCGGCGCTGAGGAAGACGCTGCAGAGCCTCCTGTGATGCCAGGATGCACAGCGCTATGGAAGATGCTACGATCGCCTGTGCGGTGCTTTGGTGGTTTAACCCCATGATTGCCGCTGGGGTGTTTACACGCTACTGGTTAAGTGTCCCTTCTCAGCAGTGGGTCTAGAATGCCCCTGTACCTGTAAGGAGCGGGGCGGGGGGGGGTCATGACGGCTGGGCCGATCACTCAGGATGGTCATAGAAGGAGGATTGGATTGTGGGGGAAACAGTGGGGGGGTGTAAGTAAGTGGTATATAAAGCCCTCTAGGGGAGGGTCTCACCTTTATCTGCTCAGGTACAGCACGGGGGAGAGAAATTCCAGAATTCCTGCTGGCGAATTTTCCTTTGGCGAACTCCTTACCTGAAAAGACATTTGGCTGTGAGTGCTGGGAGTTATCAGAGGACCGGGATTGGAAATTGAAGGCCAGCATGTCGGGGAATTCTGATGAAGTGCAAGCTCTGCTGGAGCAGCTACAGGCCCACGCGGCGGCTCAGGGATCAACAATCATGGACCTTATTGATGCTGGACCGAGCAGGGAGCTGTCCCAGGTGACTACAGAGGGGAGAATACATTGGAGGAGGGAGAGGCAATCGAAGCCTCCACGGAGGCTGAATCCTGGCCCCCTGAGAGATCGTGGGCACGACTTGGCAGAAGGGATTCACCCGGAGGACGGCTGCGAGGAGGCTCTCAATTTGCGACCAGCAATGCCAGCGGCGGTGCAGAACACAACGGTAGGACGTTTGGGCCCCATGAGACTGCGGGAGCTGGGAGCCAGGAGGAGGCCATCGGTGGTGGACGCAGGTCGGGTGGAGCAAGATGGACGCAGAGGAAGACTTCTCAGGACACGTGATGCGGAGGACCAAGATGGCCACCGGGAAAAAGAGATGGAGCTGCACGCTGGTGAGTAACAGGATGTCCGGTCGAGGAGCCCACTGGGGAAGCCATCACTTCCAGCTGCTGTGCGTAGCTCCGCCCCCGGCGTCGAGCAGCGCGGCGCATCAACGTCACGCCAGCCGCAACGGCCACGCCCCCAAGATGGCGACGGCACCCGTGCCGGCTGTAAGTTAATTACAAAACTATTGCCCCTTGATGCTGCGGAGGATCATGGCGGCGGAGCGTCGGCGGCAGAAGGCAGGGGAGCAGCGGGCGAACGGCGGCAGCATTGGTTCCCCGCCAGCGCACTGAGACACCGCCGTTCAGGAGACCCAGGGGGGACACAGCCAGGACGACAGTGTGCCGGAGGTCGAGTGGAACCAGGCCTATGGAGACCGGGAGGAAGCGGATGCCCACCTACAACGCGGGCTGCATCAAGCTGCGCGTCCTGTGGCTTTTGCGGGACTGGCGCAGGACACGACTGTGCGGCGCTCCGAACGGAATGGCTTTTGGATGGCGGCGCAAAGTTCTGGAGAAGCGGTTAGCGGATCGGCGGCCACTACTGGTGGCCTGGATGCACATCACATCTCATAGCGGCACGTGAGTCTGATTTGGGGGGAATTGGCGTTTCCAGGGCTCAAGGGGTGCGGGCGCTGCAGCAGGTGATGGTGCCAGACCGACGGGGCTGGTAGAGGCCCTGGTCGCAGCCCTTCAGCACTGGCGGGACGTGCCAGTGGATCGGGTGGCAACAGCGCCGGCCGAGGTGCCGGCGCGTGTTTCGGCGGAGGTGCAGACGGAGGCTGTGGAGGCAGAAAAACCGGGGGTTTCGGTGGAGAGTGGGGGTTGCGAAGTACCAGTGGGTCCACGCTTGATGTACAAGGGGGGGGGCGCATGCAAGTTGTTGCCACTCGGATTGCAGGTGACCCCCGAGGTCAAAGAAAAAATTTGGAAAGGGGAGTATATGGAGGTCCTGTCCCTGGTCTCCCCGGATAGGGGAATGGTTTGGAGGGAAAGGATAAGGAAAAGGAAAGAACGTTACCGCGGACGTGGGGGAATTGGATGCAGGGTTTTTTGGCGTATAGTGGGATTGTGTGCGAGCGTTACCCGGAGCGGTGCATACCCTTGTTGGCTTACATAGATCTCATATGGGGAGCGTATAAGGTGTATGGCGGGCAATGCTGGTTCAGATATGACCAGCAGTTCAGACAAAAAATGGCGGTGCGCCCGGGTATGCGTTTCGACGTACAGGACACCAACTTGTGGCTGTTGCTGATGACGCCGGGGGCAGTCCTTTCTCGGAGCCGCTGTCCCCAGGGCACCGGGGGGGGTCGGCGGGTGGGAGTAAGGGGTGCTGTTGGCTCTATAACGAGTCGCAATGCAGGTTAACGAGTCGCAATGCAGGTGGGCGGCGGCTTGCCGCTTCCGGCATGAGTGTTCGGGGTGTGGGGGGCCCCACCCCTTGTTCAGGTGTTTTAAGAAGGGAGCAGGCGCAGCGACTAGGCCTGCCGGCTGGGAGGAGTTTAGTGGACAGGGTTTCGCCGGTGCGCGTCCACGAGATGCTCCTGTGGCTCGCTAAATACCCGAGTCGTCAGGCGGCGGTACTCCTGCGGGATGGGTTCTACTCCGGCTTTCATAATCCCCATGAGCCATCAGACTTCCCATTGTTTTCGGGAAATTTGGTGTCTGCGCGGGACAATTAAAGGGTGCTGAGGGAGAAGTTGATGCAGGAGGTGCAACTAGGGAGGATGGCGGGTCCGTTCGGGGAGTTACCCTTCGTCAACTTTAGAATTTCACCATTGGGGCTGGTTCCGAAGAAGGAGACGGGAAAATTCAGAATGATCCACCACCTGTCCTATCCGGCTGACGCGTCAGTTAACGATGGCATAGGCAAGGATTCTTGTCGGGTACATTATGCATCCTTTGACGAAGCGCTTCAGCTGGTTAGGGAGGCTGGTCTGAGGTGCTGGTTAGCCAAGGTGGATGTGGAGGCAGCGTTCAGGTTGCTTCCCATCCATCCAGACTGCTACCACCTGCTGGGCTGCTCGTTTCGGGGGAAATATTATTACGACCATTGCCTGCCGATGGGGTGCTCCATCTCCTGCCATTATTTTGCGTTGTTCTCGAAGTTCGTGGAGTGGGTGGTGCGCCAGCGAGCAGGTGCAAACTCCATAGTACACTACCTGGACGACTTTCTATTCGTAGGTCCCGGGGAGTCTACGGTTTGCGCGGAGTTGCTCGGGACATTCTGGGAGGTTGCAGCAGAGTTTTGGTATACCTTTGGCGGAGGAGAAGACCGAGGGGCCCTGTAGCCGTTTGTCATTTCTGGGGATCGAAATAGATACGGTAGAGAGGGTTTTTCCGCTTGCCGGCTGATAAGATTGAGGTGTTTCAGTGCTTGGTGGTGCGGGCCTTGGGCGCCGGAAAATTGCGGCTACAGGAATTGCAGTCGCTGTTAGGTCACTTGGCCTTCGCATGCCGGGTGAGGCCGATGGGTAGGGCGTTTTGTCGCCGGTTGTCCTTGGCGACAGCGGGCGTCAGGATGCAGCATCATTTTGTTTGCGTTACTTGATCATTGAAAGAGGACCTGGAGGTGTGGCGCAAGTTTTTGGCGGAGTACAATGGGCGTACCTACTGGCGGAAAGCGGAAGTGGACAACGGTTCCCTGGAACTGTTCACGGACGCCTCAGGCTCAGGTGGGTTTGGGGCCTACTTTCAGGGGTCCTGGTGCGCCCAGGCCTGGCCGCAGGAATGGACTGCTTCCGCTTTGGTGCGGAACCTGACCTTCTTGGATCTCTTTACGATCGTGGTGGCACTGGAATTGTGGGGCGAGAGGTTGGCGAATCGGAGAGTGATTTTTAGGACCGATAACATGGGCGTGGTGCACGTGGTGAACCGCTCATCTTATGGGTCGTCTCCGGTGTTGGTGTTGTTGCGCCATTTGGTGTTGCGCTGTCTTGAATACAACATCTTTGTCAGGGCGGCGCATGTACTGGGTGTGGACAACGTAATTGCTGACGCTCTCTCCCGGTTCCAGTGGGACCGTTTTTGGCAGGTGGCTCCTCGGGCGTCCGCGGCAGCGACGGCTTTCCCTTCATGGCTGTGGAGCCTCGTTTCGCCAGTCTGAGGAGGATGGTGGACGGCGCTTTGGCAGAGGCGACCTGGCGGTCCTACACGCAGGTCTGGCTGGAATGGGCAATTGTGGCACAGAAGGAGAATGGTTGGTTGGCCACCGAGGATCGGCAGTGGGCAACGTTGGTTTTTGTTTCGGATTTACAGGAGAAGGGGCGCTCAGGAGCGGCAGCGCAGAAGGCTTTGTCGGCCCTTTCCTTTTTGTGCCGATTTGATGGGGTGGGAGGATGTCAGTCAGGTTTTTTTGTTGCGGGATGCTGCCGTGGCCGGGCTCCAGATCGTCGCAGGCCGGTATCAGAAGAATTGTTTTTTGGTCTGTTACGGATGTTGCTGGAAATCTGTTTGAGTTACGAGGTGGCGCTGTTTCGGGTTTCCTTTTCTTTTTGTTTCTATGGGGCGTTCCGGGTGGGGGAATTAGTAGCGCGTAGTTCCGGGGTGGAATCTCCTTTGTTGGGGAGCCATGTGGCGACTTTGGAGGGAGGGGTCCAGATTTTTATTTCGCGCTCAAAGACGGATCAGAGTGGTAGGGGGGCCTGGGTTACCCTGGGGCGGATTGAGGGAGCTGGGTGCCCGGGGGAACTGACGGACCGGTATCTGGCCCTGCGGCCAGGGTGAGGGATCATTCTTGGTACATGGAAGCTGGTGCCCCTTGACCCGGTACCAGTTCACAGCGGTGTTTCGGTGTTGCTTAGTGGGCTTGGGCGTCGACCCGGCTTCTTACGAGCCACTCTCTTTCTGCATCGGTTCCGCGACGGTTGCCGCGGGGGCTTCTCCGGAAATGCTGCGGCGCCTGGGAAGGTGGCGGTCAGAACGTTACATGTCATATATCCGTCCTAATTTGCTGTAATTTCAGGTCGACATCGATTCGTGTGGATCTTCAAGCACTCGTACGTGCATTGGGCCGCGCAACGGGCGGAACGTCGTCCGTGTGACGAAACCGTTCTCTTCCGCCTGTCCTGACTCTCCAGACACCCCTTCGTTGCGGTCAGCCCGGCTACTGGGAGCGCTGTCCTCAGCACCTCGAGCAGCTTGACCTGCCTGCTTATGTTCCTGGAGCCGTTAGGAATTTCCAGAGGGCCCTCTCTGCCTTCTGGGGAAGATAGTAGGTACCCTGAATGAGACACCAGACGAGCTGTATGTTCCCACAGAATTTTCTGAGTTTTAATGAACAAAACTCCACCATTTATGTTGAAGTCCAACAGTCATAATTTGCATAAATTGACGCAACTCGTCTTACCAATATACTAATTACATTATGTCAGTTATTTACAATAAACATTCTTTACATTCTTTAGCCTTCAGCTCACACAACATTTGTATAATCCATTGATCTAACACATCAGATTAAACACGAAACACTATCACAGATCCCTTGAATTAAACATGCAGCCAGATAAGGGGAATAGCCTTGTTTCATAAATTACACAGCAGTGAAGCTTGTTTACTGGCTATACAGAAACACATTTACCTACAGGAATATAAGTATATTTAAAACCAAAGCTACGCCATTTTACACTAATCTAATTTAAGCTAAAACCAAACGATGTAAAATATATTTAGAATCACACGATATAAATGAACATAAAGTCTCTTGGTTTGAAGCATGGAGCGCTACGTCAGCTCCATGACATATGTCCATACAATTAAAATAAGCACAACCGAAAGATAAAGAGTAAAAATGGTCTTTAAACTTGTCCAGTTTGGGTTCCACGGCTCGCTGAGGCGAGCCCGATGTCAGCTCTGTGACATTTCTCCCTCCCAATGGAGTCCGACGGACACGGTTGGACCCCAACAGGTCGACTCGGGGAAGTCGGAGTGCAGGGGTCTCCGGGCTCCCGGGCCGTTTGTCGAGATAGTCCATCAGCATCCCCATTTTGGGGCCCGGGCCGGTACTGTATAGAAAAATTAAAGGGTTGTAGGGCCAGGCTCCAACGTAACAAGCGGCCATTTTCTCCAGCCACCCGGTTGAGCCACACCAGGGGATTGTGGTCAGTCATGACAGTGAACGATCGCCCATAAACGTAGGGTTGAAACCTCAGGGCCCAGACCAAGGCCAAACATTCCTTCTCCACGGCGGCGTACCCCACCTCCCAGGGTAGCAGTTTACGGCTGATGAACGCCACTGGATTCTCCCCCCCATCGTCCCCCACTTGGCTTAACACGGCTCCCAGTCTGAACATGGAGGCGTCTGTATGGACAACAAAGCGTTTATTATAATTTGGTGCTGCCTGGAGGGGAGCTTGGGTCAGTGCGGTTTTGAGATGTTGGAAGGCCGTCTCACACTCCGGGGACCACAGGACTTGGCGGGGTAGGGAATTTTTGGTCCAGTCCGTCAGGGGTTTGGCGAGGTCGCTGTAATGGGGGATGAATTTTCTGTAATACCCAGCGGTCCCTAGGAAGGCAAGGACCTGGGTCTTGGTCACGGGAGTGGGCCAATCTAAGATGGCTTCGACCTTGGCGGGTTCAGGTCGCTGTTTCCCACACCCGGTGGCCGAGGTACTGTACCTCGGACATCCCAATCTTACATTTCTCTGGTTTGAGGGTCAAGTTGGCGTCCCTGTTCCGGTCTAGCACTACCCCCAGGTGGTGAAGGTGTTCCTCCCAGGTCTGGCTGTAGATGGCTATGTCATCCAGGTAGGCACAGGCAAACTCCTGCAGGCCGTCGAGGAGGCGATCAATTAAACGCTGGAAGGTAGCCGGAGCGTTCTTCATCCCGAACGGCATGACCCAAAATTGGTACAGGCCGAACGGGGTGATGAAGGCCGACTTGGGGGTCGCCTCCTCCTCAAGGGGAATCTGCCAGTACCCCTTACATAAGTCTATGGTGGTCAAGTAGTGTCCCTGGGAGATCTGATCTAGTAGCTCGTCGACTCGGGGCATGGGGTAGGCGCCTGTGATGGTACAGTCATTCAACCTCCGGTAGTCGACGCAGAACCGGGTGGTACCATCCTTTTTGGGGACCAACACTACTGGGGAGGCCCACGCACTGGCTGAGGGCTCAATTACCCCTAGCTCCAGCATCTCCCGGATTACGGCTCGCATGGGTTCGCGGACTGCCTCCGGGAGTCGGTATGCCGGTTGCCGAAGGGGCCTCTGCCCTGGGGTCTCTACTTTGTGCAGCGCCTGGCGGGTATAGCCAGGGAGTGCAGAAAAGACCTCCTGGCGGTCTTGGAGCACCCGCCTAACCTGGGCCTGTTTGTGGGGTCCCAACTCCTCCCCCAGCTGCACCTGTTCTACCCCTGAGGGGCGGCTATCTACCCCAGGGAGGTCCATTATGGGGATCTGTTCTGCCTCCTCGGTGGCCGGAGCGCAGATGGCAGCCACTGCCTCAGGCCGTTCGTTGTAGGCCTTGAGCATATTGACGTGGAACGTCCGCCGGATCCTGGTGTCTGCGTAGCTGACAACCACGTAGGTGGTTTCCCCCAGTTGAGTTACCACCTGGTAGGGGCCCTGCCAGGACGCCTGCAGCTTGTTCTGCCGCTGTGGTTTCAACACCAGGACCTTCTGGCCCACGAGGAAGGAGCGACTTCGGGCAGAGCGGTCATACCTCGCCTTCTGCTGGGCCTGGGCTTGCCTGCATGTTCCCCTGGACCAGTCCCGTGAGTGCACATAACTCAAGATGGGGAGTCCTTCGGGCTCCTGTCTCTCCTCCCATTGGGCCCTAACCAGATCTAAGGGTCCCCGTACCCTGTGCCCATATACCAATTCGAAGGGGGAGAACCCGGTAGACTCCTGGGGCACCTCCCTATATGCGAATAACAAGTGGGGCAGATACGTCTCCCAGTCCTTCCTCTCCTGGGTGAAGGCACGGATTAACTGCTTCAGGGTCCCATTAAACCGCTCGCACAGCCCGTTTGTCTGGGGATGGTATGGGGCGCTGTGGAGTGCCTTGACACCGCAGAGGCGCCAGAGCTGTTGGGTCAGCTCAGCGGTGAACTTGGACCCTTGGTCAGATAAAATTTCCTGGGGAACCCCACCCAGGAGAACACCTGTAGGAGGGCATCTGCTATGGTGTCGGCCTGAATATTGGATAAGGGTATGGCCTCGGGGTATCGGGTGGCATAGTCCACCACCGTGAGAATATATTTCTTCCCCGTGGTGCTGGGATGAGCCAGGGGGCCGATTATATCTACCGCCACCCACCTAAAGGGCTCCTGGATGATGGGCATCAGTCGTAGCGGGGCTTTTGGGTGGTCCCCAGTTTTGCCCACCTTCTGACAGACCGGGCAGGTGCGGCAATACTCCCGCACGTCCTCATGGAGTTGGGGCCAGAAGAAGGCCCTGGACAGCCGGTGCTGGGTCTTGGACTTCCCCAGGTGACCGGCGAGGGGGATGTCATGGGCCAATCTTAAGAGTTCCTGTCTAGGGGCCTGGGGTACGACTGTTTGTGGGGGGCCTGTTTCCTTCGCGTGCCCACCCTCTCGGTGTATCTGTATAACAGCCTATCTTCCCACTCGATGCGGTCGTCCCTTTCCTCTTCCTGACCCTTGCCTGCCCTGTCACGGTACCTTTCTAGGGTAGGGTCAGTTTGTGTCTGGTGCTGGAGGGTGGCCGGGGAGTCCCACGTAAGGGAATGGTCAGGTCGGAGGGGTGGGGTGTCGCTCTGTCGGGGTTTGGTTTGTGGTCTCACATGGGTCCCGGCTGGAGTGGTGTGGTGGGTCCGGCTGCTCTGCTGTCGGGTGGTCACGGGTTCTGCTGCGTCCGTGGCATAGGCTGAGACCAGACGTCCCAGGTCATTCCCGAGGAGGATTTTGGCTGGTAATTTGTCCAATAGGCCCACTTTCACGGATCCTGCCCCGGAGCCCCAATCTAGGTGGACTCGGATGGTGGACAGCCGGAGTACTTTTCCCCCGGCGACTCGGACGGCAATGGTCTGGCCGGACCGGTTCCTTGCGGGTACCAGGTGGGGGCATACGAGGGTAATGGTGGCGCCGGAATCCCGGAGACCCTGGGCTGCCCGCTCATTTATCCATACGGCCTGTCGGTGGTGCTCGCGGTTGTCGGCGGTGGCGGCTTGCACGGGGTCTGCCTCGGGCAGCATGCCCCACTCTTCCTGACTGTCCGGGTACTGGAGTTCATCGTTGTAACAGTGGGCCGCAGGTGGGGTGGCGCGGGCTGGACCCCTTGGTATGGGGGGGGGGTCGATTAGGCCAGTTTTTGTCAGACACACTCACGTACCCGAGGGTATAAAGCGGTGATCCTAAGAGATAACAGGTGACCTGAGTGCTAATAGAGATACCAGTCCTTGTAACGGCTGGGTTAGGCACTAGCGAGGGATACACTGTTACCAGGCCAACACACGTCAATACCAGGGAGTACTAAGGTAGTGCCAGTATAGCAAGGAAAACTCAAAGCGTAACCAGTCCTTGTGGTGGCTGGATTCCGCAACAACAGGAGGTGAACCTAGAAGGCAGGGACACACGAGGAGGATATGAACCAGTCCTTAGAGTGGCTGGTGTAAATACAGATATGCAAGGGTAGTATATCAATATACAAATAAAGGTATAGGCACGAAGCAGAGTCGAGTATCAATAGCCGAGTTCAGGGATATAGAGGTACACAAGTCGAGATAGATAGCCAGGTCATACACAGAAAATCGATAAAGCGTTAAATAAATGAGCACTTAAGGGTCAGACAAGCAGAACCACGAAAGGGCACTGAGGAATGGTAAAAGCAGGTTTAAATCTAGCGCCCTGCCTGTCGATTGGTCCATAGAGGTCACATGGGGATTAGTGACGTCGCGCCGCCGGGGGAGCTAACTACGGAACTGCCGGCGGCGCGCGCGCATACAGCGCAGGAATCGGAGGTGGAGGAGATGCCGACCCCGGAGCCGCGAGGAGGGGCGCCGGGTCGGCAAGTGCCGCCGAGGCATGACAGTTTTATCGAAAGTGGCCCACTTGGTTGCAGCCATAGCAACGTATGGTGGCCGCGGTGTTCGGGCGGGCCGTAGTTCGAGGTGCGGGCCGGAGGGTCCGGATGAGGGGTGGACAAAGAGGGTCGGGGGTGGGTTTTCGCTCGGCCCCACTGTGCTTCCGAGTGTCCGTGTATTCGTCTGCCCAGGTAGCAGCTTGCTGCACCGTTTGGGGCTTCTTATCCCTCACCCACTCCCGTACTGCTGTGGAGGTGTTCTTGAAAAATTGTTCCAGTAGTAGTAGCTGCGTGATTTCCTCCAGGGTTCGGGCCTGGCTCCCCTGGAATCAGGTTTTCAGGTTGCGTTGTAACCGGTGAGCCCACTCCACGTGCGTGGTGCCATTGGGCCGACGGGAGTTGCGGAACTTCACCCGGCTGGCTTCTGGGGTGACAGCGAAGCGGGCCAGTAGTATCTGCTTCACCCGAACATAGTCCATGGCCTCTTCGTCCAGGACTGTTCGGTATGCCTCCGCTGCTCGGCTCAACAGTTTGCTGGCCAGAATTCCGGCCCAGGCGGAACGTTGGACTTCATGTACCTGGCATAATCTTTCAAAGTCTTGGAGGAAGCTCTCAATTTCCTCCTCCGCCTCATTAAATGTTTTAAATGCCTGGAAGGGTACCTTCCGGGCTGTTGGTCTCTCTGGGTTGGGGCTTTCTATCCGACTGGCCTGTATCTCCGCCATCCGCAGTTCATGCTGGCGCTCCTTTTCTCGCTCCTCTTGTTGTTGGATGTCCCTAATGGCCTGTTGTATGGCGGCTTCTGACGGGGCGGCACCGTACATAGCTATCCTCTGTCGGACTTTCTTTTGGAAGGGGTCTTCTGTGACCGGGGTCCCTGTGCCCCCGTTCTGTTGATCCATTGCGACCAGTTCTCCTAGCAGGGTGTCTTTAGTTTTTGAGCCAGCGGCCCCTCCTCGATTCTCCAATATGTCTCTCAGCGTGTCCCTTTTGTAGTTGGCATAGCTGGCCATTCTGCATTTCTTCTGGGGTTTGAGAGCTTATCCTCACCGCTTGCCACCAATGTGACGGAACCGTTCTTTTCCGCCTGACTCTCCAGACACCCCTTCGTTGCTGTCAGCCCGGCTACTGGTAGCGCTGTCCTCAGCGCCTCGAGCAGCTTGACCCGCCTGCTTCTGTTCCTCTGCCCTGGAGCCGTTAGGAATTTCCAGAGGGCCGCTCTCTGCCTTCTGGGGGTGATAGTAGGTACCCTGAATGAGACACCAGACGAGCTGTATGTTCCCACAGAATTCTCTGAGTTTTAATGAACAAAACGCCACCATTTATGCTGAAGTCCAACAGTCATAATTTGCATAAAATGACGCACCTCCTCCTACCAATATACTAATTACATTATGTCAGTTATTTACAATAAACATTCTTTACATTCTTTAGCCTTCAGCTCACACAACATTTGTATAATACATTGTTCTAACACATCAGATTAAACACGAAACACTATCACAGATCCCTTGAATTAAACATGCAGCTAGATAAGGGGAAAAGCCCTGTTGCATAAATTACACAGCAGTAATGCTTGTTTACTGGCAATACAGAAACACATTTACCTACAGGAATATAAGTATAATTAAAACTAAAGTTATGCCATTTTACACTAAACTAATTTAAACTAAAACCAAACGATGTAAAATATATTTAAAATCACACAATATAAATGAACATAAAGTCTCTTGGTTTGAAGCGTGGAGCGCTACATCAGCTCCATGACATATGTCCATACAATTAAAATAAGCACAACCGAAAGATAAAGAGTAAAAATGGTCTTTAAACTTGTCCAGTTTGGGTTCCGCGGCTTGCTGAAGCGAGCCCGATGTCAGCTCTGTGACAGTCCGCACGGGAGGAACCTGGGTTTCCCGCTGGATCTGGTCACAGTTCGTTGGTCGGGTATTCGGGGGCTGCGGTGGGCACAGGTTTTCCGGCAGTTGTCCTGGTTGTCTCGGAGGGTTCCGCGGGATATTGTTTTGTTGATCCATGCGGGGGGTAACGATTTTGGGATCGCTCGGTCGGTAGATTTAATTCAGGACATAAAACTGGACTTGGCGCGTTGCTTTGGGTTGTTCGACGGGGTTTCTTTAGTTTGGTCGGAGGTCATCCCCCGGCCGGGATGGGACACATTTGCGGCACCGAGGGCGCTGGAGCGTGTCCGGCGGAGGGTCAACCGGACTGTTTCGCACTTCGTGGCGCGGCTGGGAGGGATTTCGGTGCGTCACATGGAATTGGAAGGAGAGAATGGGAACCTCCTGCGTCATGACAGGGTGCATTTGTTGGATATCTGGCTGGATATCCTATTGGCCGGTTTAATGAGTGGCGTTGAGAGGGCGTGGCTGCGGTGGGAGCGCAGAGACTGCCGGTGGGGGGTGCGGCAGCCTCTGGCGTTGGCGTGATGCCTTGCCAGCAACGGAACAGATAAGGAATACGCCGCCTTCGGGTGGGCATTGGGGAGACGACCCTCACTTGAATAAGGTCAGGTGGGGCGATGAGCTCATGGAAAATAATTTGTATAACTGCCTCCCGCAGGACATGCGCGAGAGGGTGAGAAATATATGGATGAATAAAATGGATTTACATGTTGGTTTTTAATAAAAGCTGTGGCCACGCCCTTTCCAATACAGAAGCGTGTGTGTGGTTATTGGGGGAAAGGGTATGGCTGAACCGGGAGGTCACAGACCTAAGCAGTCATGTATGTGGCCTCATTAGGTTCCTGTACCCAACCCAGGGCTCACGTTCTCCAGCCACACATTGTTTAAATCTGCGATTGGAAGGTCCCGCTTATTTGCAGCTCCTGGTCAGTGTGCGGCGCTCACCAGCAACAATACTCGTTACTGTTTGTACGACAGACCTGAGGCGTATGTGTTGTCTCTGATCATCTGAAGGTACCGATGACCTGCTCCCGATTATCAACGTTAAAGCAGCTTATTTCCTGACTGCCCTGCAGTCCGCTCAATTCACCAACGGTCTGATTTATCTGTGTATTTCTGCCTGTGCTCGAAGTGATCTATCGGTCTTGAAACCTTTAGTAGTGACTCAGTGATTTGTTTATCCTCGTAGCTGCAAGTGTATAATTCTGTGTCTGCCAATCGGTGTCTAAACGTAAAAAAGGTTTATCAGTCCTTAAGGATCTCAACTCCGCTACTCTCTAGTGGGCGCTACTCCCCCCGTTACAGATACCCGGCGCTGTGGAAGATGCTGCAGAGCCTCCTGTGATACCAGGATATGTGGCACTGAGGAAGACGCTGCAGAGCCTCCTGTGATGCCTGGATATGTGGCACTGAGGAAGACGCTGCAGAGCCTCCTGTGATGCCTGGATATGCGGCGCTGTGGAAGACGCTGCAGAGCCTCCTGTGATGCCAGGATACACGGCGCTGTGGAAGACGCTGCAGAGCCTCCTGTGATGCCAGGATACGCGGCGCTGATGAAGACGCTGCAGAGCCTCCTGTGATGCCAGGATACACGGCGCTGTGGAAGACGCTGCAGAGCCTCCTGTGATGCCAGGATACGCGGCGCTGATGAAGACGCTGCAGAGCCTCCTGTGATGCCAGGATACACGGCGCTGAGGAAGACGCTGCAGAGCCTCCTGTGATGCCAGGATACGCGGCGCTGATGAAGACGCTGCAGAGCCTCCTGTGATGCCAGGATACGCGGCGCTGAGGAAGACGCTGCAGAGCCTCCTGTGATGCCTGGATATGCGGCGCTGTGGAAGACGCTGCAGAGCCTCCTGTGATGCCTGGATATGTGGCGCTGTGCAAGACGCTGCAGAGCCTGTGATACCAGGATATGTGGCGCTGTGGAAGACGCTGCAGAGCCTCCTGTGATGCCTGGATATGTGGTGCTGTGGAAGACGCTGCAGAGCCTCCTGTGATGCCTGGATATGTGGTGCTGTGGAAGACACTGCAGAGCCTGTGATACCAGGATATGCGGCGCTGTGGAAGACGCTGCAGAGCCTCCTGTGATGCCTGGATATGTGGTGCTGTGGAAGACGCTGCAGAGCCTCCTGTGATGCCTGGATATGCGGCGCTGTGGAAGACGCTGCAGAACCTCCTGTGATGCCTGGATATGCGGCGCTGTGGAAGACGCTGCAGAGCCTCCTGTGATACCAGGATATGTGGCGCTGTGGAAGACGCTGCAGAACCTCCTGTGATGCCTGGATATGCGGCGCTCTGGAAGACGCTGCAGAGCCTCCTGTGATGCCTGGATATGTGGCGCTGTGGAAGACGCTGCAGAGCCTCCTGTGATACCAGGATATGTGGCGCTGAGGAAGACGCTAGCAGAGCCTCCTGTGATGCCAGGATACGCGGCGCTGTGGAAGATGCTGCAGAGCCTCCTGTGATACCAGGATATGTGGCGCTGAGGAAGACGCTGCAGAGCCTCCTGTGATGCCTGGATATGTGGCGCTGTGGAAGACGCTGCAGAGCCTCCTGTGATACCAGGATATGTGGCGCTGTGGAAGACGCTGCAGAGCCTCCTGTGATGCCTGGATATGTGGCGCTGTGGAAGACGCTGCAGAGCCTCCTGTGATACCAGGATATGTGGCGCTGAGGAAGACGCTAGCAGAGCCTCCTGTGATGCCTGGATATGCGGCGCTGTGGAAGACGCTGCAGAGCCTCCTGTGATGCCTGGATATGTGGCGCTGTGGAAGACGCTGCAGAGCCTCCTGTGATACCAGGATATGTGGAAGACGCTGCAGAGCCTCCTATGATACCAGGATTTGTGGCGCTGTGGAAGACGCTGCAGAGCCTCCTGTGATACCAGGATTTGCGGCGCTGTGGGTCATCATTACTCCGCAGACTGAGAAAAAGATGAAAATAAATTCTCTCCCCGCTGGTAAACGTCCTGGGTCTCATGTTGGCGTGTGCTGCGTCCCTTTAAACCCATTGATTTTAGATAAGGAAATCAGAAAGCCAGGAATGACGGCAATCGGTAGCGGACCTGTCAGAACGTGTGCTCTGGGCTCTGCAGAAATGAACGGAGCACTGGCGGCTCTTGCAAGCGTTCCCGATCTGATAGGAATTGGAGGAAAATGCTGTAACTTGCCTCACTGGTTCCTCGCCAAGAGATCAGAGCGACCTGTTTACTGCCACGGTGCAGGGTGATGGGAGTTCTAGTGCCCTCCCTGTCACCTGGCTATGCATGGTCGCGGCACCCCTTCACATGCCGTCTGAATCCGGGATTTATGTCTCTGCACAACTCTTCGAAATAAAGATTTTATTGGCATATATAGATAAAAACCGGGAAAACCTCCCGTGCTTTGCAAACCTGGTTCACAGGTAATGTGACGAGCAGAAGATCCCCTGCACCCACGGAGGCAAGTGATGACCAGGGAGAGAGGGCGTGAAAAGACGGGGACATATAGAGGAAGAAGTGGAAGGAAGGGGGGGAGGTAAGCTTACCAAACACGGGTTACCCGGGAGCCGGGCCGGTACCTCACCGCTACCACAAGAAAACAAGAGGTGTCGACCATTGCCTCCCCTGAGACAGGGACCACACTGCTTCGAATTGGCCCATTCTGTCACGCAGTAGTGCAGTTAGTCGCTCCATCGTATGTTTGGGGGAGGCGGACCCCTCCAGGTCCAGGCCAAACACTTCTGAACCGCCGTGCATACCTCTGCCAGGAGCCTATTAGCTGGGCACCCCACCCCATGGTGGGGACGATTCAGTAGCGCTACCCAAGGATCCGGCGACACCTGAGTCCCCAAACACCTGCTTAAGTCAGAGAATACAGCCTTCCAGATGGGTTTAACTGCCCCGCACTCCCAACAGGAATGGAGGTACGTGACGTCACCTCCGCACTCGCGGTAACAGGTGCTCGGTACCCCTGGGGACAGCTTGGAGAGGTGTCTCGGATGTAAATACTACCTGGCCATTACTTTATAACAGTTCTCCCAGACCACAGTACATGCCATTACTTTAGAAGATCTCGTGAAGATGTCATCCCACACCTCTGTGTCGGGTGAGTCTTCCAGGTAGACCTCCCAATGGGCCCTAAAACGGGTCCGAAAGGTTGAGGAGAGGAAGTGTGAGCACAGAATGGTAATTTGACCCTTTCGACGGAGTCGTGACCTGCAGCCATGCTCGTAAAATGTCTCCTATCGGGTGTCAAACGTACAAAGGACCCAGTGAAATGAATCATCTGTCGTGTCCTGAACTCCTCCTGGGGGGGAACGTGAGACTCACTCAAGTACCCCAGTGTGACCAGCCTACCCTGAAGAAGTAAATGTCTGACTTCGGTAAATCCTTCATCAACCCACCAATCAAAGGCCATCGTAGGGGAGCCCTCACGGAATGCAGGGTTATGGAAAAGAGGGGTAAGTCCCGAGCCCGGAGGGGAGAGTCCGTCAGCCCTCCTGTAGTGGCGCCACAGCTGAATTTCCCGCTGAAGGGCCAACACCTCAGAGCCCCACAGGGGGATCGTGAGAGAACGGAAGAGGTACCCGTAGTTTAGGGAGTAATGTCATTTTCACAGCATTAATTCTGCCAAATAGGGACAGTTTGTAGCCAGACCAGGTGGTCAAAAGCCCATGTAGCTTAGGGATATGCATTATAAAGGCCAGTGAGACACGGGGTCAAGTGTATCCGCAGGCATTTCAATGAAGTCTCTTGCCATCTATATAGAAAGTGGTGTTGAACATGTTTAGCTTCCCCCTGGGGACAAGGTGACGTTTACTCAATATCCCGATAGTCGTCGGGAAGTTGGGGAGAGTCGTGCGTGTCGAAGTGACGGACAGGAGGATGTTGTCAGCAAAAAGTCCTATTTTATTTTGGAGCCCGTCCACCTCAACCCCCCTAATGTCAGGTTGAGCCCTAATGTACGCCGCCAACGGTTCGATGGAGAGGGCGAAGAGGAGGGGAGACAGGGGGCATCCCTGTCTCATGCCATCCAGGACATGAAAGGGCTCAGATAATAAGCCTCCAGTATCCACCCTCGCCCTCAGGGCGGTATAGAGTGTCCGCACTCCGGTAAGGAAACCCTATGTTAAGCCAAATGTTCCCATGGCCTCCCACAGATAGGACCAGTTGACCTGGTCGAATGCCCTTTTCGCGTCTAGAGCGAGCAGAAAGGCTGTCTGGCCCATCGCCCTGGCCAAGTGTATCAGGTTGAGAGTATGTTGCATATTTTCCAGAACCTCCCGACCCGGGGTGAACCCCACCTGGTCAGGATGCAGCAGAGTCAACATATGCTTCCCCAGCCTAGAGGCGAGCATTTTGGTGAAGATATTCACGTCACAATTAGTGAGATCAGTGGAGCATAACGTTGGGTCTTTGCCATCCTTGGGGAGAACTACTATTCGAGCCTCTAAGATATCGGCGGAGGGGGTCTCGTCACCACGCAGATACGCATTGAAAGAGAGACCATGACCGGGAGGGTGGGGCCACTCGGTTTCTTATAATAGGCCATTGAGAACCCATCCAGTGCCTTAGACTTGTGTATCTGGGTAACGATGTCGCCCACCTCTGCAACGGTCATCGGGGCCTCCAACTCCAGGTGCTGTTGGGGGGGTAAGCTGGGTAAGCTGCAGGTGGAGAAAAAATTTATCACCGACCCTCCCACCTGCTCCCAACCCACCGCCGTCCAGCTGATGTATAGGACTGCGTAAAAAGCTTTGGATATATCTCTAGGATCATGGGACAATGGACGTCCATCCACCTGGGCTGAGAGCACAGTGCGCTCCCTGGTCTGCTGTATAAGTTTGCGAGCTAAGTGGGTGTCGAGTTTGTTTCCCCTTCTCAAAAAAACTTCTGATGGATCCAGAGCAACACCGCTGGACCTGCCTGGAGTGAAGGAGGTTCAGGCACCCCCTCAGATCGACGATCTCACGGAAGGTCTGAGGGTTGTTAGATCTGTGGTGGGCCTCCTCCAAAACCTTCAACCGGTGGTGAGTCCAACATTTCCCCCTGTCTCGCCCTCTTTCTATGAAAGGTCACGGCTATTATCGTCCCCTCGCATATAAGCCTTAGCCTTGGCACAACTTTTAATGGATATTTGGTGAAATCATGTTGCCGGGAATAGCTTCCACAGCCATGTGCCGTGCCGGATTCTACTGTACAGGTGAATTCAGCACCGGAGCCGTCTCTTAACCGCCTGCAGGACTAACTGTGCAGTGATATACAGTGTTACGGAGTATCTCTTAATCTACCCATTGTATAGCGGTACTGATGCCAAGCGAGCGTCCTCCGTAATTACCTGTAGCGCCGCGGTCACCCCTCCCCCTGCTTCAGTGCACGACAGTATCAGAACGTGCCTGAAAAAGCCCACAACGTGCTGTAAAGAGGTGAAGATGGGCTTTGTACCCGAATGGCTGCGTGTTAACACAATACGTTCCATTGAAGCGCACCTCCGGCACACGCGGCACACGCGGCACCACGCACACGCTAATTGTTGTTTAACCCAAATCCGTGCTGATAAAACATAATGGCAAACACCCTCCGACAAAAGCGGCGCATTAATAATTCATTTAATAATACATTAGGAGCACGTTTAATTAATAATACATTTAAGTTCGGCGCTGCCATTATTCGCCTACCTTCCATCATTAGAACATTACGGCGCACTTGAATAGGATGCGCCGGCAATTTGCATCTATTATTCTTGCTCTTGTTTCCAATGTGTCATAATCAAGGCTCGGCTGTTTTACACTTTGCCAGATATCACTTTGTAGCAGTTTGTTGTGCTAAAACAATGATGATTGTAAATGGGCGAGCGCCTGCATTCCTCTTTCGCTGCGCACACATTAGAAAAGCCGGGGACTGTGGAATCAAATTAAAAAAGCATATTTCTCTCTTTACGAGCACATTAAACGCCTCCTGAGTATAGGCTTCTCCTACTAAAGATAATGACCTTGAGTAGCGCGCACCCCAGACAAACCCTCGCTCTAATCATTATTTGACCGGAACACTCCTGCGCTGTTCTTCATAATTGCTTCCAAGACTCGGGCTAAATATATCCCTTTCCAGAATCTCATTAAACCAATTCTCCAGCAGATAAAGGGTGTCATGTCTCTCCAAAACCCCACATTTACACAGTCTCTCGCCCGGTAAATGATGCTATGGACCCCTTTATCCTGAGATTCACGGCGTGATAGTCACCGCTTTCCACTAAATCTCTCTTTCCTGCTTTTCTCACTTAAATTACAGGTGAAATTTTGTCCTGACCCCCCCCCTCGCCCCCATGTATCCCTCAGAGGTGCAGGATCCTTAGTCTGGTTGCGGTAACACCCAGGAGGACTTACCTGACGTGTTTTACAGCCATAGACACTCCCTGTGGTGACGCACAAATGAGCAAACCCCAATATTGATACAGAAAATGTAAAGGCGGCCGCACGGAGGTCTGCAACACTGTATCAAACATTGCATCAACATTATATTGACATTGTGTAAACATTTTATAACTGTTGTGTAAACATTGTATTAAACATTGTAACCATAAACTCAAGGTCTGGGATTTTTATTTTACCGTGGGGGGTTAATAGTGAAATTTCTCTTAACATAAAGCCCTGAGAAATGAAAGGTGAAACCATCCCCCCCCCCCGGTCCTATTAACCCCTTCACCACCTCCATCAGAGTTGGTTACCTGCAGAGGAGCTCGTTGCGGCGCACACCAGTGGCAGATTTCATTTATTCATTACTCTACCACAAAATGTTACTTTTCATAAACCACATAATAAAAATCAAAACGTGTAGAGGGGACCTGAGCCACTGACAAACAGGAGCATCCAGCACAGGCCCCTCCCCCTGCGCAGCGCTGCATCGTCACTTCCGCAGAAGAACAATCACCTGAAGAAAAATGACTAAAGTGGAAGCGGACAGAGCTGCGGAGCGCGGCGTGGACACGTGCGGAGCGCGGCGGGGACACGTACACAGCACAACAGCCAATGCAAATTCACGCAGACCTTATCGAAGAACGTGAAAAGGCTTCAGCAGAGACGAATCAGCAGCAGCTGCCGGGAGAGAGAAGAATGGCCAAGGGGGATTCAAAGTCTCTGCCTTTATAGTGACTGTTTAACCCTTTCCTTCTCATTCAAAGGTCTCAGTGGTTTTGCCGCGCAGGTCGCCTGTCACCTGCTCATTGATTAGTATTAGCAGCATTATCTACCGAATGATGGGGCTTTTCAGCCGCTCGCCTGCGGGACGGGATGCTTGTGGTGACTTGGTAAAGCTGCACAATCCCTGTGTCTCACCGGTTGCACATGGAACGCCTGCACGGTCTGGTCGCAAACCATTGAATTGTGCCGTCTGAAAAACAAAATTCTAAAGATAAATCTGAATTTAAGCAGAATTGGGTATTTAAAAATTCTGCTGCTTTGGATGAATTTAGCAGAGTCCAGAGGAGCAAGGGACGAAGCGGAAGAGCCCCCCCCCCGTGTCCCCGGGACCTCCAGCGCTTCATTTTCATGCCGTTCCTGTGGAATCCCTCTTTGTGTCGGGCCAGTGGATTCGGGAGGGCGTGTTGCCTGTCAGTTTGCATTGTCGTATTGTGACAGCGCACGCCACCTTACGCAACATTCCTTTATTGTTTTACGAGAAGAAGGGAATTGTGTTGGGACATGCAGAGCGTGTATCAGACCTCGATCCTTCCACGATGTTTGCAGACGATCAAGCAGCCGCAAACCATTGTACAAATATTTAGCAATGTGGAAATTCCTCCCGCTGCAGTAACAGATTCTGGGGCTTATTCACTAAACAGCATGTTTTTTGGGGTTTACAATCACAAACTCTGCAAATATGACACAGAAATAAATGCAGGTTACAGATGGCGCGGCATGCAGACATACTCAGGGATGCTGGATTAGTGCAGCGCACAATTTAGTGAATGTACCCCCTCTGACACATGTTCTACAAGCGAAGCAATCACCATGGAAACCAGTGGGGTCTACATTCTGATTGTGGAATAACGTTTAAAACTGGATTAAAGAGTAATTCCAGATTAAAACACGGAAGGGTTTATTCACCAAGTGCCTGCATTTCACAAAACTAGAATCTGAAGACCAGCTGGAGAGGCCGTGCCGCGAAGCTTCTGCTGCTGCTTCTTCCATTTCTGACACATGCCGGCGCTCAGTGAATAAACACTGAAAAGTGAAGCAATCTGTGGAAGTGTTTGTGTGTTTCCAAGTGAAAATCATACAGGGGTGTGAAAATTACAAAAAATCTGTCTGGAGAAATGAATTGGATCCAACTTCCCCACCTGACAATCTACTCGCCCACCTGACAATCTACTCCCCCCACCTGACAATCTACTCCCCCCACCTGACAATCTACTCCCCCCCTGACAATCTACTCCCCCCACTGACAATCTACTCCCCCTGAACAATCTACTCCCCCACCTGACAATCTACTCGCCCCCTGACAATCTACTCGCCCACCTGACAATCTACTCCCCCACCTGACAATCTACTCCCCCTTGACAATCTACTCGCCCCACTGACAATCTACTCCCCCACCTGACAATCTACTCCCCCTCCTGACAATCTACTGCCCACCCTGACAATCTACTCCCCCCACCTGACAATCTACTCGCCAACCTGACAATCTACTCCCCCACTGACAATCTACTCCCCACCTGACAATCTACTTCCCCACCTGACAATCTACTCGCCCACCTGACAATCTACTCCCCCACCTGACAATCTACTCGCCCACCTGACAATCTACTCCCCCACCTGACAATCTACTCCCCCTCCTGACAATCTACTCCCCCCTGACATCTACTCCCCCTCCTGACAATCTACTCGCCCCCACCTGACAATCTACTCCCCACCTGACAATCTACTCGCCCCACCTGACAATCTACTCCCCCCACCTGACAATCTACTCCCCCACCTGACAATCTACTCCCCCACCTGACAATCTACTCGCCCCACCTGACAATCTACTCCCCCACCTGACAATCTACTCCCCCACCTGACAATCTACTCCCCCCACCTGACAATCTACTCCCCCTCCTGACAATCTACTCGCCCCCACCTGACAATCTACTCCCCCCACCTGACAATCTACTCGCCCCACCTGACAATCTACTCCCCCCACCTGACAATCTACTCGCCCCACCTGACAATCTACTCCCCCCACCTGACAATCTACTCCCCCCACCTGACAATCTACTCCCCCCACCTGACAATCTACTCGCCCACCTGACAATCTACTCCCCCCACCTGACAATCTACTCGCCCACCTGACAATCTACTCGCCCCACCTGACAATCTACTCCCCCACCTGACAATCTACTCCCCCCACCTGACAATCTACTCCCCCACCTGACAATCTACTCGCCCCCTGACAATCTACTCCCCCCACCTGACAATCTACTCGCCCCCTGACAATCTACCTCCCCCACTGACAATCTACTCCCCCCACCTGACAATCTACTCCCACCTTGACAATCTACTCGCCCACCTGACAATCTACTCCCCCCACCTGACAATCTACTCGCCCACCTGACAATCTATCCCCCCACCTGACAATCTACTCCCCCTCCTGACAATCTACTCCCCCCACCTGACAATCTACTCCCCCCTCCTGACAATCTACTCGCCCCACCTGACAATCTACTCCCCACCTGACAATCTTACTCGCCCCACCTGACAATCTACTCCCCCACCTGACAATCTACTCGCCCCACCTGACAATCTACTCCCCACCTGACAATCTACTCCCCCCACCTGACAATCTACTCCCCCCACCTGACAATCTACTCCCCCACCTGACAATCTACTCCCCCACCTGACAATCTACTCCCCCCACCTGACAATCTACTCCCCCTGACAATCTACTCCCCCCTGACAATCTACTCCCCCACCTGACAATCTACTCCCCCACCTGACAATCTACTCGCCCCACCTGACAATCTACTCCCCCACCTGACAATCTACTCGCCCCACCTGACAATCTACTCCCCCACCTGACAATCTACTCCCCCACCTGACAATCTACTCCCACCTCCTGACAATCTACTCCCCACCTGACAATCTACTCCCCCCACCTGACAATCTACTCCCCACCTTGACAATCTACTCCCCCCACCTGACAATCTACTCCCCCCTCCTGACAATCTACTCCCACCTCCTGACAAACTACTTCCCCAACTGACAATCTACTCCCCACCTGACAATCTACTCCCCCCACCTGACAATCTACTCCCCCCTCCTGACAATCTACTCCCCCCTCCTGACAATCTACTCCCCCTCCTGACAATCTACTCCCCCCACCTGACAATCTACTCCCCCCACCTGACATCTACTCCCCCCACCTGACAATCTACTCCCCACATGACAATCTACTTCCCCACCTGACAATCTACTCCCACCCACATGACAATCTACTTCCCCCACATGACAATCTACTTCCTCTACTGACAATCTACTTACTGCAGCAGGTCCATACAGCACCGGGACTCAGCCTGTCCAAAGGACTAATTGTGATAACATGGGTACCTGCCCAGAGGCAAAATCTCAATGTCTGGGGCGTTGGGCTATATGAATCCAGCACCCCTTATTATAACGTCCCACTGTATAAGCAGCCCCCACTCTCTGGAACGCTCTCCCTCGTACTGTCAAACTTTCCCCTAACTTCTCTTCCTTCAAACGCTCCCTTAAAACATTCCTATTTAGGGAAGCCTACCACCCAACTCACTGACACAACCATCAATCACTCTCACCTTACAGTCCTCTCCTCCTGTTTCCAACCCCAACCCTCCCAGATTGTGAGTTCCTACGGGAATAGGGCCCTCATCTCCTCCTGTACTGTTTGTCAAATGTTGTTCAATGTATTGTAACCCGTCTATACCGTGCCTATTGTACAGCGCTGCGGAATATGCTGGCGCTTTATAAATAAAGAATAATAATAATAATAATAAGCACTTCCCGTTTCTGGGCTGCATCGATACTGGGAACGAAAAGAAACGGGAAACATAACAGGAAAACCAACACTGTCAGGGTTATTCAAAGAGCTCCGAATTGCTTGAGAAAGGTAACCGAACGCTGAAAATCAGCATTCGGTTACCTTTCTTGGCCATTCAGCTATCCAGAGAGCAGGCAATTCGCCAAATCCTGGCGAATTGCCTGAACATGCAGAGGATCTAAGGGTAAGTAGTCAATGTAATAGAGCAGCAGGAAATGCTGGCAGAATGCTTGGAAATGCTGGCAGAATGCTTGGAAATGCTGGCAGAATGCTTGGTTGTGTAGGGAGAGCCTGTATTAGCAGTAGGAAAAGGGAAGTGCTCATGCCACTGTACAGAGCACTGGTGAGACCTCACTTGGAGTACTGTGTGCAGTACTGGAGACCGTATCTCCAGAAGGATATAGACACCTTAGAGAGAGTTCAGAGAAGGGCTACTAAAATGGTGTACGGCTTGAAGGAGAAAAGTTACCAGGAAAGGCTTAATGATCTTAACATGTACAGCTTGGAAAAAAGACGAGACAGAGGAGATATGATAGAAACATTTAAATACGTAAAGGGAATCCACAAGGTAGAGGAAGGGAGTATATTTAAAAGGAAACAAAATAGCAAAACAAGAGGACATAGTCTTAGATTAGAGGGCAAAGGTTTAAAAGTAACATCAGGAAGCATTATTTTACTGAGAGGGTGGTGGATACATGTAACAGTCTTCCAGTAGAAGTGGTAGAGGCCAAAACAGTAATTGAATTTAAGCAAGCATGGGATAGGCATAAGGCTATCCTAAACAAAAGATAAATCCAGGTAAAGTATCCATGTAATTGGGCGACTAGATGGGCCGAAAGGTTCTTATCTGCCGACATTTTTCTATGTTTCTAACATACAGTGCCTGTTCGGTGCCTGTTCGAGGGCAGTGAAATCCCCATAGAGAAGCACTGCTTTGTCTATTCAGAGAACACAAACCAGCAGTGAAAGGTTCCCCTAATGCCCTGCCATTCGGTGGTTTAATTCGGCAGGTTAATTCAGGAGAATCCCATAGGCTTCAATGTTAAAAATATTCCCGTTTTAATTCAATATCTAATAAACCGTTCATTATAAAATTCTGCAGCAAAAAGTCTCTTTATTTATCGATTTTTTTGGATATTTTAAGCATTTTTCAGATTTTTTTTTTTGAGTTTACTTATTTTTTCTGTAACAGCCTCTTTATTATCATTCCCTGGACCGCATATGTAAATTTCAGACATTTTCGCTCAGTAGTTTCTTTGCAAACAGCGTTTCACTTTCACATTCATACAAACTGTTTTGCTAATTTATTCACTTCGCTCTGTCTGCGGTCTCGGCTTTTTCCGGCGGCTTCGCTGTGTGCGATCGGCTCCTGCTCGGGTTTTTCTGTGGTTTTCGGCAGGTTAATCCAGATGTTTTTCAGGGTTTTCGGCAGGTTAATCCAGATGTTTTTCAGGGTTTTCGGCAGGTTAATCCAGATGTTTTTGGGGGTTTTCGGCGTGCATTCGGTGGGTTTTGCAGTGAGTTTTCGTCAGGTTTGCGGCAGCCTTTCCCTGCAATTCGGCGGCCCTGTGGTGTTTGCTGAATACACCGCAGGGTCGCCGAAATGGGATCGGCAAAACAAACCGAATTGAAGAGAACGAAAAGTCACCGAACGTGCGATGACTTTTGGAATCTCTTTGAATAACCCCGTGTGACGCCGAGTAGCCGCCCTTTATCCTTTTATGTGTGATTGTGCTGGTTTTGGGGCAGAATCCGTTTTCTTCGTTCGTGATGGTAAATGCAGTGGCTTCAGAGAAAGCGCAGAACACTTTGCCATTTTACTACCAAGCCAATAAAATAAAAAGTATCAGCGTTACGGGGGGCGAGAATGAATAATGCACGAGATTGAGGAAGGTACACAATACTTACATTCTCCGGCCCGGGCGGCTGCGCTCGGCTCCTTATTAAGCGCTTTATGCCATGTGATTTACACGCTGAGTTTTTCTCTCATTCTGTTTGTCATAAAAGTATAAGGGACGAGCTGGCGGTAACATTATGCGCAGGAGCGCGCGTCCAGGAAAATAATAAACGGCAAAAAATCGTTTGTTTCTTCTTATCTGCTGGATTTGTTTCGATTTCTGTAGAAAAGAGCGAGAGTGAACACAAATCTCCCCCAAGTTAAATCAACCTCATGGAAGGAAGAAAATCAGATCAGATATTTTGAATATTGCTCGGCGGGATGTCGGCACAATATGGTGTTAGGAAGGGCATTATAGCAGATCGTCACATGCAATCAGGAGGCGATTGTTACTGGACTGTGTGGAATGGCCCGCTGTGCTCAATGGCCTGATGAGGTATTATGGATAAATGCAAAGCGCCCGATTACCAGCTCACTTTTTTAACTTCGCATTAATGGTGACTTGGTCGGGTGTCACCTCATGCAGGAACCAGCCACAGAGGGGAAAAACATTTTTCTCAGTAATGGCTTTTCCGCTGAGTTCAGACAGTAAGACCGATCAAGTAGAGATGCTGGTCCTGTTCACCCGGCTCTTCTCCTGGCAGAGCCTGGATGCTCACCTGTCCCTGCATGTGCTGAGCAGCTTCATGAAGAATGTTACACAATGTGTATGTTTTGTGCTGCAAGTCACAGGTAACTGGTGGCAAGAGAGCACCGTGTCTGCAGCCCCTGCTGGTCACAATGTATATGTGTATGTACACATTGTATCCGCTGAGTTCACATTGTATCCGCTGAGTTCACATTGTATCCGCTGTGTTCACATTGTATCCGTTGTGTTCACATTGTATCCTCTGTGTTCACATGGTATCCTCTGTGTTCACATTGTATCCTCTGTGTTCACATTGTATCCGCTGTGTTCACATTGTATCCGCTGTGTTCACATTGTATCCTCTGTGTTCACATTGTATCCGCTGTGTTCACATTGTATCCGCTGTGTTCACATTGTATCCTCTGTGTTCACATGGTATCCTCTGTGTTCACATTGTATCCTCTGTGTTCACATGGTATCCTCTGTGTTCACATTGTATCCTCTGTGTTCACATTGTATCCGCTGTGTTCACATTGTATCCGCTGTGTTCACATTGTATCCTCTGTGTTCACATTGTATCCTCTGTGTTCACATTGTATCCGCTGTGTTCACATTGTATCCGCTGTGTTCACATTGTATCTGCTGTGTTCACATTGTAGGGAAGAATGGACGGCGCCCAAACCTATACCACCACCAGTCAACCCAAGCCCACCAGAGATTTAGTGGTTTCCCCCAAACCAGAAAATAGACAACAATACAGTACGTATCTGGTGGCGCGATGGAAACCGCCTAAGGGTAGCCGATGGTTCTCTTAGTTCACTTGTCCACATGGATCGTATGAAAAAACAGAACAAAATAATAATAGTGCAGAATGTTGGTACAAATTCAAAGATAAGGTTATACAGTGTTTGCACTCACAAATATGGAGCCCGAACACTGGCTCTAAGTGGATCAACGCATTCGGTATTTCAGATTCTTTGCTTGAGAAGGTGATCCATACTCATTCATAGAAGGAGATTCTTCTCACATGTGGCCCCAAAAGAGCAAAAGAAAAGAGAGACTTTCTCGTGCAGATCTCGTAAATGTAATAGCATATAGAGATACAAAGATTGCCAACTCACATGTGTTGGAGCTTAAAGACCAAGCTCAAGGTGTGCGCGCATATGGACTTATTGTAGGTTAAGTCCAAAAACCTTTGAAGCTCCCAGGATTTCCAAAGAAACGGGGATAAAATAGATTAAAAGAAATTTATTTAAAACATAAAAAAACAATACCATTGGCACTGTCTAGTAGCCAAAGTAGCCAGAACGCGTTTCGCCAGATCAACTGGCTTCATCAGCTGGTTTACAGCCTGCCGCAGATCCAAGATAACTGGGTTTTGAGGCGTGAGACGCACGCCTGATTGGTAATTAAGGACAGATGGGGACAATTTAAGACATTATATGAATGCACACAGTGCTCCAGCTGTTAAACAGCTGATGAAGCCAGTTGATCTGGCGAAACGCGTTCTGGCTACTTTGGCTACTAGACAGTGCCAATGGTATTGTTTTTTTATGTTTTAAATAAATTTCTTTTAATCTATTTTATCCCCGTTTCTTTGGAAATCCTGGGAGCTTCAAAGGTTTTTGGACTTAACCTACAATAAGTCCATATGCGCGCACACCTTGAGCTTGGTCTTTAAGCTCCAACACATGTGAGTTGGCAATCTTTGTATCTCTATATGCTATTACATTTACGAGATCTGCACGAGAAAGTCTCTCTTTTCTTTTGCTCTTTTGGGGGCCACATGTGAGAAGAATCTCCTTCTATGAATGAGTATGGATCACCTTCTCAAGCAAAGAATCTGAAATACCCGAATGCGTTGATCCACTTAGAGCCAGTGTTCGGGCTCCATATTTGTGAGTGCAAACACTGTATAACCTTATCTTTGAATTTGTACCAACATTCTGCACTATTATTATTTTGTTCTGTTTTTTCATACGATCCATGTGGACAAGTGAACTAAGAGAACCATCGGCTACCCTTAGGCGGTTTCCATCGCGCCACCAGATACGTACTGTATTGTGTTCACATTGTATCTGCTGTGTTCACATTGTATTTGTGTATGTACACATTGTATCTGATGTGTTCACATTGTATCCGTTGTGTTCACATTGTATCCGCTGTGTTCACATTGTATCCGCTGTGTTCACATGGTATCCTCTGTGTTCACATTGTATCCTCTGTGTTCACATTGTATCGGCTGTGTTCACATTGTATCCTCTGTGTTCACATTGTATCTGCTGTGTTCACATTGTATTTGTGTATGTACACATTGTATCCGCTGTGTTCACATTGTATCTGATGTGTTCACATTGTATCCGCTGTGTTCACATTGTATTTGTGTATGTACACATTGTATCCGCTGTGTTCACATTGTATCCGCTGTGTTCACATTGTATCCGCTGTGTTCACATTGTATCCGCTGTGTTCACATTGTATCTGATGTGTTCACATTGTATCTGATGTGTTCACATTGTATCCACTGTGTTCACATTGTATCCTCTGTGTTCACATTGTATCCTCTGTGTTCACATTGTATCTGATGTGTTCACATTGTATCCGCTGTGTTCACATTGTATCGGCGGTGTTCACATTGTATCTGCTGTGTTCACATTGTATCTGCTGTGTTCACATTGTATCTGCTGTGTTCACATTGTATTTGTGTATGTACACATTGTATCATCTGTGTTCACATTGTATCTGCTGTGTTCACATTGTATCTGCTGTGTTCACATTGTATTTGTGTATGTACACATTGTATCCGCTGTGTTCACATTGTATCTGATGTGTTCACATTGTATCCGCTTTGTTCACATTGTATCCTCGTGTTCACATTGTATCTGATGTGTTCACATTGTATCTGATGTGTTCTCATGGTATCTGCTGTGTTCACATTGTATCTGCTGTGTTCACATTGTATTTGTGTATGTACACATTGTATCCGCTGTGTTCACATTGTATCTGATGTGTTCACATTGTATCCGCTGTGTTCACATTGTATCCTGTGTTCACATTGTATCTGATGTGTTCTCATTGTATCTGCTGTGTTCACATTGTATCTGCTGTGTTCACATTGTATCTGCTGTGTTCACATTGTATTTGTGTATGTACACATTGTATCTGCTGTATTCACATTGTATCCGCTGTGTTCACATTGTATCCTCTGTGTTCACATTGTATCTGCTGTGTTCACATTGTATCTGCTGTGTTCACATTGTATCTGCTGTGTTCACATTGTATTTGTGTATGTACACATTGTATCCGCTGTGTTCACATTGTATCCGCTGTGTTCACATTGTATCCGCTGTGTTCACATTGTATCTGATGTGTTCACATTGTATCTGATGTGTTCACATTGTATCTGATGTGTTCACATTGTATCCACTGTGTTCACATTGTATCCTCTGTGTTCACATTGTATCCTCTGTGTTCACATTGTATCTGATGTGTTCACATTGTATCCGCTGTGTTCACATTGTATCGGCGGTGTTCACATTGTATCTGCTGTGTTCACATTGTATTTGTGTATGTACACATTGTATCATCTGTGTTCACATTGTATCTGCTGTGTTCACATTGTATCTGCTGTGTTCACATTGTATTTGTGTATGTACACATTGTATCCGCTGTGTTCACATTGTATCTGATGTGTTCACATTGTATCCGCTTTGTTCACATTGTATCCTCGTGTTCACATTGTATCTGATGTGTTCACATTGTATCCGCTGTGTTCACATTGTATCTGCTGTGTTCACATTGTATTTGTGTATGTACACATTGTATCCGCTGTGTTCACATTGTATCTGATGTGTTCACATTGTATCCGCTTTGTTCACATTGTATCCTCGTGTTCACATTGTATCTGATGTGTTCACATTGTATCTGATGTGTTCTCATTGTATCTGCTGTGTTCACATTGTATCTGCTGTGTTCACATTGTATTTGTGTATGTACACATTGTATCCGCTGTGTTCACATTGTATCCGCTGTGTTCACATTGTATCCGCTGTGTTCACATTGTATCCGCTGTGTTCACATTGTATCCGCTGTGTTCACATTGTATCTGCTGTGTTCACATTGTATCTGCTGTGTTCACATTGTATCTGCTGTGTTCACATTGTATTTGTGCAGTGTGTGTACACATTGTTATCTGCTGTATTCACATTGTATCCGCTGTGTTCACATTGTATCCTCTGTGTTCACATTGTATCTGCTGTGTTCACATTGTTCTGCTGTGTTCACATTGTATCTGCTGTGTTCACATTGTATTTTGTGTATGTACACATTGTATCCGCTGTGTTCACATTGTATCCGCTGTTGTTCACATTGTATCTGATGTGTTCACATTGTATCTGATGTGTTCACATTGTATCAGATGTGTTCACATTGTATCCACTGTGTTCACATTGTACCTCTATGTGTTCACATTGTATCCTCTGTGTTCACATTGTATCTGATGTGTTCACATTGTATCCGCTGTGTTCACATTGTATCGGCGGTGTTCACATTGTATCTGCTGTGTTCACATTGTATTTGTGTATGTACACATTGTATCATCTGTGTTCACATTGTATCTGCTGTGTTCACATTGTATCTGCTGTGTTCACATTGTATTTGTGTATGTACACATTGTATCCGCTGTGTTCACATTGTATCTGATGTGTTCACATTGTATCCGCTTTGTTCACATTGTATCCTCGTGTTCACATTGTATCTGATGTGTTCACATTGTATCCGCTGTGTTCACATTGTATCTGCTGTGTTCACATTGTATTTGTGTATGTGTACACATTGTATCCGCTGTTTCACACATTGTATCCGCTGTGTTCACATTGTATCCGCTTTGTTCACATTGTATCCTCGTGTTCACATTGTATCTGATGTGTTCACATTGTATCCGCTTTGTTCACATTGTATCCTCGTGTTCACATTGTATCATCTGTGTTCACATTGTATCTGCTGTGTTCACATTGTATCTGCTGTGTTCACATTGTATTTGTGTATGTACACATTGTATCCGCTGTGTTCACATTGTATCTGATGTGTTCACATTGTATCTGCAGTGTTCACATTGTATTTGTGTATGTACACATTGTATCCGCTGTTTTCACATTGTATCTGCTGTGTTCACATTGTATCTGCAGTGTTCACATTGTATTTGTGTATGTACACATTGTATCCGCTGTTTTCACATTGTATCCGCTGTTTTCACATTGTATCTGCCGTGTGCTCCGTGTAGACTTGCCGTGTGCTCCTTGTAAACCCGTTGTATATCTCAAGGTCTTAACACCTGTAGGAAACATGGAGAGAGTTGGAGGGTCCGGATTCATGTTTGTGGTGAACGCTCAGATTATAATGGCTCCAGCGTCACTCGCTGCGCCATCACCTCGTGCATATTACCCACGAGCCAGCCATGATGTAATGAAGGCCCCTGTGATGTCACGTTCAGAGCTAGGTGGAGAGGAGCACATGGCAACGTGATGATTGCTTTTAAGAAATGATCTGATCTTTGTTTTCTGCATCAAATTCCTGTAAAAATGCTGCGTTTTAGCTCCTTGTTGCCCTGTTTAGGCCCGGCACGTCTCACCGCTTCCAGTGCCCGGCACACGAACCAGTCCATCCAGGGATTGTTACAGGGCTTGGGGTCATGGGTTTCTACCGGACAATCAATCATAGGAGTTGTAGTTAGGCTTACTGTCTGCCCGCAGGGATTGTGGGAGTTGCAGTTCCTTCCACTCCACATGTTTAAATTCAAACCTATACCCAGCTTTGAGCCGTGACGTTGCTGCTCTGCCCAGCCCTGCTCCTGGGGACACGCATGTGCTGCCGTTTCATGCCGCGAGCCTTACCCCGCGCGGCCTTTTGTTTTTGCAGATGTCTGAGCTTAGTACATTGTGTTGGATCAAGGGGCTGTGTTTGCACTTGTTCTTTGCCGTGTTCAGGGCAATGTCTAAACCTGTGTGTATTGTTCTTCTCGACAGGTGATAACTACCCTGTGCAGTTCATTCCATCAACAATGGCAGCCGCCGCCGCTTCTGGCCTCAGCCCTTTACAACTCCAGGTATGTGCCAAGACACCGAAACACAGGACCCCGGCCAAAACACGGGGGAATAAACCTCAACTGTAGGTGGAACCATTTGGCACAGCACAATATGCCCACTCACATATATGTTAATTACTGTGAGTTTTATTGCTGTGGATTCTGTGATACGCTCATACACACTGCACATTACTGTGAGTTTTATTGCTGTGGATTCTGTGATACGCTCATACACACTGCACATTACTGTGAGTTTTATTGCTGTGGATTCTGTGATACGCTCATACACATGCACATTACTGTGAGTTTTATTGCTGTGGATTCTGTGATACGCTCATACACACTGCACATTACTGTGAGTTTTATTGCTGTGGAGCTCTGTGATACGCTCATACACACTGCACATTACTGTGAGTTTTATTGCTGTGGAGCTCTGTGATACGCTCATACACACCGCACATTACTGTGAGTTTTATTGCTGTGGATTCTGTGATACGCTCATACACACTGCACATTACTGTGAGTTTTATTGCTGTGGATTCTGTGATACGCTCATACACACTGCACATTACTGTGAGTTTTATTGCTGTGGAGCTCTGTGATACGCCCATACACACTGCACATTACTGTGAGTTTTATTGCTGTGGAGCTCTGTGATACGCTCATACACACTGCACATTACTGTGAGTTTTATTGCTGTGGAGCTCTGTGATGCGCTCATACACACCGCACATTACTGTGAGTTTTGTTGCTGTGGAGCTCTGTGATACGCTCATACACACCGCACATTACTGTGAGTTTTATTGCTGTGGAGCTCTGTGATACGCTCATACACACTGCACGTTACTGTGAGTTTTATTGCTGTGGATTCTGTGATACACCCATACACACTGCACATTACTGTGAGTTTTATTGCTGTGGAGCTCTGTGATACGCTCATACACACTGCACATTACTGTGAGTTTTGTTGCTGTGGAGCTCTGTGATACGCTCATACACACCACACATTACTGTGAGTTTTATTGCTGTGGAGCTCTGTGATACGCCCATACACACTGCACATTACTGTGAGTTTTATTGCTGTGGAGCTCTGTGATACGCCCATACACACTGTACATTACTGTGAGTTTTATTGCTGTGGATTCTGTGATACGCTCATACACACTGCACATTACTGTGAGTTTTATTGCTGTGGATTCTGTGATACGCTCATACACACTGCACATTACTGTGAGTTTTATTGCTGTGGATTCTGTGATACGCTCATACACACTGCACATTACTGTGAGTTTTATTGCTGTGGAGCTCTGTGATACGCCCATACACACTGCACATTACTGTGAGTTTTATTGCTGTGGATTCTGTGATACGCCCTTACACAGCGCACATTACTGTGAGTTTTATGCTGTGGAGCTCTGTGATACGCTCATACACACTGCACATTACTGTGAGTTTTATTGCTGTGGAGCTCTGTGATACGCTCATACACACTGCACATTACTGTGAGTTTTATTGCTGTGGAGCTCTGTGATACGCTCATACACACCGCACATTACTGTGAGTTTTATTGCTGTGGATCTCTGTGATACGCTCATACACACTGCACATTACTGTGAGTTTTATTGCTGTGGATTCTGTGATACGATCATACACACTGCACATTACTGTGAGTTTTATTGCTGTGGATTCTGTGATACGCTCATACACACTGCACATTACTGTGAGTTTTATTGCTGTGGAGCTCTGTGATACGTCCATACACACTGCACATTACTGTGAGTTTTATTGCTGTGGAGCTCTGTGATACGCTCATACACACTGCACATTACTGTGAGTTTTATTGCTGTGGAGCTCTGTGATGCGCTCATACACACCGCACATTACTGTGAGTTTTGTTGCTGTGGAGCTCTGTGATACGCTCATACACACCGCACATTACTGTGAGTTTTTTTGCTGTCATACTCTGGTTTCACCCAATGTCTATGGTTGATTTTGTCCCACACTGATATTGCTGAGCTAATAGACGAGTGTTCGGCGAGGAGCTGTGCATTCAGCGCACAGTATATATGGCTCTTTCACACGTTCTCTCATCCACATAAATCTGAGTCTTGCTTTCTCAGCTTATCCGCGAGCAGAGCGTGAGGGATGCGCCGCGCTCTCTGTAATGTGACAGTCATGCAAATAAGGCCTTTAAATAACTACAATGTTCCAACCTGGCTTTTTATAAAGAAATATTATTCTCCCAAATGACTTTAGCGCTGACGTATCTTTCCTGAGAAGTGGTTTCGGGGCTCGTCGGGCCGTTTTCACAGCAAATTCCTCTCCGCGCCGCGATTTAAAGGCAATTGCTTTTCCCGCTAAGGGTTAATGCGGCTGATTGTTGCCGGTGAGACCGTAGTGAATCAATGTAACTGACGGATATACCTGTCGGTTTCCTCTTTATTAAATGGCCCGTGCCTTCCTTCAACAAACACGGCCGGTTAAGGATCACGTAGCCTAAGCATTTCTAATTAAAATATCTCCGTGTGTCAGCACATCCGTAATGTATTATTTTAATCCATTTATTTTGTTTATGAAACGGTGACATATGTTTAGATTGTGAAATATATGAGGCTTAAAAATCACTTTATTGAAGAAAATTAATTTCCTCAATGCTGTGTGTGTAATGCGCTCAGTCACCCAGCCCGTCGCCGGCCGAGCTGCCACTCTTAATGAAGCTTAGACACACTTAAATGCTTCTGCCCGATGTCATTTGCAGCGATTTAACCCGTGGCAACACGCCGCTTTAACACCGGCCATGGATTCTGCTCTCAGGAGGGAATTCGCTGGACTCAGGGGGACAGTCTCACTGCGGCGGCTGCTGGACAGTAATCCCTATCACTGCTGGCACTGACTGGACGGCCAAAGCTCCAAACCCCCTTCAGTTGCAGCACGCATGGTTTTAACACCTTGTATATCACCCCCTCTCTACACGGACACCATGACGTCCGTCCGTTCATTTCACCAAGCCCTAAAGATTGTAGGGGGTTTTCAGAGAGAGCCGAAATGTCACCGAAAAGTGAGTTTCCCCGTACGGTGCAATTTTGTGGCAATTCTGCTATTCAGAGAGCAGGCAGTTTGCCAAATTTTGGTGAATTGCCAAACAGGCACCGTATGTCACTGCCCCAAAAACAGGCACCGTATTTCACTGCCCCCAAACAGCACCGTATTTCACTGACACCGAACAGCACCGTATGTCACTGCCACCGAACAGGCATCGTATTTCACTGCCCCCAAACAGGCACCGTATTTCACTGCCCCAAACAGCACCATATTTCACTGACACCGAACAGCACCGTATGTCACTGCCCCCAAACAGGCACCGTATTTCACTGCCCCAAACAGCACCATATTTCACTGACACCGAACAGCACCGTATTTTCTGCCGCCGAACAGCAACAGCACCATATTTCACTGACACCGAACAGCACCGTATTTCACTGACACCGAACAGCACCATATTTAACTGCTGCCGAACAGCACCGCATTTCACTGCCCCAAACAGCACCGTATTTCACTGACACCGAACAGTACCATATTTCACTGCCGCCGAACAGCACCATATTTCACTGCCGCTGAACAGGCACCAGATGTCACTGCCACCGAACAGGCACCGTATTTCACTACCACCAACCAGGCACCGTATTTCACTGCCCCCGAACTGCACCATATTTCACTGCCGCTGAACAGGCACCAGATGTCACTGCCACCGAACAGGCACCGTATTTCACTACCACCAACCAGGCACCGTATTTCACTGCCCCCGAACTGCACCATATTTCACTGCCGCCGAACAGCACCGTATTTCACTGCCACTGAACAGGCACCGTATTTAACTGGCAATTCACCAATATTTAGTGAATTGCCAGCTTTTTGAATGGTCACAAAATTGCACTGTACAGGAAAATTCACTGTTTGATGCATTTCTGTGGTCAATTCGGTGCTCTTTGAATAATCCTGAAGGTGTTGCTGTAATTGCCATACACAGGCATTATGCAGCTCATACAGATACAAGGTGTCGCTGTAATTGCCATACACAGGCATTATGCGGCACATACAGATACAAGGTGTTGCTGTAATTGCCACACACAGGCATTATGCGGCACATACAGATACAAGGTGTTGCTGTAATTGCCATACACAGGCATTATGCAGCTCATACAGATACAAGGTGTCGCTGTAATTGCCATACACAGGCATTATGCAGCACATACAGATACAAGGTGTTGCTGTAATTGCCATACACAGGCATTATGCAGCACATACAGATACAAGGTGTCGCTGTAATTGCCACACACAGGCATTATGCAGCACATACAGATACAAGGTGTCGCTGTAATTGCCACACACAGGCATTATGCAGCACATACAGATACAAGGTGTTGCTGTAATTGCCATACACAGGCATTATGCAGCACATACAGATACAAGGTGTCGCTGTAATTGCCACACACAGGCATTATGCAGCACATACAGATACAAGTGTTGCTGTAATTGCCATACACAGGCATTATGCAGCACATACAGATACAAGGTGTTGCTGTAATTGCCATACACAGACATTATGCGGCACATACAGATACAAGGTGTTGCTGTAATTGCCATACACAGGCATTATGCAGCACATACAGATACAAGGTGTTGCTGTAATTGCCATACACAGACATTATGCGGCACATACAGATACAAGGTGTTGCTGTAATTGCCACACACAGGCATTATGCAGCACATACAGATACAAGGTGTCGCTGTAATTGCCATACACAGGCATTATGTGGCACATACAGAAACAAGGTGTTGCTGTAATTGCCATACACAGGCATTATGCATCACATACAGATACAAGGTGTTGCTGTAATTGCCATACACAGGCATTATTCGGCACATACAGATACAAGGTGATGCTGTAATTGCCACACACAGGCATTATGCGGCACATACAGATACAAGGTGTTGCTGTAATTGCCATACACAGGCATTATGCTGCACATACAGAAACAAGGTGTTGCTGTAATTGCCACACAGGCATTATGCGGCACATACAGATACAAGGTGTTGCTGTAATTGCCATACACAGGCATTATTCGGCACATACAGATACAAGGTGATGCTGTAATTGCCATACACAGGCATTATGCAGCACATACAGATACAAGGTGTTGCTGTAATTGCCACACACAGGCATTATGCAGCACATACAGATACAAGGTGTCGCTGTAATTGCCATACACAGGCATTATGCGGCACATACAGATACAAGGTGTTGCTGTAATTGCCATACACAGGCATTATGCAGCACATACAGATACAAGGTGTCGCTGTAATTGCCATACACAGGCATTATGCGGCACATACAGATACAAGGTGTTGCTGTAATTGCCATACACAGGCATTATGCGGCACATACAGATACAAGGTGTTGCTGTAATTGCCATACACAGGCATTATGCGGCACATACAGATACTAGGTGTTTCTGTAATTGCCATACACAGGCATTATGCGGCACATACAGATACAAGGTGTTGCTGTAATTGCCATACACAGTGTGACGGATCCCGCTACTCGGGGTGAGTAGATCCGCCTTCAGCGCCGAGTACACCTGGAGGTCGGTAGTGTGGTAGCGAGGTGCCGCTGGTGCTCATAGGATACCCCGAGGTTGCAGCGCTGTAGAGAGGTCCTGTAGAGAGGTCCCAAAGCCCTGTTATCCCCAATTACTGGCCGAGGCAGGAGTAAAGGTTCAAACGAGTGATTTATTTTTCATGGGGAACACAGGCTTATTTATGGGGGAAAAAGACATTGTTCTACCCTGGTCCGCCCTCAGCCCTCCCGGGGTGATTTCTGCCACTGCCTGGAGCCATTGCCCAATTTTGCTTTGTTAACCTGGGGCCCCCCATGCTGTGCGCAGCCCTTATCTTGAGGCTCGGTGCCAGCTCCTCTGGCGAACTTTCCGTGGCTCTGAATGAGCGGGCAACAGGGGAACAACAGGGAAAATCACATTGAGGTACTTATAAAAATAAGGGCTAATGAACTTTTAATAACACACAAATAAATAAACACTTGAACTGTTGTACTGCGCTACAGCGTAGTGGCGGCCGTCCCGTCACACACACAGGCATTATGCAGCACATACAGATATTGCATTGCTAATAATCTCATTCTGATCACTACAAACCCCATAATCAGGAGATCTCACCATTGTAATATCTGTCTGCACCGTCTTTACTGCATCTGCCTGTATCCTGAAAATGTAGACCCCTTGTAAGCAGGAGATCTCACCCTTTTATTATCTGTCTGCATCACATTTACTGCATCTGCCTGTATGCTGATAATGCAGACCCCGTGTAAGCAGGAGATCTCACCATTTTATTATCTGTCTGCCGCACATTTACTGCATCTGCCTGTATGCTGATAATGCAGACCCCGTGTAAGCAGGAGATCTCACCATTTTATTATCTGTCTGCATCACATTTACTGCATCTGCCTGTATGCTGATAATGCAGACCCCGTGTAAGCAGGAGATCTCACCATTTTATTATCTGTCTGCGGCAAATTTACTGCATCTGCCTGTATGCTGATAATGCAGACCCCGTGTAAGCAGGAGATATCTCCATTTTATTGTCTAATATAAAAAAAACAGGTCATTGGGGAACCCAGAGCTGACAATAATGCAGGACTTTATTAGAGACAAAAACCAACAGCAAAAACAGTGACGTTCTGGCCTCATGTGGCCTTAATCATTGCTGATACATGTGGGATGCATTGAATGCCGGCAGGTGCTGCTGTACTCGTCGCTGCTCGAGTCCTTCATTCTAAGCGAGAAGCTGGAATTTGCGTAATGTATGATTCCTGCCTTTTCCCACTTTAGCCATTATTCCTCACAATGATTTATTTGGAAGACCCCCTGGGTGTCTCTGGCAGGAAGATGAGATAAAACGCTGACCCCCCAGCCGGCCCCTGCTTTAAAATGATTATCAGTGGGTTAGGGGTCGTGCCTTTACTTTCCGGTGGGTCGCAGTCAGAGGGTAATTGTGCTGCCTTTCATACTTATTGTAATTGGGAGTAGTTTACCTAAATCCTATCAGCCAGGCGGCCAAGTTGCTCATCATGGCACATGGAAAACCAATTTGCAGCAGTTGGTGTCATGTTGAGTGTCTGGCCAACTGTTTCTGCCTTGTAGAAATTTCCCGTTAATGACTTTGTATATGAGTGAATGTGCGTTGTCCTTGGTATGTGGGGATAATGCTTTGCGCCGCAGGGATTTCCTGCGCTACTTCACACTTTCTGCTCTGGAGAGATGCCATTCTACGGCCATTCCTTCATTTCTGCTTTTCTTACCTTTCCATCTTTTCGCTTATTTTCAGTCTCTTGGTTTTTTCTTTGCGGTTTAGTTTAGTTTATTTTTTCCCGTATTTTAATTTTCTTTTATTCATTTTTTCTTTGTTTATATTTTCGTTCTTTTGTGGCTTTTTATGATACAGCAGTTGTTGTTTCTTCTGTGTTTGACGGACCCTCCTCTATGTGTGATGATAGATCAATACATACACACACAACGCTAATGAATTTCTTTGGCAGTTTGTGTTTCTAGGTGTAGGTGCACTTGTGCAGATGTATCCCTGTGCTGCCTGTGTGTGTGTATGTGTGTGTATGTATCTGTGCCAAATAAGTGTGTGTGCGTGTTTGTCTGTTTTGCATATTTATGTTTGCACGTGTGCAAGTTGACCTGTGTGCATGTGTCTGTTTTGTGTTTCTTGGGGTTTGTGTATCTCAGTGTTTGTGTATGCGTGTGTGTCTGCTTTGTGTTTCTCGGTGTTTGTGTATGCGTGTGTTTCTCGGTGTTTGTGTATGCGTGTGTTTCTCTGTGTTTGTGTATGCGTGTGTTTCTCTGTGTTTGTGTATGCGGGTGTTTCTCAGTGTTTGTGTATGCGTGTGTTTCTCTGTGTTTGTGTATGCGTGTGTTTCTCGGTGTTTGTGTATGCGTGTGTTTCTCGGTGTTTGTGTATGCGTGTGTTTCTCAGTGTTTGTGTATGCGTGTGTTTCTCGGTGTTTGTGTATGCGTGTGTTTCTCGGTGTTTGTGTATGCGGGTGTTTCTCGGTGTTTGTGTATGCGTGTGTTTCTCTGTGTTTGTGTATGCGGGTGTTTCTCGGTGTTTGTGTATGCGGGTGTTTCTCTGTTTTGTATGCGGGTGTTTCTCTGTGTTTGTGTATGCGTGTGTTTCTCGGGGTTTGTGTATGCGGTGTTCTCTCCGTGTTGTGTATGCGTGTGTTTCTCTGTGTTTGTGTATGCGGTGTGTTTCTCGGTGTTGTGTATGCGGTGTTTCTCTGTGTTGTGTATATGCGTGTGTTCTCGGTGTTTGTGTATGCGTGTGTTTCTCTGTTTGTGTATGCGTGTGTTTCTCGGTGTTGTGTATGCGTGTTTCTCTGTGTTTGTGTATGCCGGGTGTGTTTCTCTGTGTTTGTGTATGCGGGTGTTTCTCGGTGTTTGTGTATGCGTGTGTTTCTCTGTGTTTGTGTATGCGGGTGTTTCTCGGTGTTTGTGTATGCGGGTGTTTCTCTGTGTTTGTGTATGCGGGTGTTTCTCGGTGTTTGTGTATGCGGGTGTGTTTGCAGAGTCACAGGTCGGCCGCTCTCCTCCTCTTGTCGCCCGGTGGAGGTCATGTCTTTGTGGAGCTCGGTTACTTTCTTGCTCTATTAATCGTGGTTCTAGGTTATTAGTAAGTGTTCTGCGTGTCGGCAATAATCGACCTTTTCCGTGGAGATCTTAGGCCTCCATTCTGCTCTGATGAAATCATTTCACGTTGATGAAGAATGAGGCGCCGCTTGGTAAAGAACAAGTCCTCTTCTTAGCCCATAAAGCTAATGAGTGCTGAGGAGCCGCTTGGCTTCAGGTAATTCACTGAACAGGACCAGATGACAGCGAGAATTGATCGCCTCCAAATGTTGCTGCCTGTAGTCTAGCTCCCGAGGAACACTCTCCAGTCCTGAGTCTGTGCGGCGTGCGCTCTATCCGGCAGGTTGCATGCCAGCAGCTCCAGCAGATGTTAAACCATACTGGAACGGATCCGTGTGCTGCATCAGGACCTGGATGTTCCTCTTGACATCTGGATGCTGCTGGGTCGAAGCTTGCCTCAAGCCAGGAGACTGTAGGAGCCTTGTGGCACCAAGCTCTGGCTTTCTGCTGCTCTTTAAGTGATTAGTGCAGCCAAGCAGCAATGATACTGAATTATCGCTCGGCTGCTTCCATCAAGGAACCCTGGGATGGAGGACACAAAAATAACCCTAATTACCAGCTTCCAGTGGCTTTATTGGGGGTAAAAGATGTGCTGTTTCTTCACCAAAACTTTTTTTTTAGCTTTTTATAAAGTTATGTCTCCAGCTCTGATCTCCCATTATTTCAGGGGAGGACGCTTTATCAGGGCACACACACCAAATTCAGACATTCAGAGCTGCCACAATGTATCCCATCACCAGTGCAGTTACAAACCAGGTTAATTACTCGTCTACATTGGACTCGTGTCATTTGCTTTAGATCGAATTTTACCGATTATTGGCGAATCCGAATTCCTAATCTCTGAAGCAAATCGGATTAATTTGAATGACTGAAAAAAACTGTACTCAAACCCCAACAGTAACACTAGCAAAAATAGTATCCCTAACCCTAATAACAACCCTAAAAGCTTATCCATAATAATAACCCTAATAATAACCCTAATAATATCCCTAATAATATCCCTAAAAGCTTATCCATAATAATAACCCTAAAAGCTTAACCCTAATAATATCCCTAATAATATCCCTAAAAGCTTAACCCTAATAATATCCCTAATAATAACCCTAATAATAACCCTAATAATAACCCTAAAAGCTTAACCCTAATATTATCCCTAATAATAACCCTAATAATATCCCTAAAAGCTTAACGCTAATAATAACCCTAATAATAACCCTAAAAGCTTAACCCTAATAATAACCCTAATAATATCCCTAAAAGCTTATCCCTAATAATAACCCTAAAAGCTTAACCCTAATAATATCCCTAATAATAACCCTAAAAGCTTAACCCTAATAATAACCCTAATAATAACCCTTATAATGACCCTAATAATAACCCTAATAATAACACTAATAATAACCCTAATAATAACCCTTAAAGCTTAACGCTAATAATAACCCTAATAATAACCCTAAAAGCTTAACCCTAATAATAACCCTAATAATATCCCTAAAAGCTTATCCCTAATAATAACCCTAAAAGCTTAACCCTAATAATATCCCTAATAATAACCCTAAAAGCTTAACCCTAATAATATCCCTAAAAGCTTAACCCTAATAATAACCCTAATAACAACCCTAAAAGCTTATCCCTAATAATAACCCTAAAAGCTTAACCCTAATAATATCCCTAATAATAACCCTAAAAGCTTAACCCTAATAATATCCCTAAAAGCTTAACCCTAATAATATCCCTAAAAGCTTAACGCTAATAATATCCCTAATAATATCCCTAATAATATCCCTAATAATATCCCTAAAAGCTTAACGCTAATAATAACCCTAATAATATCCCTAATAATAACCCTAATAATAACCCTAATAATAACCCTAATAATAACCCTTAAAGCTTAACGCTAATAATAACCTAATAATAACCCTAAAAGCTTAACCCTAATAATAACCCTAATAATAACCCTAATAATATATCTAATATACCCTAATAATATCCCTAAAAAGCTTACTCTATATAATATCCCAAAGCTTAACTCTATAATAACCTAATATACTATTTCCCTAAAGATCTCTAAAGCTAACCCTAATTTCCCTAAAGCTAACCCTAATATATTCCCTAAAAGTTCTCAATATAACTCTTAATAATATCCCTAATAATAACCCCTTAATATCCCTAATAATACCTAAAAGCTTAATAATATCCAATCCATATATTCCCTAAGAAGCTTTCTTAACCATAATATCCCTAATAATTATCCCTAATATATCTTAAACCCTAAAAGCTATAACCTTAATTATTAAAAGCTTAACTCTAATAATATCCCTAAAAGCTTAACCCTAATAATATCCCTAAAAGCTTAACTCTAATAATATCCCTAATAATATCCCTAAAAGCTTAACACTAATAATAACCCTAATTACAACCCTTAAAGCTTAACCCTAATAATATCCCTAAAAGCTTAACCTAATAATAACCCTAATAATAACCCTAAAAGCTTAACCCTATATAATATCCCTAATAATATCCCTAAAAAGCTTACCCTAATAACCCTAATAATGACCCTAATAATAACCCTAAAAGCTTAACCCTAACAATGACCTAATAATATCTAATATGACCCTAATAATATCCCTATATAATAACCCTAAAAGCTTAACCTAATAATATCCTAAAGCTTAACCCTAATAATATCCCTAAAAGCTTAACTTAATAATATCCCTAATAATATCCCTAAAAGCTTAACACTAATAATAACCCTAATAACAACCCTAAAAGCTTAACCCTAATAATAACCCTAATAATAACCCTTAAAGCTTAACCCTAATAATATCCCTAATAATATCCCTAAAAGCTTAACCCTAATAATAACCCTAATAATGACCCTAATAATAACCCTTAAAGCTTAACCCTAACAATGACCCTAATAATATCCCTAATAATAACCCTAATAATATCCCTAAAAGCTTAACCCTAATAATGACCCTAATAATATCCCTAATAATATCCCCTAATACCCTAATAATAACCCTTAAAGCTTAACCTAATAATATCCCTAATAATACCCTAATATAACCCTAATAATATCCCTAATAATAACCCTTAAAGCTTAACCCTAATAATATCCCTATAATATCCCTAATAATAACCTAAAAGCTTAACCCTAATGATAACCCTTAAGGCTTAACCCTAATAATATCCCTAATAATAACACTAATAATATCCCTAATAATAACCCTAATAATAACCCTAAAAGCTTAACCCTAATATTATCCCTAATAATAACCCTAATAATATCCCTAAAAGCTTAACCCTAATAATGACCCTAATAATGACCCTAATAATATCCCTAATAATAACCCTAATAATATCCCTAAAAGCTTAACCCTAATAATGACCCTAATAATAACCCTAATAATATCCCTAATAATAACCCTTAAAGCTTAACCCTAATAATATCCCTAATAATAACCCTTAAAGCTTAACCCTAATAATAACCCTAATAATAACCCTTAAAGCTTAACCCTAATAATAACCCTAATAATAACCCTTAAAGCTTAACCCTAATAATATCCCTTATAATATCCCTAATAATAACCCTAATAATAACTAAAGCTTAACCCTAATAATATCCCTAATAATATCCCTAAAAGCTTAACCCTAATAATATCCCTAATATATCCCTAATAATAACCCTTAAAGCTTAACCCTAATAATAACCCTTAAAGCTTAACCCTAATAATATCCCTAATAATAACCCTAAAAATATCCCTAATAATAACCCTAATAATAACCCTAAAAGCTTAACCCTAATATTATCCCTAATAATAACTCTAATAATATCCCTAATAATAACCCTAATAATATCCCTAAAAGCTTAACCCTAATAATAACCCTTATAATGACCCTAATAATAACCCTAATAATAACACTAATAATAACCCTAATAATAACCCTTAAAGCTTAACGCTAATAATAACCCTAATAATAACCCTAAAAGCTTAACCCTAATAATAACCCTAATAATAACCCTAATAATATATCTAATTATAACCCTAATAATATCCCTAAAAGCTTAACTCTAATAATAACCCTAATAATATCCCTAAAAGCTTAACTCTAATAATTTCCCTAAAAGCTTAACCCTAATAATATCCCTAAAAGCTTAACTCTAATAATATCCCTAATAATAACCCTAATAATATCCCTAATAATAACCCTAAAAGCTTAACCCTAATAATATCCATAATAATATCCCTAAAAGCTTAACCCTAATAATATCCCTAATAATATCCCTAATAATAACCCTAAAAGCTTAACCCTAATAATATCCCTAAAAGCTTAACTCTAATAATATCCCTAATAATATCCCTAAAAGCTTAACACTAATAATAACCCTAATTACAACCCTTAAAGCTTAACCCTAATAATATCCCTAAAAGCTTAACCCTAATAATAACCCTAATAATAACCCTTAAAGCTTAACCCTAATAATATCCCTAATAATATCCCTAAAAGCTTAACCCTAATAACCCTAATAATGACCCTAATAATAACCCTTAAAGCTTAACCCTAACAATGACCCTAATAATATCCCTAATAATGACCCTAATAATATCCCTAATAATAACCCTAAAAGCTTAACCCTAATAATATCCCTAAAAGCTTAACCCTAATAATATCCCTAAAAGCTTAACCCTAATAATATCCCTAAAAGCTTAACCCTAATAATAACCCTAATAATAACCCTTAAAGCTTAACCCTAATAATATCCCTAATAATATCCCTAAAAGCTTAACCCTAATAATAACCCTAATAATGACCCTAATAATAACCCTTAAAGCTTAACCCTAACAATGACCCTAATAATATCCCTAATAATAACCCTAATAATATCCCTAAAAGCTTAACCCTAATAATGACCCTAATAATATCCCTAATAATATCCCTAATAATAACCCTAATAATAACCCTTAAAGCTTAACCCTAATAATATCCCTAATAATAACCCTAATAATAACCCTAATAATATCCCTAATAATAACCCTTAAAGCTTAACCCTAATAATATCCCTAATAATATCCCTAATAATAACCCTAAAAGCTTAACCCTAATGATAACCCTTAAGGCTTAACCCTAATAATATCCCTAATAATAACACTAATAATATCCCTAATAATAACCCTAATAATAACCCTAAAAGCTTAACCCTAATATTATCCCTAATAATAACCCTAATAATATCCCTAAAAGCTTAACCCTAATAATGACCCTAATAATGACCCTAATAATATCCCTAATAATAGCCCTAATAATATCCCTAAAAGCTTAACCCTAATAATAACCCTAATAATAACACTAATAATAACCCTAATAATAACCCTTAAAGCTTAACCCTAATAATATCCCTAATAATAACCCTTAAAGCTTAACCCTAATAATAACCCTAATAATAACCCTTAAAGCTTAACCCTAATAATAACCCTAATAATAACCCTTAAAGCTTAACCCTAATAATATCCCTTATAATATCCCTAATAATAACCCTAATAATAACCCTAAAAGCTTAACCCTAATAATATCCCTAATAATATCCCTAAAAGCTTAACCCTAATAATATCCCTAATAATATCCCTAATAATAACCCTTAAAGCTTAACCCTAATAATAACCCTTAAAGCTTAACCCTAATAATATCCCTAATAATAACCCTAATAATAACCCTAAAAGCTTAACCCTAATAATATCCCTAATAATAACCATAATAATATCCCTAAAAGCTTAACCCTCATAATATCCCTAATAATATCCCTAAAAGCTTAACCCTAATAATATCCCTAATAATATCCCTAATAATAACCCTTAAAGCTTAACCCTAATAATGACCCTAATAATATCCCTAAAAGCTTAACCCTAATAATAACCCTAATAATAACCCTAATATATCCCTAAAAGCTTAACCCTCATAATATCCCTAATAATATCCCTAAAAGCTTAACCCTAATAATATCCCTAATAATATCCCTAATAATAACCCTTAAAGCTTAACCCTAATAATGACCCTAATAATATCCCTAAAAGCTTAACCCTAATAATAACCCTAATAATAACCCTTAAAGCTTAACCCTAATAATGACCCTAATAATATCCCTAAAAGCTTAACCCTAATAATAACCCTAATAATAACCCTAATAATAACCCTTAAAGCTTGACCCTAATAATAACCCTAAAAGCTTAACCCTAATAATAACCCTAATAATAACCCTAATAATATCCCTAAAAGCTTAACCCTAATAATGACCCTAATAATATCCCTAAGAGCTTAACGCTAATAATAACCCTAATAATATCCCTAAGAGCTTAACCCTAATAATAACCCTAAAAGCTTAACCCTAATAATATCCCTAAAAGCTTAACCCTAATAATAACCCTAATAATATCCCTAATAATATCCCTAATATTATCCCTAAAAGCTTAACCCTAATAATATCCCTAATAATAACCCTAATAATAACCCTAATAATAACCCTAATAATATCCCTAAAAGCTTAACCCTAATAATAACCCTAATAATAACCCTAATAATAACCCTAATAATATCCCTAATAATATCCCTAATAACAACCCTAATAATAACCCTAATAATAACCCTAAAAGCTTAACCCTAATAATATCCCTAAATGCTTAACCCTAATAATATCCCTAATAATAACCCTAAAAGCTTAACCCTAATAATAACCCTAATAATAACCCTAATAATATCCCTAATAATATCCCTAAAAGCTTAACCCTAATAATAACCCTAATAATAACCCTAATAATATCCCTAATAATATTCCTAAATGCTTAACTCTAATAATAACCCTAATAATAACCCTAAAAGCTTAACCCTAATAATAACCCTAATAATAACCCTAAAAGTTTAACCCTAATAATAACCCTAAAAGTTTAACCCTAATAATAACCCTTATAATAACCCTAATAATAACCCTAATAATAACCCTAAAAGTTTAACCCTAATAATAACCCTAAAAGTTTAACCCTAATAATAACCCTTATAATAACCCTAATAATAACCCTAAAAGCTTAACCCTATTAGTAGAGAAATGAAATAGTAAGTCTCTCTGTGATATCGATTAGGAAAAAAAGAAATAAAGACACCTAATGCAACAAGGGGGTATCCCGTAAACAGGGGCGGCCCAAGGCACTGTGCTGCCTGGAGCGACGGATGAAATGCTGTCCCCCCTCCAAAATAGAATAAAAAAAACATGTGCAATGTAAAAGCATATCCAGAACGCCATAGCATTAAAACTCACAGTAATGTGTGGTGTGTATCAGCGTGAGTATTATTGCTGTGGAGCTTTGTAAGACAGTAATGTGTGGTGTGTATGAGCGTATCACAGAGCTCCACAGCAATAAAACTCACAGTAATGCACAGTGTGTATCAGCTTGAGTAATATTGCTGTAGAGCTCTGTGATACTCTCATACACACTGCACATTACTGTGAGTTTCATTGCTGTTGAGCTCTGTGATACGCTCATACACACTGCACATTACTGTGAGTTTTAACTCTGTGGTACACGCATACACACCACACATTACTGTATCACAGAGCTCCACATCATTAAAACGCACAGTAATGTGTGGTGTGTATGAGCATATCACAGGGCTCCACAGCAATAATATGCTGATACACACTGCACATTCTTGTGAGTTTTATTGCTGTGGAGCTTTGATACAGTAATGTGCAGTGTGTATGAGCGTATCAGAGCTCCACAGCGATAAAACTCACAGCAATGTGTGGTGTGTATGAGCATATCACAGAACTCCACAGCAATAAAACTCTCAGTAATGTGCAGTGTGTATGAGCGTATCACAGAATCCACAGCAATAAAACTCACAGTAATGTGTGGTGTGTCTGAGCATATCACAGAGCTCCACGACGTAAAGCCCACGCTCATACACACTGCACATTACTGTGAGTTTTATTGCTGTGGAGCTATATGATACCCACACTGCACATTACTGTATCACATAGCTCCACAACAATAAAACTCCTTGTAATGTGCGGTGTATGAGCGTATCACATAGTTCCACAGCAATAAAACTCCTTGTAATGTGCGGTGTATGGGCGTATCACATAGCTCCACAGCAATAAAACTCCTTGTAATGTGCGGTGTATGAGTGTATCAGAGTTCCACACATCCATCCATGCACACACACACAGTCTCACACAGTAGCACACACACAGTAACTCACACACACACAGTAAGTCACGCACATAGTCACAGACAGACACACACAGTCTCACACACACAGATGTGAGTGCAGGAGGGATAGGGAGAGAGATGGGAGGGGGAGCGATGGGAGTGTAGGAAGGAGAGGGAGACTTACGAGCAGGCTCTGTCTGCAGTCTGACTCCTGCCTCCATATGCTGCCCAGCACCTGCTTCTCAACGTTCCCAGACAGTTCCCCCCATCTGTGAAATATGGCGCTGAAGTTCCTGGTTAACTCCGTGTCTGGGCGGCGCCTTGTGGCATCACTAGAGCATTGCATGCCGGGAGATGTAGTTCTAAAGGGGTTTTATGTAATAAGCTATAAATCAGGCTAGAAATACATCTCCCAGCATGCAAATATCTGGTGATGCCAGCAGGTGGCGCCCAGACTGGTAGTTAGTCCGGAAGCTCAGCGCGGAATGGCCACTGCGTTGGCCTCCATGAGATGCCGGCGCAGCTGCGCTGTTTTAAAAGCAGTGCAGGGGCTCAGCGGCAAAATCTGCCGCTCCTCCAAAATCTGCCGCCTGGAGCGGTTGCTCCGAACCGCTCCATGGTCGGGCCGGCCCTGCCCATAAATTCAAATTGAGAGCTATATATCAATGCCTGGGTGAACAAGCAGTACAAGAATAAAAGGTAACTTTTAATCAGATAAACAAGTAAAAATCCCTCACTACATAAGCGGAGATATCAGCCAGGCGGCTCAAAGTTTAAGAGCAACAGTACAACAAAAAATGAGAATAAGCCAGTTAATCAAAAAAGGCACATACAAGTGTAACAAAGAAACACGATATTAAAAGTCAGTTCCCTGAGTCACTGGATTAGTCGAGGACAAAATGTATATGTATATGTGAGTCTGAATAACTTGTAGCAGTGCCCAAATGCTTTGTAATCAAAGCGCCTCAATAAGCAGAAAACGATCCTTCGTGGGATTGTGTTTATAGCAAAGAAAAGAGAGGAAGAGAACTGATAGGTGCACTGCAAGCAGACTTCATAAATGGACAGAACCCAGGAAAGTGGAGTGGGGGGGGGGGTGGTTGGCGCATGCCACCACACTCCATATAACAGGGAAGAGACAAATTAAACCATCGCCAGAGTAGAAATTATTTTAGAAGCCATAAAGAATATTGACAGGGCATAACGTCAACGTGTTTCGCCGGTATACTGTGCCGGCTTCATCAGGACAGGCCCATCTAAAGGTGGGAGCTACAGTCCCCCCATTTTTATACACAGCCCCCCATTTTCAGGGGCTCAAATGTAATTGGACAAATGAATATAATCATAAAATGTTGAATTTTTAAAAAATATTTTGTTGATAATCTTTACTGGCTTTAATGACGGCCTGGAGTCTGGAATCCATGGACATTGCCAGATACTTGTACAAAAGGGTGAAGCGCCCACTAGAAACCCGTGCACAATCTGCTCGCCATACGCTGTATATGGAGGTTCCTCTAACCTTTTAACAGTATAATTATGTAATAAACAACGCAGCGCCAATGAACATAAGCTCAATGGTTAGCACAATATGTACAGTACACATCCACAATTAGAATATTTTATTTTTCTCCTTTCGAATATTCGTCTCCTTGGAAGGAATATTTGCAAAGCTGCAGGAAAGAAGAGAGACCAGGATTGCTCAGTACAAAGTTTTAGACTTGAGAATGTATTATTACAGGTATCCAACTCACATTTCTATGAGCCCATGCCTGGCTCTAGGGTGGATCACTTTATGGGTCTTCGGTTGGTCTCTTCAGGTGCCCATCAACCTCTTCGGAGGGTCCTGTGGACTCCAATAGGGTTCCCCTACATTGAAAATATAGACGTATACCAGGGGCGCCCCTTAGTGTAATAATGTGATCAAAACAGCTTGTTAAAAACCACAAGTCAAATAGAAACTCACATGCGCTTGAGCCCCAATTGGCTCTTTCAAATACGCATAGTGGATTTAAGGAATCTCCCACACCTTCTTGGACAGGAATCCTAGACAAACTTCAAAATATATTTATTAAAACAATAAACCAGCTGAAGAAGCCAAACCGGCAAAACACATTCTGGTAATTCTGTTATGTTTATTGTTTTACGTTTTATTGTTTTATTGTTTGAGCGTTCAGTCCTCTGCCGGCCGCGGAGCGTTCAGTCCTCTGCCGGCCGCGGAGCGTTCAGTCCTCTGCCGGCCGCAGAGCGTTCAGTCCTCTGCCGGCAGCGGAGCGTTCAGTCCTCTGCCGGCCGCTGAGCGTTTAGTCCTCTGCCGGCCGCGGAGCATTCGGTCCTCTGCCGGCCGCGGAGCGTTCGGTCCTCGGCCACTGAGCGTTCGGTCCTCTGCCGGCCGCGGAGCGTTCGGTCCTCTGCCGGCCGCTGAGCGTTCGGTCCTCTGCCGGCCGCGGAGCGTTCGGTCCTCTGCCGGCCGCGGAGCGTTCGGTCCTCTGCCGGCCGCGGAGCGTTCGGTCCTCTGCCGGCCGCGGAGCATTCGGTCCTCTCCTGGCCGCTGAGCGTTCGGTCCTCTGGCGGCCGCTGAGCGTTCGGTCCTCTGGCGGCCGCTGAGCGTTCGGTCCTCTGCTGGCCACAAGTTGCCTCTCGTGATCCATGGGGCTCCGTTTAATTAAAGCCGGTGAATGGCCTGGTCACACCGGTGCGGTATAAAACGATGGAGCTGCACTTTCCAAGCTGCTTTTTATTCTGCGGGGACGCACTGTATAAAATGGCAAAGCACTGTGTGTTGGATTCTCTGTAACTAAGCTGTATTTCAATGGGTCATTTAATGCTCAGACGGACAAAGGTATTAGCTCAGTCATTGAGTTGTATCCGGCCGCTCTCAGAGGGCCTGTTTGCAAACTCTACAGGAAAAGTAGCTTTAGCGGATATCTCGGCAGAGCCGCACTCAGCCTGCTAGAAAATGAGGGAAATGAGGTGAAACGCGGCAGCCTGGGGCGTGGGGGGGGGGTCTCTGTCATTCTGCCATGCACCGTGTCTGGGAGGGGGCCGGGAGCACGGCCGGCTTTGTTCTTCTGGTCAGCCCGGGTCTTTGTTCTGCTGATGCCCTCGCCACTTCTCCAGAGCTTTTTGGGCCATCCCCGAGCATTACAGGGGATGACTGCGCCGAGTCACATCACACGGCTGGAAGGGAAGTTGTATTTGAATATCACAGAGCTTTGTGTTTGTTGCAGGAATAGTTTATTCTCTTTCAAATTAAACATTATTTATACACAAGGATTGTGCGGCTCCACTCATTTTAAATATTGAAAGTGATTTACAATTCATATAATTCCCATGAATTGTTTATAAGCAAAGCTCCTTTTGATATCAGACCGGGTTATGCGCTATATGTCCTGCTAAAGCGCCATCTATAGAGTTTAGCAAAAAAAGGCAACAACAATGAGTCTCCTGGCTCCAAAATATTCTGACACAGTGACGGCTTCCAGAGAATTAACCACCTCCCTAAATTAGGCTGAAATGTGCGCAGTATGAAAAATCTGGATTTTTACACACTATCCATAAATCCCTTATTGAGGGAAATTAACACACTGTGTGTCGCTTTGTGTATCGCTTTGTGTGTCGCTTTTTCCTCACTTCTGGTTTTAACTTTTCAAATGAAGGAAATTGTTTACTCCGTGTCGAGAAGTAAATAAATGTGATATCACCCCTCACCTAAAGCTATGGAATTAAAATATATTTATGTTGTGTGTGTGGAGGTGTGGCATAGTGTGTTGTGTGTGTGGAGGTGTGGCATAGTGTGTTGTGTGTGTGAAGGTGTGGCATGTTGTGTGGGTGGATGGGTGTGGTGGTATGGTGTGCTGTGTGGGTGGGTGTGGTGGTATGGTGTGCTGTGTGGGTGGGCGTGTGGTGTGCTGTGTGGGTTGGTGTGTGGTGTTATGATGTGCTGTGTGGGTGGCGTGCTGTGTGGGTTCGTGTCTGGTGGTATGGTGTGCTATGTGTGTGGCGGTGTGGATGTGTGGTGGTATGGCATGCTGTGTGTGTGGCGGTGTGGGTGGCGTGCTGTGTCGGTGAGTGTTTGGCGGTATGGCCTCTGTTCATTTTCTGCACCATCTTCCCACACTGCCTGCATGCGCCCTGTCACGGAAGGGACATAGGGGCTCAGCGCAGCGAGACCCAGGACTCAAACCCAAGACATTTTTAAAAGGACCTTGTTTTCCTTTGAACGTTTGCAGTGTGCGTTTCAATGTATGAACAGTTTATTTTCCTTGCTAGATGTGGTTTTACTTGATGTGCTGTATTAAGATGTACCCTGTGTGATTTTAAATATACTTTACATCGGTTGGTTTTAGTTTAGTTTAGTGAAATGACATAGCTTTGGTTTTAAAACATGCTTATATTCCTGTAGGTAAATGTGTTTTTCTGTAGCTAGTAAACAAGTTTTGCTGCTGTGTAATTTATGCGTCAGGGATTTTCCCCATTATCTAGGTACATGTTTAATTTAAGGGATCTCTGATAGTGTGTGTTTAATCTTATGTGATGGAACAATGGATGTACAAATGTTGTGTGCGCTGAAGGCTAAGAGAATGTGAAGAATGTTGATTGTAAATAACTGACATAATCTAATTAGATGGGTGTGCTAGTAATTAGTATGGGTATGCAAATTGTGACTGTTATACTTCAGCATAAATAGTGGCGTTGTTCATTAAAAGAGTTCAGTTCATCTGAGTGTTTGAAACATACAGCTCTGCCTGGTGTTGTCATTTCACGTCGGCTACATATCACCACCACCCAGGAACGGGTCACCCTAACCCCGCAGCAGAACATCGATTCGCAGCGCCGTTGCGCCACCTTGAATCGGTATCTTGGGATACCGCAACCACCCCGAATCGGGTCCTCGGCTGAGCGCCGTGCCTGCATCTGCAAGGAGACTCTACCGAACCGCGGTTCGCCACGCAGACCGTCTCCAGCCCTTCAATGGTCAGTAGATCCGCTGCTCGAGACGCCGAGTGCCGTGCCACTCGGTAGTCGGGCGGATTTCCACCGTGGGTGCCCCATCTACTCTACAGATCTCCACCGCCACGTAGTCCTCTACCCAAGCCGCTCGAGACGCCGGGTGCCGTGCCACTCGGTAGTCGGGCTTGGCAACACCAACGAGGGGGGTCAGATAGAGCAGGACCGCAGGCGGATACGCCCATTCCGTCATACGCCCCAATACTTCACATTCTCTATTAACCCTCACCTAGTGTCACCCTTATCCTCTTAGATTGTAAGCTCTTGAACAGGGTTCTCTCACCTACTGTACTGTGTGTTCAACCTGTATGTTTATTTGTTGTTCGGCCTCCCACTGTACCGCGCTACGGAACTTGTTAGCTCTTTATACAAACTTGTAACTGTGTGGGTGGGTGTTTGGCATGCTGTGTGGGTGGGCCTGTGGCGTGCTGTGTGGTTGGTTGTTTGGCGTGCTGTGTGGGTTGGGTGTTTGGCGGTATGGCTTGCTGTGTGTGTGGGTGTTTGGTGGTATGCTGTGCTGTGCTCTGTGGGTGGGTGGCATGCTGTGTGGGTGGGTGGCGTGCTTTGTGGGTGTGTGGGTGGCATGCTGTGTGGGTGTTTGGCGGTATGGCGTGCTGTGTGGGTGGGTGTTTCGTGGTATGCTGTGCTGTGTAGTTGGGTGTGTGGCATGCTGTGTGGGTGGGTGGGTGGCGTGCTGTGTGGGTGGGTTTGTGGTGTGCTGTGGGTGGCGTGCTGTGTGGGTGGATGTGTAGCATGCTGTTTGGGTGATGGGTGGCATGCTTTGTGGGTGGGTGTTTGGCGGTATGGTGTGCTGTGTGGGTGGCGTGCTGTGTGGGTGAGTGTTTGGCATATGGCGTGCTGTGTGGGTGAGTGTTTGGCGGTATGGTGTGCTGTGTGGGTGGCGTGCTGTGTGGGTGAGTGTTTGGCGGTATGGCGTGCTGTGTGGGTTGTGTGCTGTGCGTGTGGGTGGGTGTTTGGTGCTGGGTGGGTGTGTGGCGTGCTCCGTGGGTGGGTGGCGTACATTGTGGGTGGTTGTCTGGTGTGCTGTGTGGGTGGGTGTTTGGCGGTATGGCGTCTGTGTGGGTGGGTGTTTGGTGGTATGCTGTGCTGGTGGGTGTTTGGTGGTATGCTGTGCTGTGTGGGTGGGTGTTTGGTGGTATGATGTGCTGTGTGCGTGGGTTGCGTGCTCTGTGAGTGTGTGGCTTGCTGGGTGGGTGGGTGGCGTGCTCTGTGGGTGGGTTTGTGGCGTGCTCTGTGGGTGTGTGGCGTGCTGTGTGGGTGGGTGTTTGGCGTGGTGTGTGGCGTGCTGTGTGGCATGCTGTGTGGGTGGGTGGCGGTATGCAGTACTTGTTTTTGCACGCTATGATGTGTTTCCTTTACATACTTGCTAGACATAGCCGTTCTTCTCGCACACTCCAGAATTTTCTGTGTAACCCGCAGAGCTGGGCAGCGCACACCCTCTGCGCAGGACACCTTACACACTGGTTTGATTATATTTTTGAGAAAAAATTGTGTTTTGCTGTGGAATGTGTTGCTTTGTTGCCTTCATGCTCAGATTGTCTTTTTAATTTGTCTCGGTTTTGCGTCCTGGTTATACATTGTTTGTGTGTCTTGTGGTGTGCTGTTTCGTCTGATGGTTGTGTGTGTGTGTTGTTTCCGGCTCGTCCTCCAGACTAAGTGAAATATTTGCTGTTTTATAACGCTGGGAAATCGATGCTCGTTACTGGAATACAATTAATCGGGAGGTAAAGCTGTGTATCCGCAGACGCTGACATTCCGCCGCTAATTGTTAATGCTCTGCAATTATGTCTCTTTCCGGAATAATAAAATTTCCGCAGACGAGGTCGGGATCTTTAGCTCTGTCTTATTTCAGTGTGTCCGGCAGATTGCCGGCGTTGTGAGAGCCCGGCGCGCGTGGGACCTTCTGTGTCCACAGGCGTGAGTGAGCATCACGTGCCACTGGAAAGGGACAAGGAAAAAACAGATTAAAAGACGAGACAACGCTGTTACAATGTTCACCCTGAGCTGTACAAGCCGGGCGCGGCGCAGAAATGCTGTAAACATAAGCAGCAATATAATAACCCCTAAAATCCTGGGACATGTGGCGAGGCCGGGTGTCCAGCGGCTCCCAGAAGGTGTCATTGAGTTAGGAATCGTGTGGGTTCCTGTTATTGCTGGGACGTGCATATTTATTAACCCTTGCTTAGTACATAGCGCAGTTTTTGTGGAGGCGGGGCTGAGGTCATGTGATGATGTTGTATTGTGTTTTTCCTGGACACAATGAAAATATATTTTCTTGCAATAATCATTTCAGCTCTTAATTGAATGTGAGCCACGTTTGCTGGAATCTGTGTGTGTGTATTATATGTGTTTGTATTATGTGTGTTTGGATTCTGTGTTTTTGGATTCTGTGTTTGGAATCTGCGTGTTTGGATTCTGCGTGTTTGGATTCTGTGTGTTTGGATTCTGTGTGTTTGTATTCTGCGTTTTTGGATTCTGCGTGTTTGGATTCTGCGTGTTTGGATTCTGCGTGTTTGGATTCTGCGTGTTTGGATTCTGCGTTTTTGGATTCTGCGTGTTTGGAATCTGTGTTTGGATTCTGCGTTTTTGGATTCTGTGTGTTTGAATTCTGCGTGTTTGGATTCTGTGTGTTTGGATTCTGTGTGTTTGGATTCTGCGTGTTTGGATTCTGTGTTTGGATTCTGCGTTTTTGGATTCTGTGTGTTTGGATTCTGTGTTTTACTGTTTTTGGATTCTGCGTGTTTGGATTCTGCGTGTTTGGATTCTGCGTTGTTTGGATTCTGCGTGTTTGGAATTTGTGTGTTTGGATTCTGTGTGTTTGGATTTTGTGTGTTTGGAATCTGTGTTTGGATTCTGCTTGTTTGGATTCTGTGTGTTTGGATTCTGCGTTTTTGGATTCTGTGTGTTTGGATTCTGCGTGTTTGGATTCTGCGTGTTTGGATTCTGCGTGTTTGGAATCTGCGTGTTTGGATTCTGTGTGTGTTGTATTCTGCGTTTTTGGATTCTGCGTGTTTGGATTCTGCGTGTTTGGAATCTGCGTGTTTGGATTCTGCGTGTTTGGAATCTGTGTGTTTGGATTCTGTGTGTTTGGAATCTGTGTTTGGATTCTGCTTGTTTGGATTCTGCTTGTTTGGATTCTGCGTGTTTGGATTCTGCGTGTTTGGAATCTGCGTGTTTGGATTCTTTGTTTTTGGATTCTGTGTGTTTGGATTCTGCGTGTTTGGATTCTGCGTGTTTGGAATCTGCGTGTTTGGATTCTGTGTGTTTGGAATCTGTGTTTGGATTCTGCTTTTTGGATTCTGTGTGTTTGGATTCTGCTTGTTTGGATTCTGTGTGTTTGGAATCTGTGTTTGGATTCTGCTTGTTTGGATTCTGCTTGTTTGGATTCTGCGTGTTTGGATTCTGTGTGTGTTTGTATTCGGCGTTTTTGGATTCTGCGTGTTTGGATTCTGCGTGTTTGGAATCTGCGTGTTTGGATTCTGCGTGTTTGGAATCTGTGTGTTTGGATTCTGTGTGTTTGGAATCTGTGTTTGGATTCTGCTTGTTTGGATTCTGCTTGTTTGGATTCTGCTTGTTTGGATTCTGCGTGTTTGGATTCTGCGTGTTTGGAATCTGCGTGTTTGGATTCTTTGTTTTTGGATTCTGTGTGTTTGGATTCTGCGTGTTTGGATTCTGCGTGTTTGGATTCTGTGTGTTTGGATTCTGCTTGTTTGGATTCTGCGTGTTTGGATTCTGCGTGTTTGGATTCTGCGTTTTTGGATTCTGCGTGTTTCAATTCTGCGTGTTTGGATTCTGCATGTTTGGATTCTGCGTGTTTGGAATCTGTGTTTGGATTCTGCGTTTTTGGATTCTGCGTTTTTGGATACTGCGTGTTTGGATTCTGCGTGTTTGGAATCTGCGTGTTTGGATTCTGCGTTTTTTGATTCTGCGTGTTTGGATTCTGCGTGTTTGGATTCTGCGTGTTTGGATTCTGCGTGTTTGTATTCTGCGTTTTTGGATTCTGCGTGTTTGGATTCTGCGTGTTTGGATTCTGCGTGTTTGGATTCTGCGTGTTTGGATTCTGCGTGTTTGGAATCTGTGTGTTTGGATTCTGTGTGTTTGGAATCTGTGTTTGGATTCTGCTTGTTTGGATTCTGCTTGTTTGGATTCTGCGTGTTTGGATTCTGCGTGTTTGGAATCTGCGTGTTTGGATTCTTTGTTTTTGGATTCTGTGTGTTTGGAATCTCTGTTTTTGGATTCTGTGTGTTTGGATTCTGCGTGTTTGGATTCTGCGTGTTTGGAATCTGCGTGTTTGGATTCTGTGTGTTTGGAATCTGCGTGTTTGGATTCTGTGTGTTTGGAATCTGTGTTTGGATTCTGCTTTTTGGATTCTGTGTGTTTGGATTCTGCTTGTTTGGATTCTGCTTGTTTGGATTCTGCGTGTTTGGATTCTCTGTTTTTGGATTCTGTGTGTTTGGATTCTGCGTGTTTGGATTCTGTGTTTTTGGATTCTGCGTGTTTGGATTCTGCGTGTTTGGATTCTGCGTGTTTGGATTCTGCGTGTTTGGATTCTGTGTGTTTGGATTCTGCGTTTTGGATTCTGCGTGTTTGGATTCTGCGTGTTTGGATTCTGCGTGTTTGGATTCTGCGTTTTTGGATTCTGCGTTTTTGGATTCTGCGTGTTTGGATTCTGCGTGTTTGGATTCTGCGTTTTTGGATTCTGCGTGTTTGGATTCTGCGTGTTTGGATTCTGCGTGTTTGGATTCTGCGTTTTTGGATTCTGCGTGTGTTTGAAATTCTGCGTGTTTGGTTCTGCGTGTTTGGATTCTGCGTGTTTGGAATCTGTGTTTGGATTCTGCGTGTTTGGATTCTGCGTGTTTGGATTCTGCGTGTTTGGATTCTGCGTTTTTGGATTCTGTGTGTTTGGATTCTGTGTTTTTGGATTCTGTGTTTTTGGATTCTGCGTGTTTGGATTCTGCGGGTTTGGATTCTGCGTGTTTGGAATCTGCGTGTTTGTAATCTGCGTGTTTGGATTCTGCGTGTTTGGATTCTGTGTGTTTGGATTCTGCGTGTTTGGATTCTGCGTGTTTGGATTCTGCGGGTTTGGATTCTGCGTTTTTGGATTCTGTGTTTTTGGATTCTGTGTGTTTGGATTCTGTGTTTTTGGATTCTGTGTTTTTGGATTCTGCGGGTTTGGATTCTGCGTGTTTGGATTCTGCGGGTTTGGATTCTGCGTGTTTGGAATCTGCGTGTTTGGATTCTGCGTGTTTGGATTCTGCGTGTTTGGATTCTGCGTGTTTGGATTCTGCGTGTTTGGATTCTGCGTGTTTGGATTCTGTGTTTGGATTCTGTGTGTTTTGGATTCTGCGTGTTTGGAATCTGTGTTTGGATTCTGCGTGTTTGGATTCTGCGTGTTTGGATTCTGCGTGTTTGGATTCTGCGTGTTTGGATTCTGCGTTTTTGGATTCTGTGTGTTTGGATTCTGTGTTTTTGGATTCTGTGTTTTTGGATTCTGCGGGTTTGGATTCTGCGGGTTTGGATTCTGCGGGTTTGGATTCTGCGGGTTTGGATTCTGCGTGTTTGGAATCTGCGTGTTTGTAATCTGCGTGTTTGGATTCTGTGTTTTTGGATTCTGTGTTTTTGGATTCTGCGTGTTTGGATTCTGCGGGTTTGGATTCTGCGTGTTGGAATCTGTGTTTGGATTCTGTGTGTTTTGGATTCTGCGTGTTTGAATCTGTTGTTTGGATTCTGCGTGTTTGGATTCTGCGTGTTTGGATTCTGCGGTGTTTGGATTCTGCGTTTTTGGATTCTGTGTTTTTGGATTCTGCGTGTTTTGGATTCTGCGTGTTTGGATTCTGCGTGTTTGGAATCTGCGTGTTTGGAATCTCGTGTTTGGATTCTGCGTGTTTGGATTCTGTGTGTTTGGATTCTGCGTGTTTGGATTCTGTGGGTTTGGATTCTGCGTGTTTGGATTCTGTGTTTTTGGATTCTGTGTGTTTGGATTCTGTGTTTTTGGATTCTGTGTGTTTGGATTCTGCGTGTTTGGATTCTGCGTGTTTGGATTCTGCGTGTTTGGATTCTGCGTGTTTGGATTCTGCGTGTTTGGATTCTGCGTGTTTGGATTCTGCGTGTTTGGATTCTGCGTTTTTGGATTCTGTGTGTGGATTCTGCGTGTTTGGATTCTGCGGGTTTGGATTCTGCGTGTTTGGAATCTGCGTGTTTGTAATCTGCGCGTTTGGATTCTGTGTTTTTTGGATCTGTGTTTTTGATTCTGCGTGTTTGGATCTGCGTGTTTGGAATCTGCGTGTTTGGATTCTGCGTGTTTGGATCTGTGTGTTTGGATTCTGTGGGTTTGGATTCTGCGTGTTGGATTCTGTTGGGTTGGATTCTGCGTGTTTGGATTCTGTGTTTTGGATTCTGTGTGTTTGGATTCTGTGTTTTTGGATTCTGTGTTTTGGATTCTGCGTGTTTGGATTCTGCGTGTTTGGATTCTGCGTGTTTGGTTCTTTGCGGTTCTGCGTGTTTTGGATTCTGTGTGTTTGGATTCTGCGTGTTTGGATTCTGTGTTTTTGGATTCTGTGTGTTTGGATTCTGTGTTTTTGGATTCTGTGTGTTTGGATTCTGCGTGTTTGGATTCTGCGTGTTTGGATTCTGCGTGTTTGGATTCTGCGTGTTTGGATTCTGTGTGTTTGGATTCTGCGTGTTTGGATTCTGTGGTTTGGATTCTGCGTGTTTTGGATTGTGTTTTTGGATTCTGTGTGTTTTGATTCTGTGTTTTGGATTCTGCGTGTTTGGATTCTGCGTGTTTGGATTCTGCGTGTTTGGATTCTGCGTGTTTGGATTCTGCGTGTTTGGATTCTGCGGGTTGGATTCTGGTGTTTTGGAATCTGTGTTTGGATTCTGTGTGGTTTGGATTCTGCGTGTTTGGATTCTGTGTGTTTGGATTCTGCGTGTTTGGATTCTGCGTGTTTGGATTCTGCGTGTTTGGATTCTGCGTGTTTGGATTCTGCGTTTTTGGATTCTGTGTTTTTGGATTCTGCGTGTTTGGATTCTGCGGGTTTGGATTCTGCGTGTTTGGAATCTGCGTGTTTGTAATCTGCGTGTTTGTAATCTGCGCGTTTGGATTCTGTGTTTTTGGATTCTGTGTTTTTGGATTCTGCGTGTTTGGAATCTGCGTGTTTGGAATCTGCGTGTTTGGATTCTGCGTGTTTGGATTCTGTGTGTTTGGATTCTGTGGGTTTGGATTCTGCGTGTTTGGATTCTGCGTGTTTGGATTCTGCGTGTTTGGAATCTGTCATGTTTCTGCTGATTTTAGGCGCCGTTGTGTTCATTTGGGGTTTTCGTATGTGACAGGAATTTCTTGGACCGAGCCGAAAGGAGGCGATGGAGCCGGTTGAAAGCTCTGCGCTGTGTAATTAAATGCTGCGTCGCCAGAGCCGCGAGAAGCTTGTGATGTCCGTGTACACGAGGTGACCAGTCCAGGACACTCTGTAGTAGGCAGAGCTGGAGCATTTTATGGGGTGAGGGGGTGAGACCTCCCTGTCCTCCCTGAGTTTTAATGCATTGAATGGCCCCTGATTGGGGAGACAGGCCACTTAGCTCGGATGATTTGTGTCGCGGCCGGCGCGTCGGGCGTTCACAGATGTTGAGTATATTTATAAGTTGTGGCATCTGGCTGCTTGGCAGACGTCATGGGCAGGAGCTCAGAAATGCCTGGGGTTCGTCACATGGCGGAGGTGCCCAGGCTGCCAGCCTCATTCATCTTACCTCTGCTGTGTGACCGCCCTCAATCAAGCCTTGTTAACTGCAGAAAACTCCCTGTGTGACTTCTCCAGCCACTAAGGGGTTAAATGCCAGTTTCTGGCTATAAGTTCTTTTCTTTATCATTTAATTGGGAGGAGTGAGCGCGGTGCCGCTCCCCTTCACCGTAGCGCAGGATTGTCTCATGTCATACCTCTCCATCCTGAATACTAACTGCACCATGTGCCCAGAGTGCGCCAAACCCGTGCCGCATGGGCCGGCTGTCGCGGAGCGTTGAGGAAAGCCTGGGGAGATAAAGTTACTGGATACGGGGTAGGCTTGTGCACCGATTTTTTTTTTTATATTTTTTTTTTTTCGGTTCGATTAGATTTTTCGGATTTTTTTACTTTTCATTTCGGCTCGTTTCGACCGATTTCTGTTTCGATTCGGTTCGGCTCGACTCGTTTTTCGTGTACATTTTTTCTCGGAATTTCGACCATTTTTTCGTATTTTCGTGCCACTTAGCTCGTTTTTTGTATCGACTTTTTGTTTTTTCGGAAAGTCTGTTTTCCTCGTTTCAAAGCAATAAATTTCGATTTGACACATTTCAAGTACATTCGAAAATTCCGAAAATATTTCGTTTTGGCTCGGAAAACTTTTCGGATCTGCCATTTTCGGATCTAAAAATTTTCGGAAAATCGGCCGCATCCGAAAACACGAATCGGGAAATTTCGTGAAAATTCCGAAATTCCGAAACCCGAAACGCACATCCCTAATACGGGGGTGTTCACACCCTTTCCATGAAAGTGCTTTATTCCCCTGCCTGGTCTGTGCCGGAGGATGGAGCTATTTCACTCACTCTAACCCTAACCCTGAAACACAAGCCACATTGCGATCCTGAGTTTCACAAATGGCCAAAGATACTGGAAGCTTCCGACATTCCATATGCTGATTCCCAAATATTCCGAAATGAATTTTCATCTCCGCCAGTGTCTGACAGGATGAAAGGTACAAAGCGTTGTGGAGTCCGCAGTTTGCTGAAGGCGCTGAATACATGGGGTTAATGTCCTCTAGAAGAAAATAGGTGACTGGCTGCAGGCGCTTTCCTTTTACGATCCCCATCGCTTGGTAAATGCCACAGCAGACATTGCGCTGAATTTAACCCCTACTATGCCTCCAGCTCACTCATTTGGCCAAACATTCCCAGACGCCTTCTTATTAAAGCCCTTTCATCGTATTTTAAGGGTAATGGGTCATTTGGACCTTCTGCCCTCGGCACTGAGAGCGGCTTTTCACTCAGGCTGTTGGGTTGGAAGCAGCTCCGGCTCTGATGCATTCGATCCTCTCTCTGTTCATGGGGCGAGTGGCAGGATTTGGTGGTTATTGGAGCGTGATGTGGCCGTGAGGTTAGTGAAGGGACCCCCCCCCCGGGACATCTCACTTTGACAAATTGCCCACTCCCTACCAGCAGGTAATGGCGGCACATTGAGTGACACTGACACAAGGCCCGGATTTGGTGTTATCTGGCCATGGCATCCCAACCCCTTATCATTGGCATTAAAAGACCATGTTTCAGTGCTGCTGGTCAGCGCCCCCTGTCACAGCTCTGCTGGGGTCTGGCTGCTGCCTCTGACCCGAGAGGAGGTGGAGGGTGATGAGACACATTGTATCTTGTGTGGCTGAGACTGACTGGACAGAAACAACCGAACAGAGAAACATGATGAGCTGGCCAGGCTCCCCGCGCTCGTGTCTGACCAGGCTCCCCGCGCTCGTGTCTGACCAGGCTCCCCGCGCTCGTGTCTGACCAGGCTCCCCGCGCTCGTGTCTGACCAGGCTCCCCGCGTGCGTCTGTCTGACCAGGCTCCCCGCGCTCGTGTCTGACCAGGCTCCCTGCGCTCGTGTCTGACCAGGCTCCCTGCGCTCGTGTCTGACCAGGCTCCCTGCGCTCGTGTCTGACCAGGCTCCCTGCGCTCGTGTTCATCTCAGACCAGGCTCCCACACTTGTGTCTGACCAGGCTCCCCACGCTCGTGTCTGACCAGGCTCCCTGCGCTCGTGTTCATCTCTGACCAGGCTCCCCGCGCTTGTGTCTGACCAGGCTCCCCATGCTCGTGTCTGACCAGGCTTCCTGCGCTCGTGTTCATGTCTGACCAGGCTCCCCTCGCTCGTGTCTGACCAGGCTCCCTGTGCTCGTGTTCATGTCTGACCAGGCTCCCCACGCTCGTGTCTGACCTGGCTCCTCGTGTTCGTGTCTGACCAGGCTCCCCGCGCTCGTGTCTGACTAGGCTCCCCGCGCTCGTGTCTGACCAGGCTCCCCGCGCTCGTGTCTGACCAGGCTCCCCGCGCTCGTGTCTGACCAGGCTCCCTGCGCTCGTGTCTGACCAGGCTCCCTGCGCTCGTGTTCGTGTCTGACCAGGCTCCCCGCGCTCGTGTCTGACCTGGCTCCTCGTGTTCGTGTCTGACCAGGCTCCCCGCGCTCGTGTCTGACTAGGCTCCCCGCGCTCGTGTCTGACCAGGCTCCCCGCGCTCGTGTCTGACCAGGCTCCCCGCGCTCGTGTCTGACCAGGCTCCCTGCGCTCGTGTCTGACCAGGCTCCCTGCGCTCGTGTTCGTGTCTGACCAGGCTCCCCGCGCTCGTGTCTGACCAGGCTCCCTGCGCTTGTGTTCGTATCTGACCAGGCTCCCCACGCTCGTGTCTGAACAGGCTCCCTGCGCTCGTGTTCGTGTCTGACCAGGCTCCTCGCGCTCGTGTTCGCGTCTGACCAGGCTCCTCGCGTTCGTGTCTGACCAGGCTCCTCGTGTTCGTGTCTGACCAGGCTCCCTGCGCTCGTGTTCATGTCTGACCAGGCTCCCCGCGCTCGTGTCTGACCAGGCTCCCCGCGCTCGTGTCTGACCAGGCTCCCTGTGCTCGTGTTCGTGTCTGACCAGACTCCTCGCGCTCGTGTTCGTGTCTGACAAGGCTCCTCGTGTCTGACCAGGCTCCCTGCGCTCATGTTCATGTCTGACCAGGCTCCCCACGCTCGTGTCTGACCAGGCTCCCCACGCTCGTGTCTGACCAGGCTCCCCGCACTCGTGTCTGACCAGGCTCCCCGCGCTCGTGTCTGACCAGGCTCCCCGCGCTCGTGTCTGACCAGGCTCCCTGCGCTCGTGTCTGACCAGGCTCCCTGCGCTCGTGTCTGACCAGGCTCCCTGCGCTCGTGTTCGTGTCTGACCAGGCTCCCCGCGCTCGTGTCTGATCAGGCTCCCTGCGCTTGTGTTCATGTCTGACCAGGCTCCCCACGCTCATGTCTGAACAGGCTCCCTGTGCTCGTGTTCGTGTCTGACCAGGCTCCTCGCGCTCGTGTTCGCGTCTGACCAGGCTCCTCGCGCTCGTGTCTGACCAGGCTCCTCGTGTTCGTGTCTGACCAGGCTCCCTGCGCTCGTGTTCATGTCTGACCAGGCTCCCCGCGCTCGTGTCTGACCAGGCTCCCCGCGCTCTTGTCTGACCAGGCTCCCTGCGCTCGTGTTCGTGTCTGACCAGGCTCCCCGCGCTCGTGTCTGACCAGGCTCCCTGCGCTCGTGTTCGTGTCTGACCAGGCTCCTCGCCCTCGTGTTCGTGTCTGACCAGGCTCCTCGCGCTCGTGTCTGACCAGGCTCCCTGCACTCGTGTTCATGTCTGACCAGGCTCCCCACGCTCGTGTCTGACCAGGCTCCCCACGCTCGTGTCTGACCAGGCTCCCCACGCTCGTGTCTGACCAGGCTCCCCGCGCTCGTGTCTGACCAGGCTCCCCACGCTCGTGTCTGACCAGGCTCCCTGCACTCGTGTTCATGTCTGACCAGGCTCCCCGCGCTCGTGTCTGACCAGGCTCCTCGCGCTCGTGTCTGACCAGGCTCCCTGCACTCGTGTTCATGTCTGACCAGGCTCCCCACGCTCGTGTCTGACCAGGCTCCCCACGCTCGTGTCTGACCAGGCTCCCCACGCTCGTTGTCGACCAGGCTCCCCGCGCTCGTGTCTGACCAGGCTCACCACGCTCGTGTCTGACCAGGCTCCCTGCGCTCGTGTCTGACCAGGCTCCCTGCGCTCGTGTTCATGTCTGACCAGGCTCCCCGCGCTCGTGTCTGACCAGTCTCCCCGCGCTCGTGTCTGACCAGGCTCCCCGCGCTCGTGTCTGACCAGGCTCTCTGCGCTCGTGTCTGACCAGGCTCCCTGCGCTCGTGTTTGTGTCTGACCAGGCTCCTCGCGCTCGTGTTCGTGTCTGACCAGGCTCCTCGTGTTCGTGTCTGACCAGGCTCCTCGCGCTCGTGTTCGTGTCTGACCAGGCTCCTCGTGTTCGTGTCTGACCAGGCTCCTCGCGCTCGTGTTCGTGTCTGACCAGGCTCCTCGTGTTCGTGTCTGACCAGGCTCCTCGTGTTCGTGTCTGACCAGGCTCCTCGTGTTCGTGTCTGACCAGGCTCCTCGCGCTCGTGTTCGTGTCTGACCAGGCTCCTCGTGTTCGTGTCTGACCAGGCTCCTCGCGCTCGTGTTCGTGTCTGACCAGGCTCCTCGTGTTCGTGTCTGACCAGGCTCCTCGTGTTCGTGTCTGACCAGGCTCCCCGCGCTCGTGTCTGACCAGGCTCCCCACGCTCGTGTCTGACCAGGCTCCCTGCGCTCGTGTTCGTGTCTGACCAGGCTCCTCGTGTTCGTGTCTGACCAGGCTCCTCGTGTTCGTGTCTGACCAGGCTCCTCGTGTTCGTGTCTGACCAGGCTCCCCGCGTCTTGTGTTGTTTTAGGTTCAATTCAAGATGTGCAAATAAAAAAAACCTGCATGAGCGTGGCGAGTCACCTTCTATGTCAATGCATGAAACCTCTCCTCAAGATCTGCTTTTTGATTGGATCACCCGTCCCAAAACCAACATCCACCACCCCCCTGTCAGCCACGTAGCAGCAGCGCTGAATAAAACCAGAAAACCCTCATTCTGCTAGTTTTCTTCACGGGGGGTTAAGGGGCGGATACTGTTTTATGGCATTGTGCGTAAATCACTTTTCTGTAAATTCGAGCCGCGCTGCTGTGCTTCGAGATTCACACAATTTGTAGTTTATTATTTTTTTAGTGTATTTTCACTCAGAAGACGATGACTAGAAACTACAGTTTTATGGATCAAATAACAAATGTTACTCCACAAATGGAGCAATCGCCATGGAGACAATGATTCTGCTTATTGGTTTCCATGGTGATTGCTCCATGTGAAGACCGGTTTATACATTTCCCTGTTCATTGTTGTCCGGTAGTTTTTCCGATACATTTATTCCGTTTAGGAAATGTTCCCAGTGTCTGAGCCAGTGTGTTACTGAGTGTGTAACGCACCCTCGTCCCTGCGTGCACAGTCACTCGACAGCCACAGGTCACGGCGTGCAAGCTGCGTGCACAGTCACTCGGCAGGCATACGTCACAGCGTGCAAGCTGTTTGCAACGTCACGGCGTGCAAGCTGTGTGCACAGTCACTCGGCAGCCATATGTCACGGCGTGCAAGCTGCGTGCACAGTCACACGGCAGGCATACGTCACGGCGTGCAAGCTGTGTGCACAGTCACTCGGCAGGCATATGTCACAGCGTGCAAGCTGTTTGCATAGTCACTTGGCAGGCATACGTCACGGCGTGCAAGCTGTGTGCACAGTCACTCGGCAGGCATACGTCACGGCGTGCAAGCTGTGTGCACAGTCACTCGGCAGGCATACGTCACGGCGTGCAAGCTGCGTGCACAGTCACTCGGCAGGCATACGTCACGGCGTGCAAGCTGCGTGCACAGTCACTCGGTGTAATGTCTGCTGGTGCTCCTGCAGTGCAGTCTTCCCAACAGAGAGGGCGCCAGTCTCTGAATCAGGCCACTCTGAATGCTGCACCTGATCAGGGATCTAGGCCTTTAAATATCAGTCACTGACTGTGCTCTGAGCCCTGACGTGGTTTATTCTAGCCCTCAGCGCGTGTCTTCTAGCTCCTGCATTTGATTTTCTGTTTTGACTTCTGGCTTGTATATTTGACTGTGATTTCTGTGTTTATCCCTTGGCATATATTTATCTCGTGTACCGACCTCTTGCTTGTTATTACTACGATATCTCTCCTGTCCCTGATCTGTACTTCTGTGTATTTTAGATTAGTACCTGGCCATTATCAAGGACCAGCTTCTCAGATTAGGGTTTTCCTTGCCTTGCTGGGTTTTGTCTGCGTGCTGGTTGACTCTATAACCTTACGCTCGACAGGCATACGTCACGGCATGCAAGCTGCGTGCAGTCACTCGGCAGGCATACGTCACAGCGTGCAAGCTGTGTGCACAGTCAATCGGCAGGCATACGTCACAGCGTGCAAGCTGTGTGCACAGTCACTCGGCAGGCATACGTCACAGCGTGCAAGCTGTGTGCACAGTCAATCGGCAGGCATACGTCACAGCGTGCAAGCTGTGTGCACAGTCACTCGGCAGGCATACGTCACGGCGTGCAAGCTGTGTGCACAGTCAATCGGCAGGCATACGTCACGTCGTGCAAGCTGCGTGCACGGTCACTCGGCAGGCATACGTCACGGCGTGCAAGCTGTGTGCACAGTCACTCGGCAGGCATACGTCACGGCGTGCAAGCTGTGTGCACAGTCAATCGGCAGGCATACGTCACGGCGTGCAAGCTGCGTGCACAGTCAATCGGCAGGCATACGTCACGTCGTGCAAGCTGCGTGCACGGTCACTCGGCAGGCATACGTCACGGCGTGCAAGCTGCGTGCACAGTCACTCGGCAGGCATACGTCACGGCGTGCAAGCTGTGTGCACAGTCACTCGGCAGGCATGCGTCACGGCGTGCAAGCTGTGTGTAAAGTTATTTTCACATTAGTATCTTGCTGAAACAGAAAGCTGCGACCGCAGAATCCTAATATAGCCCTGACATCAGAAAGAAAGTAAAAGGTGAGTTTGCGAAGAATTTGCCGGAACGTGAACCTGTTGTTTTTGTGTTTCCCTCTGCAGCAGCTCTATGCAGCTCAGGCCCAGCTCGCCAGCATGCAGGTGTCTCCTGGAGCCAAAATGCCGTCCACCCCTCAGCCACCAAACTCCAGCGGGACCTTGTCCCCCACTGGCATGAAGAGCGAGAAGAGAGGGACCAGCCCCATTGCACAGGTTAAGGTGATTATGTTTCCCTGTTTGTCAGTCACTGAAATCACAGCGAACTACAAAGTGTGTGGGGGGGGAGGGGGGTCTGTGCTTTTATTCTGAGTAACCTCATGTTATCTTGCATCAGAGGAGAGTAACTCCCATACCGTCTATATTTGCCCAGCGCCGGCCTAGGACAGCAGGAGAGCCTCCTGTGCCATAACGGTCCTCTTGGGTTTATTCTGTAAGCAAGCGAAGCAGCAAATTCCATCCAACTCCAAAAGAATGAAGGAGATGTTCTAGACTTTGTTTACTTTCATATAATGCTTCTTTGTAAAAGTTTGTAGCAATGTAGTTCTCCACTTCCCATCGTGTTGGCTGGTGGTTCTGCATGCACCGGTCACCTCCAGATAAGCAGGCAATGTATATGTAAGGACAGGTTGTAGGTGTGTCACGGCACAGCCGCCTTCTGCCATTCATACCATTTCCTTGTGGCAGGAGTTTGAAAGTCAGTAATGCAAAGAGTTAATGTCTTTTCGCCTTTAAAACCATGTAAATGTACCACCGGCCTGTCCGACAAGCCCTATGTATGACGGTGACTCCATGTCCATGAATTTTGCTCCGGTTACATTTGGAGATGCGCAAATTTCATTCCTGGAGTAAAGTCTGTCTCGGTAAAGAAACAGATTTCATCCTGAGCAGGACGAGTATCTGAACGTGACACCGGATTAGGAGCAGGACGAGTATCTGAACGTGACACCGGATTAGGAGCAGGACGAGTATCTGAACGTGACACCGGATTAGGAGCAGGACGAGTATCTGAACGTGACACCGGATTAGGAGCAGGACGAGTATCTGAACGTGACACCGGATTAGGACGAGTATCTGAACGTGAAACCGGATTAGGAGCAGGACGAGTAGCTGAACGTGAAACCGGATTAGGAGCAGGACGAGTATCTGAACGTGACACCGGATTAGGAGCAGGACGAGTATCTGAACGTGACACCGGATTAGGAGCAGGACGAGTATCTGAACGTGACACCGGATTAGGACGAGTATCTGAACGTGAATCCGGATTAGGAGCAGGATGAGTATCTGAACGTGAAACCGGATTAGGAGCAGGACGAGTAGCTGAACGTGAAACCGGATTAGGAGCAGGACGAGTAGCTGAACGTGAAACCGGATTAGGAGCAGGACGAGTATCTGAACGTGACACCGGATTAGGATGAGTATCTGAACGTGAAACCGGATTAGGAGCAGGACGAGTATCTGAACGTGACACCGGATTAGGACGAGTATCTGAATGTGAAACCGGATTAGGAGCAGGACGAGTATCTGAACGTGAAACCAGATTAGGAGCAGGACGAGTAGCTGACCGTGAAACCGGATTAGGAGCAGGACGAGTAGCTGAACGTGAAACCGGATTAGGAGCAGGACGAGTAGCTGAACGTGACACCGGATTAGGAGCAGGACGAGTAGCTGACCGTGAAACCGGATTAGGAGCAGGACGAGTAGCTGAACGTGAGACCGGATTAGGAGCAGGACGAGTAGCTGAACGTGACACCGGATTAGGAGCAGGACGAGTAGCTGAATGTGACACCGGATTAGGAGCAGGACGAGTAGCTGAACGTGACACCGGATTAGGAGCAGAACGAGTATCTGAACGTGACACCGGATTAGGACGAGTATCTGAACGTGAAACCGGATTAGGAGCAGGACGAGTATCTGAACGTGAAACCGGATTAGGAGCAGGACGAGTAGCTGAACGTGAAACCGGATTAGGAGCAGGACGAGTATCTGAACGTGAAACCGGATTAGGAGCAGGACGAGTATCTGAACGTGACACCGGATTAGGAGCAGGACGAGTATCTGAACGTGAAACCGGATTAGGAGCAGGACGAGTATCAGAACGTGAAACCCGATTAGGAGCAGGACGAGTATCTGAACGTGACACCGGATTAGGATGAGTATCTGAACGTGAAACCGGATTAGGAGCAGGACGAGTATCTGAACGTGACACCGGATTAGGACGAGTATCTGAATGTGAAACCGGATTAGGAGCAGGACGAGTATCTGAACGTGAAACCGGATTAGGAGCAGGACGAGTATCTGAACGTGAAACCAGATTAGGAGCAGGACGAGTAGCTGACCGTGAAACCGGATTAGGAGCAGGACGAGTAGCTGAACGTGAAACCGGATTAGGAGCAGGACGAATAGCTGAACGTGACACCGATTAGGAGCAGGACGAGTATCTGAACGTGACACCGGATTAGGAGCAGGACGAGTATCTGAACGTGAAACCAGATTAGGAGCAGGACGAGTAGCTGACCGTGAAACCGGATTAGGAGCAGGACGAGTAGCTGAACGTGAAACCGGATTAGGAGCAGGACGAATAGCTGAACGTGACACCGGATTAGGAGCAGGACGAGTATCTGAACGTGACACCGGATTAGGAGCAGGACGAGTATCTGAACGTGAAACCAGATTAGGAGCAGGATGAGTAGCTGAACGTGACACCGGATTAGGAGCAGGATGAGTAGCTGAACGTGACACCGGATTAGGAGCAGGACGAGTATCTGAACGTGACACCGGATTAGGACGAGTATCTGAAGTGATTCCCCAGGTAACCGACCCAAGCACAATCCTAAATATAAAAGAAGGCAATCCTCTTACAAGATGTTTTGGCATGTACGGTTCCCATTTGTTCTTTGGAAATCTGTTAAACGTGTGGCAGGGTGCCCATAGACAGGGCATGACCTGCAGGGACATCCTGGTCTATGCCTGATCCTCGGGTACCATGTTATGGCTCCGTGCCTCATCATACCCCGGGTTTAGTTGATTTTTTTATTGGTGCACAGCATGTGGCGTGCGGAAGCTGTGGAAATGGAATCAGATGTAGAAGTAAATTGAATCCTGTTTATTAAGGATCCACATAAAGGTGCTCACGCACCTCACAGAGCCTCCTCCATCTCCTCACATCACCAGAACGTGAGCACATCGATGTTCTTCAAATCTGCGTGAAAACCTTCAGCCGCGTCTCTCCAGCCACATATAAAGTGAGACCCTTAACGAAACAAATGGCTCTGAAGAGCCTCCGATCTAGAAGCACGTTCTTCTGGAATATCCAGACCTCCTCCAGAAAGTGGCTTCATTACTAGTGGAGGCACATGAAAAGCAGCCTGTGTTGCCTCTTTATACCCGCTTACTGCTTCCCAGTGTCCCAAACCCTTCCATCATGCCCGGCAAAGACGGCAGACGCCTGCTTTTAAGATCTGTCCGTCCCTCCGAGTTATCGCTCCAGCAGTGACCACCATTATTTTGTAGTATTATTAGCACCAGAAAGCTAATGATGGGCTGGAGAGCTTACACTCTAGATGGACTTGAGACACATGATAAGGATTAGAAAATGGCTTCTTAACGGTTCCCACAAATGTCTCCAACCGGGTATAACGTCTCCACCTGGGGATGACTCTGCAACCGGGTATAACATCTCCACCTGGGAATGACCCCATCTGCTGGAAATGATCCCTCCGCTGGGAATGACCCCCTCTGCTGGGAATGACCCCCCTCCTACACTGGGAATGACCCCCTCTGCTGGGAATGACCCCCCTCCTACACTGGGAATGACCCCCTCTGCTGGGAATGACCCCCCTCCTACACTGGGAATGACCCCCTCTGCTGGGAATGACCCCCCTCCTACACTGGGAATGACCCCCCTCCTACACTGGGAATGACCCCCCTCCTTTCACTGGGAATGACCCCCCTCCTTTCACTGGGAATGACCCCCCTCCTACACTGGGAATGACCCCCTCTGCTGGGAATGACCCCCCTCCTTTCACTGGGAATGACCCCCCTCCGTTCACTGGGAATGACCCCCCTCCTTTCACTGGGAATGACCCCCCTCCGTTCACTGGAATGACCCCCCTCCTTTCACTGGGAATGCCCCCTCCTACACTGGGAATGACCCCCCTCCTTTCACTGGGAATGACCCCCCTCCTACACTGGGAATGACCCCCCTCCTTTCACTGGGAATGACCCCCTCCGTCACTGGGAATGACCCCCCCTCCTACACTGGGAATGACCCCCCCCTCCTACACTGGGAATGACCCCCCCCCTCCACCCGGAGGATGAGCCGGGGACTTGACATGTTATATTTATTAATGGGGTTTTTTGGGCTGGGGAAAACGTTAGCCAAACCTTTAGAGACGAGAAGGATCACTTTATCTGTAACGAGAAACTGGGGGGCATTAAAATCCGAGAAATCCGCAGAAGCTCCTTTGTGTTTCCATGGCGATTACTCACTTTGCTTTAGGAATTCCTATTCTTCCTCCATTATCTCCGACATTTTAATTTCATCTCGAGGAAGCAAACCGTGCGTTTATATAAACCCCAGAGCATCATGGGTATGGAATACCGAATTAAGGGGAGGGGCAGCCTCTGACGTCCCATGAGGACAAGGCGTCCTCCCATCCCCCTCTGTACATATGGGACGTATTAATAAGGAATAATCCATGTTAAAGCTGCGTCTCTACTCGAGGGTCTCTTGTAGAGGTAGCTTGTCCTCGAGGGGTTAAAACCTATACATGATGTGAATGTCTTCACATTTGTACTTTAGGCCGCAGTAATTTTTATTATTTATTGGGTTTGAGTATTTTTCATTTAAAAGGCTATTCATGTCTTACATTAACGGGGGGGGGGGGAGCGTCAGCACGAGTTGCCATAGTATAGTTACAGTAACATTAGTGCCTCGGTGTTAAGTATATATTGTACAGGACATCTAATATAGGGCAGAGCCAAGTGGCCGGGGACCAAGCTAAACCCCGGCCGGCTGACACATACATTCCTGCTGTCGCTGGCAGCGCATGTTGACCAGGGGCAGCGCATGTTGGCCGGGAGCAGCGCATGTTGGCCGGGGGCAGCGCATGTTGGCCGGGAGCAGCGCATGTTTACCAGGGGCAGCGCATGTTGGCCGGGGGCAGCGCATGTTGGCCGGGAGCAGCGCATGTTGGCCGGGAGCAGCGCATGTTGGCCGGGGGCAGCGCATGTTGGCCGGGAGCAGCGCATGTTTACCAGGGGCAGCGCATGTTGGCCGGGGGCAGCGCATGTTGGCCGGGGGCAGCGCATGTTGACCAGGGGCAGCGCATGTTGACCAGGGGCAGCGCATGTTGACCAGGGGCAGCGCATGTTGACCGGGGGCAGCGCATGTTGACCGGGGGCAGCGCATGTTGGCCGGGGGCAGCGCATGTTGACCAGGGGCAGCGCATGTTGACCGGGGGCAGCGCATGTTGGCCGGGGGCAGCGCATGTTGACCAGGGGCAGCGCATGTTGGCCGGGGGCAGCGCATGTTGGCTGGGGGCAGCGTATGTTGGCCGGGGGCAGCGCCCGTGCCATGCGGGGTGAGCAGAATGGGGGCAGGTGCCATGGGAATAAGCAGAATTGGGGCAGGTGTCATGGGGGTGAGCGGGACAGGGTGCAGGTTCCATGGGGATTAGTGGGACGGGGGCAGGTACTATAGGGATTAGTGGGACGGGGCAGGTACCATGGGGATTAGTGGGACGGGGCAGGTACCATGGGGATTAGTGGGACGGGGGCAAGTACCATGGGGATTAGTGGGACGGGGCAGGTACCATGGGGAATAGTGGGACGGGGGCAGGTTTCATGGGGATTAGTGGGACGGGGCAGGTACCATGGGGATTAGTGGGACGGGGGCAAGTACCATGGGGATTAGTTGGACGGGGGCAGGTACCATGGGGATTAGTGGGACGGGGCAGGTACCATGGGGATTAGTGGGATGGGGGCAGGTTTCATGGGGATTAGTGGGACGGGGCAGGTACCATGGGGATTAGTGGGACGGGGGCAGGTACCATGGGGATTAGTGGGACGGGGCAGGTGCCATGGGGATTAGTGGGACGGGGGCAGGTTTCATGGGGATTAGTGGGACTGGGCAGGTGCCATGGGGATTAGTGGGACGGGGGCAGGTACTATGGGGATTAGTGGGACGGGGGCAGGTGCCATGGGGATTAGTGGGACGGGGGCAGGTACTATGGGGATTAGTGGGACGGGGCAGGTGCCATGTGGGTGAGCAAGATGAGAGAGAGGTATAATTGTTGATGAGAAGGAAAGGCTAGAGAAATAAGGGGTGATGAGAGGGATGGGATAGAGGTGCAATGGGGCATGTTGTTTTATGGGTGTTTAAACATAGCTCTGTTTTTGTGCTGGTTTAATAAATACTTTGTTCCTCTCCGTAGGATGAAGCCACGCAGCCTCTGAACCTGTCCTCCCGACCGAAGACAGCTGAGCCCATGAAATCCCCCACATCCCCGACACAAAACCTCTTCCTGCCCAGTAAAACCAGTCCTGTCAGTCTGTCCAACAGGAGTGGCATTCCCAGCCCTATCAGTGGAAAAGGATCCTCTCTAGGTAAACGGGGAAATGCTCAATTCTATTGCTTTTTGAACCATTTTTGTACATATATAAATATATAAAGCCTAAGGACATTCATGTGCTGAATGAAAAGGCCACCCTGGGATAGACTCGTCCTCCTGAAACTCTCCAGGCCAGCACTGCTTGATGGGTGAATTTTACAAACGGCGTATTAAATGCTCCATCAGGGGCACCTGGGGGATCCATCAGCAGGTTTGCTTAAACATTCACATGATCAATGATCACAACTTCAATAATTCAATCTTCCAAATGGAACACAAAATATTAGAGGTGCGCATTCGTTTCGTAACAAATCGCAATCCGTTTGTAAATTCGTTAATTTGTATTTCAGAAGAACTACAGAAATAACAAATTGTTTGATCCGAATCAAAACGAAACGGTACATAACTAATTTGATTTGTTATACAGTTTCACAAGAGAACCATTGATTAATTGATTCCTGATCAGGGTTTGATACATTGGGGTTTTATTTAGTGATCCGAAATTTAAGTCTATAGCCGATATCAAATCGATCCCAACTTACATTGCATACAAGTCAGTACCAAAGCAAACGACATTATGAAATGAATCTGATTTGTTTGACTGTTTCACAAAGCACCCTGTAAATTGGCCTGTGGTGCTGAATCTGTTGTCAGCACCACAGGCCAATGGACAGCTCAATATTTGACCCTAGCTTGACTTTCAACAGCAGGATTTGACTTATTGGGGCTTTATTTACTGATCCGAAATTCGAATCAATATCGAATCGATCCCAAATTACAATGTTTTTTTGTTTTTTAAGTGATCCGAGATACCAAACGAAACTAAACAAATTTTTCAGTCGTACAAACCTCTATAAAATATCCTCCATGGAAACTCATCCAAGAGGGCATATATGCAAGATATTTGCCATAAAAGGTGTATGGGGGTCCGGGTAGTGCCCTGGGGGACAGGAAACCAGGACAAAAAGTTTTAAAAAAAAGTTTTCCATGAAATAAGTGAGTTTTCCATGAAATAAAGGTTAAGAATAAAAACGAAAAATTTCTTCAAATATCGTGCCTAGGAGGTCCCCATAACCTGCCCGTGAAGTGGCGGATTTGTAGGATGTATAGAAACCTTTAAAAGCAAAAAAATGACGTTTCAAATTACGGTAAATGTTTTTACTTTAATCTATTCATAAACAACTGCTTGGGGTGGCAGCCTGTATGAGAAGACTAGCCTTTTTAGGACACGCAGAACAAGTTTAGCAATTTTTTTTTGGGCTAAATTATGGTGAAACTTATGAAGGCTTTGAATGAAAGTAACAATAGGTGCTTTAAAATTGGGCCTTTAGTGTCGGCAACAGTGCCGTCACACAGTAACCCCTCTGTGGTATTGTGGAAGAGTGCAGGGTTGGACCCTGCGGAAATATTAAAATGATATGAATCTGGTATAGGCATCAGTGCACCCAAATATTTTGCCTTTGGTGGCAGCAAGTGCCTTCACACCGTAACCCCTTTGTGGTATTGTGGAAGAGTGCAGCAGTGGAGGTTTTGGTAATGCAGAATAGATCCCCTATCTATTCAGTTACATCAGCAGCTATAACAAAACCGTGTCAGCAATGTTTAGGCACTTGTACTGTGCTACTGTATATGGTGAGAATCGGCACACACCAGTAGCACCAGGAAGCAAACAGAACAGGCAGGGAATACACAGAGAGAATAGTCAAATGGCAGGCAAAGTCGGCAACAGATCGGGTCCTCAGAACAAGCAGGGTCAGTAACAAGTATACAAACTGATTCGGTAAGCTAGCGATGCGGGAATAAAGGCTGAGACACACTGAGCGTGTAGCGATGCACAGCGTAGCAAAGTGAAGAGAAACAAACATTTTGCAGACTTGACTTCACTCCGCTCCGCCTCGCAGCGTGTCTACACTGCATTACGTTTGCTTCTCACCGCACTGGACAGGAATCCTCTAAACTAAATAAAAATGTACACACAAAACTGTTTTATTTTCACAAAGCACATGTTATATAGGCAAAAAAAGTTTCTACTCAATAAAATACATCAAAAATTACTGTTAATTTAATAGGAATAGCATAAAAATATTAAAAAAGGTAACCCCTGATCATACATATTATAGTGACACGGAGCGCCGTGTATAGAGTAGGGATGCATTGATACCACCAGGGCCGGCGCTAGTGTAAGGCGGCAGAGGCGGCCGCCTTACTGTCCTGGCTTGCTGTCAGTGTGAGGGGCGGAAAAATTCTGTTTTTAAAATAGCGGAAGCAGAGCTATGAATGATCTTCAGATATCAAGCAGGGGCCCAGCCGCGCACTCTCAAAGCAATGCAGTGTGCCAGCCTCAGTCCCACATTCTAAACATGAGCAGGCACACTGCATAATTTGGCACCGCCCCCTCACGTGACACGCATAGCCGGGGCACGCAGCAGCAGAAAAGCCTGGAGGACAAACCCCAAAGCTTAGGGTGAGACCCTGCAGCAGAGTCAGCCTGCGTGCTTCCACTGTAATGTGAAGGAGGACCGGGCAGAGAGGGAGGGGAGGGGGTGTGTAATGTTCTGCCCGGGTGTGTGTAATGTTCTGCTCGGGGGGGGAGTTTTGCTGGGGGGTGTAATGTTTTGCTGGGAGGGGTAATGTTCTGCTGGGGGTGTTATGTTCTGCTGGGGGTGTAATGTTCTGCTGGGGTGTGTGTAATGTTCTGCTGGGTGTGTGTCTGTCTGTGTGTGATGTTCTGCTGGGGGGGTTTTGAGTAAACTGATATTGGTACATTACTGTGAGGTTTATTGCTGTAGAGCTCTGTGATACGCTCATACACCCCGCACATTACTGTGAGTTTTATTGCTGTGGAGCTCTGTCATACGCTCATACACCCCGCCCATTACTGTGAGTTTTATTGCTGTGGAGCTCTGTGATACGCTATATGAAATGAATTTAAGGGGGGGGGGGGTTAAAGTAATTAATTAAAGGGGAAAAATGAATTATGGGGGAGTGAATTGAATTAGAGGACGAGGACCCTGCTGCCAGTCTGCTTCTGGAGACCTGGAGTCAGACAGTGGACCACAGCAACAGAGTGAGAGTGGTAAGTAGCAGGATCACAGGGAAACACTGGGAGTGGCAGGCAGATTGAAATATGTGAGTATATTGACACAGTAAGACCAGGGGGCACCACCAGGCCACATTGCAAATTTGTGCAGTGCCTGGGGCCCCTCCTATGCCACATTGCCAAAGGAGGGGACCACACACTCTGTAGATTGGCCCTGTGGCACAGGAGGGGCAGCAGGCACAGCATAGATTGGCAATGCGTGAGGACACTAAACAATCCCGATTGGCATGGCACGGATTGGGTGGAGGGCGGCACGAAAACGCAACTTCGACTGAGTAAACAAAAATGCTTGCACCGGCCCTGGATACCACACACAGACATATACGTACAGTTGTGTTCAAACTTATTCAACCCCCACTGAAATTGAGTGTTTTGGCCAGTTTGACATTGATTTTGATCATTCAGTCATCTTGCTTACAATTAAATCAAAGAGGCACGTGTAGGTCAGACAAATATAACATAACATTTATAATGAAATAACCACAAATGTCTTTTCTGTGCTCACATCATTATCAGTTTTATTCAACCCCCAAGTGACATTCAATCTTAGTACTTAGTACAACATCCTTTTACAGTTATAACAGCTTTTAAACGTGAAGCATAGCTTGACACAAGTGTCTTGCAGCGATCTACGGGTATCTTCGCCCATTCGTCATGGGCAAAAGCCTCCAGTTCAGTCACATTCTTAGGCTTGCGCACTGCAACTGCTTTCTTTAAGTCCCACCAGAGGTTCTCAATCGGATTTAAGTCAGGTGACTGCGATGGCCACTCCAAAATGTTCCAGCCTTTAATCTGCAACCATGCTCTAGTGGACTTGGAGGTATGCTTGGGATCATTGTCCTGTTGAAAGGTCCAACGTCTCCCAAGCCTCAGGTTTGTGACGGACTGCATCACATTGTCATCGAATATCTCCTGGTACTGAAGAGAATTCATGGTACCTTGCACACGCTGAAGCTTCCCTGTACCTGCAGAAGCAAAACAGCCCCAAAGCATGATTGACCCCCCCCCCCGCCATGCTTCACAGTAGGCAAGGTGTTCTTTTCTTCATAGGCCTTGTTCTTCCTCCTCCAAACATAGCGTTGATCCATGGGCCCAAACAGTTCTAATTTTGTTTCATCAGTCCACAGAACACTATCCAAAACTTCTGTGGTTTGTCCACATGACTTTTGGCATACTGCAGTCGACTCTTCTTAATCTTTGGAGACAGCAAGGGGGTGCGCCTGGGAGTTCTGGCATGGAGACCTTCATTACGCAGTGTGCGCCGTATTGTCTGAGCTGAAACTTCAGTACCCACATCTGACAAATCTTTTCTCAGTTCCTCAGCAGTCACATGGGGACTTTTCTCCACTCTACGCTTCAGGTAGCGCACAGCAGTCGAAGTCAGCATCTTCTTTCTGCCACGACCAGCTAGCGTTTCAACAGTGCCCTTTGCCTTGAATTTGCGAATGATGCTTCCTATGGTCTCTCTTGGTATGTTTAACATCTTTGCAATCTTCTTATAGCCATTGCCCTTCCTGTGAAGAGTAATCACCTCTTCTCTTGTCTTCCTGGACCATTCTCTTGACTTCACTATGTTTGTAACCACACCAGTAAATGTCTAGAAGGAGCTGCGTATCACAGTCATTTTAAAGCTGCCTAATTGGTGCTTATTATTCTTTATTGCTGCTCTGTGACATCCACAGGTGTTTTCAATACCTGATTGAAAACACTTGAATGAACCTCTGTTCTTCAGAGTGGTAGTCTTTAAGGGGTTGAATAATTGTGTCAATGAAGAATTCACAAAAGAAACATTTACTACTGTATTACAAAACCAATTGATGTCATTTTAGTTGCATATGGTTCTTTAAAAAGTCCTTGTAGGATTTCATTCTGAATACAATTACAAATGTCACTAAATTCCCTAAAACCCTTTACAGCATTGGGGGTTGAATCATTTTGAACACAACTGTATATATCAACACGCAGACCTATATATTTATTTATTTTATTTATTTATAAAGGATTTTACCAGGAACATTGAGATTTCTTTCATTTTCAAGTATGTCCTGGGTTCAAGAACATTGAAGTGTTACAGTTACAGAAATACAAAGTAATACAATGCAAGATATTAAAAAAAACAACACAAATATACAGATTAACAGAAAATAAATATGTAGGAAATCTAGTCACTGTGTTACATGTTTGAAGGTGCATTCTGTATATAGTCACTGTGTTACATGTTTACAGGCGCATTCTGCATATAGTCACTAGGTTACATGTTTACAGGTGCATTCTGTATATAGTCACTATGTTACATGTTTACAGGCGCATTCTGTATATAGTCACTATGTTACATGTTTACAGGAGCATTCTGTATATAGTCACTGTGTTACATGTTTACAGGTGCATTCTGTATATAGTCACTGTGTTACATGTTTACAGGTGCATTCTGTATATAGTCAATGTGTTACATGTTTACAGGTGCATTCTGTATATAGTCACTATGTTACATGTTTACAGGTGCATTCTGTATATAGTCACTGTGTTACATGTTTACAGGTGCATTCTGTATATAGTCAATGTGTTACATGTTTACAGGTGCATTCTGTATATAGTCACTGTGTTACATGTTTACAGGTGCATTCTGTATTGAGGTATGTTAGTAAGGAGCTTTTGATTGACTTAAGACTGGTGGAAGATTTGATGGTGTCTGGGAGGTTATTCCATAATTGTGGTGCTCTGTAGTAAAATGAGGACCGAGCCACTGTCTTTTTGTATTGTGGTATTGCAAGTAAGGTGCTGGTCCTGGATCGGAGGTTATAGGATGAGGGAGCTGCTGGGGGAAGCAGTCTATTCAGGTAGGGTGGCAGCTTCCCAGAAATGCTCTTAAACACCAGGCTGGAAAGGTGAAGGGTGCGTTTAGACTCCAGCGATGGCCAGTTTAGCTCTTTTAACATGTCACAATGGTGGGTCATGTAGTTACATTGTAATGCAAAGCGGCAGAATGAGTTATACAATGTAGTAAGTTTCTGAAGGTGTATTTGCGGGGTGGCTGCATACACTACATCTCTGTAATCAATAGCCGGCATAAGCATTTGTTGTACAATTCTGCTTTCTTACCGTGGGGCTCAGGCAGGATTTGTTTCTGTACAGGGCACCTAGTTTGGGGTTAAGTTTGGATGAGCGTTTTTCTATGTGGGGCCAAAGGATAGATTTGGGTCTAACCACATACCTAGATATTTGAGAGAAGTGACTGTGGTCAGCGTGCCATTTGATTTTGTCCTGACACATAGATGGGGTGTTTGTAATTTGTGTAGTTTAGGTTTTGTTCCAAAGAGCATTGTTACAGTTTTGTCAGTATTTAAAAAAAGTTTGTTATCTGTGATCCACTTTTCTACCTCTGTGAATTGTTCTTGCAGCGCTGCCTCCAGCTGCGGGAGATTTGGTTTGCTGGTATAGATTACGGTGTCATCTGCGTACATGTGTACAGTTGAGGCTTTGCAGACATTGGGCAGATCATTTATGAATAATGTGAATAGCAGGGGGCCGAGTATTGAGCCTTGGGGTACTCCGCACGTGACTGGGAGGGGGAGGGAGGAGCTGCCAGAGATGGACACATGTTGCGATCGTTTGGATACATATGATTCAAACCAGGTTAGCGTGTGATCACCAATACCAGAGTTTTTAAGTTTTTGTAATAAGATGTCATAGTCTACTGTGTCAAAGGTTTTGGCAAAATCAAGGAAGATGGCTCCAGTTAAGTTTCCTTGTTCCATGCCAGCTTGGGTATCATTGCAAACTTTTAAAAGGGCGGTTGTAGTTGAGTGATTTGGACGAAAGCCGGATTGATCTGGGGTTAAGTAGTTTGAAGATTGATAATAATCACGTAATTGTGTGTACATGCATTTTTCCAAAATATTTGACATAACTGGGAGCAATGATATCAGACGTTAGTTGGATACCAAAGTACTGTCACCACTTTTATGGATAGGTACCACTCTTGCAGTCTTCCAGAGTTTGGGTATGTATCCAGTTGCCAGTGATTCATTGATGAGTGTTGCGACAGGTTTTGCAATTGCCGGGGCACTGATTTTCAGCAGCATTGCTGGGATTTGATCAGGTCCAGATTGGTATTTCATTTTTTGATTACGGAGCAGTTTAGTAACTACACTGACAGGCACTGGTCTAAAGTTGAATTTATCTGCGATATGGGGTCCCTGCACAGTTGGAGGGGCCTGACCTGTGTGTGGCCTTTCTGTAGGTGTGTCATTTGCTAGCTGAGCAATTAGGGAGGTGGCGCACCCCACAAAATAATTATTAAAGGCATTTGCAACATCTAGGGGGTGTTGCAGGGTTTGGTTGTTTACTCTGACAGCAGCCGGCTGGGAGTGGACTGGGGGTGCTTTTATGTTACTTATGATTCTCCAAAAATTTCTAGTGTTTGATAGGTTATTGTTTAGAGTTTCATTGAAGTATTGGGCTTTAGCCATTTTTGTTTTGTGCATGCATTCCGGCATTTTCGATATTCACAGTGATCATTCATGGAACCAGTACTCTTGAAATTTGACCACAGTGAATCTCTAATCTGGTACATTTGTGTAAAATCAGCTGTAACCCAGGGGAGATGAGCCCCTTTTACTTGCACTTTACGCAGCGGGGCATGGACATTCCAGACTTGCAGGAGCTCGGACTGAAAGAATTCAATAGAGATCCAAAATAGTTAGTAATAGGGTTGCACCGATACCGATACTAGTATCGGTATCGGGGCCGATACTGGGTACTGCAGGAGTACTTGGTACTCGTGCAGTACCCCCCAATATTTTTTCCGATACCGGAAGCTGGCATTGAGCCGGCTTGCCGGCATCCGAGGGGCTGCGGCAGCTGTCTGAATGCTCTATCGGCATTCGGACAGCCGCCCCTGGAGCTCTCTGAGATACTTACCTTCCTGGGTGCCGCCGGGAATGTCTCCGCGCGTGCGCTCGTTGGAAGGACCCCAGCCGCGACCACGTGGGACCATGTGATCGCGGCTGGGGTCCTTCCAACAAGCGCGTGCGCGGAAGCTTTCCCGGCGGCGCCCAGGAAGGTAAGTATAAACACACTAAGCAGTTGCAGGGCCTGTCCGAATGCAGATAGAGCATTCAGACAGGCCCTGCAGCTGCTCTCCGCTCATACTTACCTTCCTGGGCGACGCCGGGAAAGTTTCCCCGCGCACGCTCGTTGGAAGGACCCCAGCCGTGATCACATGGTCCCACGTGGTCGCGGCTGGGGTCCTTCCAATGAGCGTGCGCGCGCGGAGACATTCCCGGTGGCGCCCAGGAAGGTAAGTATCGTTGGGGGGGGGGGTCCATGAGCTGGGGGGCATACCCATGTGTGAGCTGGGGTGCATATCCATGAGCTGGGGGGCATATCCATGTGTGAGCTGGGGGGCATACCCATGAGCTGGGGGGCATACCCATGAGCTGGGGTGCATATCCATGAGCTGGGGTGCATATCCATGAGCTGGGGGGCATATCCATGTGTGAGCTGGGGGGCATATCCATGAGCTGGGGGGCATACCCATGTGAGAGCTGGGGGGCATATCCATGTGAGAGCTGGGGGGCATATCCATGAGCTGGGGACATATCCATGAGCTGGGGGGCATATCCATGAGCTGGGGGGCATATCCATGAGCTGGGGGGCATAACCACGTGTGAGCTGGGGGGCATAACCATGTGTGAGCTGGGGGGCATATCCATAAGCTGGGGGGCAATATCCATGTGTGAGCTGGGGCATATCCATGAGCTGGGGCATATCCATGTGTGAGCTGGGGCAAATCCCCATGTGTGAGCTGGGGCAAATCTCCATGTGTGAGCTGGGGCAAATCTCCATGTGTGAGCTGGGGCAAATCTCCATGTGTGAGCTGGGGCAAATCTCCATGTGTGAGCTGGGGCAATATCCATGAATATATATATATATATATATATCGGGGGGGATATATACATGTGAGCTGGGGGCATTTTTATATGGTCTGTTCTTATTGGAAAGCGTCACATGACATTGAAGAAAAGTATCGGTACTCGGTATCGGTGAGTACTTTTAAAAAGTATCGATACTCGTACTCGGTCTTAAAAAAGTGGTATCGGTGCATCCCTAGTTAGTAAAGTTCCTCCTTCGCTGCTGCTAACCCACAGAGATCACCACAAGTCTCTTCCAATGAACAAACAAAATACAATATACGTATTGGATGGCGCTTCTTATTATTTCATATGTTTTAACTTTGTCGACCACTTTAAATCATTTTCTCCTTCTTCCTTTAATCCACCACAGACCTGAAATAATGAGGGGCGGTATATGGTGTAGTATTTAAAAAAAAAATTGAATTTATTTAAAAAAAAAAAAAAAAACTCACGTTTTGTAGTGCACATACAAAATGTGCATATAAACCTTGGTCTCAAAGACCCAGACCTCCCGATATTTGTCCTCCAATTGGTCCAAGAACCGTCCACCGGTTCTACTGGCCACCTAGATGGATCTAGGGGGAAAGTCTGACAATCCTTCTGACCCACTGCAAACGCTCAACGCGTTTCGTGATAACTCACTTCATCAGGAGCGTGGCTACAAATGAAACCCCACTTCTTTTATAGGTCTCCCAACACAGTCTTCCTTCGTGAAGAATTCCGCGCATGAGCAACAGCTGTCCTGATGTCCCTAAATCACTGTTCAGCAAGGTTTGATTGCCAGCTTTCTGGACAGGGGACACCCAACAGTGTGAGCTGGAGGTAACAGCTCACACTGTTGGGTGTCCCTTGTCCAGAAAGCTGGCAATCAAATCTTTGAGACCAAGGTTTATATGCACATTTTGTATGTGCCCTACAAAATGTGAGTTTGTTTTTAAATAAATTCAATTGTGTTTTAAAATACTACACCATATACCGCCCCTCATTATTTCAGGTCTGTGGTGGATTAAAGGAAGAAGGAGAAAATGATTTAAAGTGGTCGACAAAGTTAAATCATATGAAATAATAAGAAACGCCATCCAATACGTATATTGTATTTTGAAAGTATTCAATTGCACAGTCCAAGTCTGGGATAAAGTTTAGTCTGTACCATGGGAGCTGTTTGAGATCACTTAGAAAGGACTCAAGAATACATTTCTTGAATGACCTGGTGATAATTACCTTTGGGGGAGATTTTGTGGCTTTTATTTTGCGCACACAGTACACTAGACAGTGGTCACTGAAGCTATTAGCGAGAACGCCTGCCTCCTGTATTCTAAAAGGACATGAAGAGAGAATCCAGTCCAGCAGGGTATGGTTAGGGCTGTTCATAGTAATGCGATGCAGATGTCTCGAATATAACGCGACCCTTCCAATTTTAAGGTGAATTTTTGTCACCAAAATTTAGCGGTATACTCGAGTATCTACAGTAATACACTAATCATAATTTACAGAAAAGATACTAATCGTAATATTACAGATACTACACTAATCATAATTTACAGAAAAGATACTATCTCTAACATTACTATTAGTGTTTTATCTGTTATTTTACTATTAGTATATTTTCTGTAAATTCGGACTAGTGTATTATCTGTAAATTATGATTAGTGTATTATCTGAAATTTTACTATTAGTATCTTTTCTGTAAATTATGATTAGTGTATTATCTTTATTTTTACTATTAGTATCCTTTCTGTAAATTATGATTAGTGTCTTATCTGTAAATTATGATTAGTGTATTATCTGAAATTTTACTATTCGTATATTTTCAGTAAGTTGTGGTTAGTGTATTATCGGTAATTTTGTGATTAGTAACGTTTCTGTAAATTATGTTTAGTGTATTATCTGTAATTTTACTATTAATATATGATTCATAATTTACAGAAAATATCCGTAGATACTCGAGTATAGCGCGACCCAAATATAACGCGTTGGATAGAGATTTATTATGGAAATGAGAGAATACTCAAAACTCGAATATAACACGAGGAACACAATTTTACTGTACCGGTAAACAATTAAGATCCTTCCAGGTTTTCTTAGCACAGTCAGGCTCCCCCTCAGGCCAGGGTGTTCTGCTCTAGAATGATTGCAGTTGTAACTAAGTATGAAGCCACCAGTCACTCGTCTTCTTTACTAGCAATTAGATTGCCAGCGGAGGCAAGCGAGGTGAATGATTGGCTTAAACCGAGCATGCTCTCTAGCTGTGATGGATCCCATCTCTCCCGAATCTGGGACTTCCTGAAGTGTTTGGAAGCATCAGGGAGCCCGCATTCACTACAGCGAGACATTTTTTTAACCCTTTCAATGCGGAGGACGCGCTCAGCGCGTTCTCCGCATTCCCGCTGCTGTGCGGAGGACGCGCTGAGCGCGTCATCCCATTGGGGTCAGCGTTCGGCCGGGTTCCGGTCGATCGCTGGCCCCCCCGGTGCGGGCTGACATCCACGATGTCAGCCGCGCATCCGGGACAGCAGCCGCCAGAATTAGGTGTCATCGCGGCAGCGCGATGACACCTAATTCAGGCGCCCCCCCCGCATGTGCGGAGGAGGCGCCTGAAAGGGAGGGGGGAGGTCCTTCGGACCTCTCTCCCTCCCGATCGGCGGCTCTGCGGGGGTTAACCCAGGCATCATTTGGAAGGGCACAGCCTGCCCTTCCAAATGGTGCCTGGCATTAACCCCTGGGGAGCTGGATCGCGAATCGGCGCTGAAAAGCGCCGGTTCGCGATCCTTTCCCGGAGCTGGCCGACATCTTGGATGTCGGCCAAGCCTCCGGGAACTCCCCCTGAGGACTGGCGTCATCGTGCGTAGCACGATGACGCCAGTCCTAGAGTTAACCCCTAACTGCCACCAACGGTGGAGATAGGGAGTTCCAATGAACTCCCTATCTCCCGATCCGTGGCAGTTAGGGGTTAATGTTTGGTATGGTTGGATCGGCCAGAGCATGGCCGTTCCAACAATACCAAACTTGAATGTGAAAAAAGTTTTTAGAAAAAAAAAAAAAAAATTAAAAAAAAAAATATATTTTAAAACAAAATTATAAAAAAAAAATAAACATTTTTTTTTCTTTTTTTTGGTTTGTTAGTGTAGCAATATTGTTCCCATTGCAATTATAATGTGAACAATGATGCTGCACTAACGATTTTTGTATGCGGTGCGTTTGTTAAAAATCGCGTAATTTTCCCCCCAAAAAAATGTAACGAGACCCCATCTCTAATTTTTTTAACAAGCGCACCCCATACAAAATATAACCGCAATTGCTTGCATGTTAAAATGTGAAAAAAAACACTTTACACGTTGTAAATTATTGAAAATACATATTTTATTGCATTTTTTGTTATAATATCCAGACATGACATAACGTATACATATAATAATGACATATTATGAATCTACTGAGTCTGACGGAAAGAACGATATATAATATGTCTGTGTCATATACTAAAAGCCTTCAAAACACGTTTAAACATGATGAGCAAAACCGGTAAAAATTACCTCAGCACAGAGGCGGGAAAAGCCTCAGCAGCGAAAGGGTTAAAAAACAATTTTACACGCGATGCAGATGTCGAATATAACCAAACCCCTCCAATTTTAAGGTAAATTTTTGTCAGCAAAATCTAGCAGTATACTCTTGTATCTACAGTAACTGTATTTTTACTATTAATATACTAATAATTTATAGAAAATATACTAATGGTAAAATTATAGATAATATACTAATCAAAAACTACAGATACTAATAGAAAATTACAAGATATTGTATATTACAGATAGGATGTGAATAAAAACCTACAGATACTAAACGTACATTACACATTATTATAATTTTTATTGTGTCAATAGTTTCTGCATCGGTTTACAATAACCAATGGGAATGAGACAAACTTAATACAGTAACAGAAACCAGAGCTGTAGAGGGCCCTGCTCAGGGGAGAGTACAATCTAGATAATGCACTAGTATTAATTGATCTTGCCATTTTCTATTGGTGTCTGTAGTTTTTGATTAGTAAGGTATCTGTAATTTACAATTAGCGTTTTATCTAGAGTGTAAACTGCTCTGAGCAGGGCCCTCTATACCTCTTGTTTCTGTTACTGTTTTAACTTTTTCTGATTCCCATTGGTTATTTTAAGTGTTGCAGAAACTGTTGGCGCTATAAATTATTATATGATTATTTGTATCCTGCCTGTCATTTTTCTTTAGTATCTGAAGGTTTTTATTAGTATTTTATCTGTAATTTACGATAAGTATCCTGCCTGTCATTTTCTAAGTTCGTATCTTAATCTATGATTACTATTTTATCTGTAACTAGGTGGAAAGCCTGCCCAGAGGGCAGTCTATTGTTAAGTGAGGTGTGCATGAATGTTCGCTGAAATGAAAGCACAGCAACGTCAAGGAAAGACCATTTAAAAAAAAAATCTAATAGCGGGTTGTCTGTGCTTGCAGGGGGTGTGAGCTTGTGTGCCCAACTGTTGTTGTTTTTTTTATTATTATTATTTGGAGTGTGTGATTAGGGAGCGCAATTTTCTTTTTTGGTTTAGTTATTTAGTAGTGGTTGCTCAGTGCTCCGGGTGCTTTGTGCTCTGTGCTGGGGTAGGTCTGTGCTCAGCGGTTGCTCGGAGGTTCAGAAGCTCATGGGACCCCTTAGATTGTAAAATCCTGGGACCCCTTGGATTGAAACTCATGGTGGAACCCCTTGGATTGTAAACTCATGGGACCCCTTGGATTGTAAACGCATGGGACCCCTTGGATTGTAAACTCATGGGACCCCTTGGATTGTAAACTCATGGGACCCCTTGGATTGTAAACTCATGGGACCCCTTGGATTGTAAACTCCTTTGACCCCTTGGATTGTAAACTCCTTTGACCCCTTGGATTGTAAACTTGTGGGATCCCTTGGATTGTAAACTCATGGGACCCCTTGGATTGTAAACTCCTTTGACCCCTTGGATTGTAAACTCCTTTGACCCCTTGGATTGTAAACTTGTGGGATCCCTTGGATTGTAAACTTGTGGGATCCCTTGGATTGTAAACTCATGGGATAGATTGTAAACTCATGGGACCCCTTAGATTGTAAAGTCCTGGGACCCCTTGGATTGTAAGAACATGGGACCCCTTTGATGGTAAGCTCATGGGACCCCTTTGATTGTAAGCTCATGGGACCCCTTGGATTGTAAACTCATGGAACCCCTTGGATTGTAAACTCATGGGATAGATTGAAAGCTCATGGGACCCCTTAGATTATAAACTCATGGGATGGATTGTAAACTCATGGGACCATTTAGATTGTAAGCTCATGGGACCCCTTAGATTGTAAAATCATGGGATAGATTGTAAAATCATGGGTCCCCTTAGATTGCAAGCTCATGGGATAGATTGTAAGCTCATGGAACCCCTTAGATTGTAAGCTCATGGGATAGATTGTAAGCTCATGGGATAGATTGTAAGCTCATGGGACCACTTAGATTGTAAACTCTGGTCCCTCTCCCAGATAGGCTCTGGTCCCTCTCCCAGACAGGCGTGCTGGCCGGGCTGTGGGCAGAGCTGCTGCTCCCTCTGAGCAGATCCTCTCCTGCAGACAGCCCGGAGGGAGGGTGTGAGCGCGCGGGAAGGGTGGGCTACGTGGCGGCGGGGATGAGTGTGCAGTGACAGCGCTCAGGGAGGGCACTGACCGAGCAGCCCTGGGAGTGAGGAGGGGATGACAGCGGCTGTTTGATGCACGCGCAGCCAGCAGTACGCTGGTTGCGCGTGCATTTGATACTCTGCCGTATTACTGTTTGACTGTTGGATGCGCGTGCAGTCAACCGCCACTGGTTGCGCGTGCATGCGCAGAGGCAGCGTGGCGACGGACACGCTGCCTCTTACTCTTTTATTATATAGGATTCTTGTTTTTTAGCTACCAATTGTAAATTAGTTAATATATGTATTTTATTATTAATATAATATTTGTAATTTATGATTGGTATCTTTTCTGTTATTTACAATTCGTATCCTCCCTATATTTTATAATTAGTATCTTAATTAGGGCTGCAACTAACGATTATTGTAATAATCAATTAGTTGGACGATTATTTTTTCGATTAATCGATTCATCGGAGGATTTAAAAGATTGTATTGTTTGTTACGTAAAAGGAACACTGTAAAAATCAACCCCGCCCTCCTTTTCTCCCCTTTTTTCTTTAGCAATTGTGAAGTGTATGTAACTGTTGTATGTACGTACGCAAGTTGTATATCTTTTGTAACCTGTTGCGTAACATGATTAGGTCTTTCCAATGATACCAAACATGACCCTGTAACGGACCGGGAGATACGGGGATCCAAAGGACCCCCTAGCTTCACTTGGCAGCTAGGAGGTTAACCGGCTGACTGACATCATCGCACATACGGTGATGATGTCAGCGGGTGGTGGGTGACCCGGAGGCTTGGCTGACATCCAAGATGTCAGCCACTTCTGGGTTCGAATCGCGACCCGGCACCTACGGGATTTAAAATTAGTATCTCCCTCCCTATATTTTATTATTAGTATCTTTATGATTAGTATCTTATCTGTAATTTAAGATTAGTATCTCCCTCCCTATATTTTATTATTAGTATCTTTATGATTAGTATCTTATCTGTAATTTAAGATTAGTATCTTCCTCCCTATATTTTATTATTAGTATCTTTATGATTAGTATCTTATCTGTAATTTAAGATTAGTATCTCCTCCCTATATTTTATTATTAGTATCTTTATGATTAGTATCTTATCTGTAATTAAGATTAGTATCTCCTCCCTATATTTTATTATTAGTATCTTATGATTAGTATTTTATCTGTAATTTAGATTAGTATCTTCCTCCTATATTTTATGATTAGTATCTTATCTGTAATTTAAGATTAGTATCTTCCTCCCTATATTTTATTACTAGTATCTTTATGATTAGTATATTATCTGTATTTTAAGATTAGTATCTTCCTCCCTTATTTTATTATTAGTATCTTTATGATTAGTATCTTATCTGTAATTTAAGATTAGTATCGTCCTCCCTATATTTTATGATTAGTATCTTATCTGTAATTTAAGATTAGTATCTTCCTCCCTATATTTTATTATTAGTATCTTTATGATTAGTATCTTATCTGTAATTTAAGATTAGTATCTTCCTCCCTATATTTTATTATTAGTATCTTTATGATTAGTATCTTATCTGTAATTTAAGATTAGTATCTTCCTCCCTATATTTTATTATTAGTATCTTTTATGATAGTATCTTATCTGTAATTAAGATTAGTATCTTCCTCCTATATTTTATTATTAGTATCTTATCTGTAATTTAAGATTAGTATCTTATCTGTATTTAAGATTAGTATCTTCTCCCTATATTTTATTATTATTATCTTTATGATTAGTATCTTATCTGTAATTTAAGATTAGTATCTCCTCCCTATATTTATTATTAGTATCTTATGATTAGTATCTTATCTGTAATTTAAGATTAGTATCTTCCTCCTATATTTTTATTATAGTATCTTTATGATTAGTATTTTATCTGTAATTTAAGATTAGTATCTTCCTCCCTATATATTTTATTATTAGTATCTTTATGATTAGTATCTTATCTGTAATTTAAGGTTAGTATCTTCCTCCCTATATTTTATTATTAGTATCTTTATGATTAGTATCTTCCTCCCTATATTTTATTATTAGTATCTTTATGATTAGTATCTTATCTGTAATTTAGGATTAGTATCTTATCTGTAATTTAAGATTAGTATCTTCCTCCCTTTATTTTATTATTAGTATCTTTATGATTAGTATATTATCTGTAATTTAAGATTAGTATTTTCCTCCCTATATTTTCTTACTAGTATCTTTATGATTAGTATCTTATCTGTAATTTAAGGTTAGTATCTTCCTCCCTATATTTTATTATTATTATCTTTATGATTAGTATCTTATCTGTAATTTAAGATTAGTATCTTCCTCCCTATATTTTATTATTAGTATCTTTATGATTAGTATCTTATCTGTAATTTAAGATTAGTATCTCCTCCCTATATTTTTATTAGTATCTTTATGATTAGTATCTTATCTGTAATTTAAGATTAGTATCTTCCTCCTATATTTTATTATTAGTATCTTTATGATTAGTATATTATCTGTAATTTAATTAGTATCTTCCTCCCTATATTTTATTATTATAGTATCTTTATGATTAGTATCTTATCTGTAATTTAAGATTAGTATCTTCCTCCCTATATTTTATTATTAGTATCTTTATGATTAGTATCTTATCTGTAATTTAAGATTAGTATCTTCCTCCCTATATTTATTATTTGTATCTTTATGATTAGTATCTTATCTGTAATTTAAGATTAGTATCTTCCTCCCTATATTTTATTATTAGTATCTTTATGATTAGTATCTTATCTGTAATTTAAGATTAGTATCTTCCTCCCTATATTTTATTATTTGTATCTTTATGATTAGTATCTTATCTGTAATTTAAGATTAGTATCTTCTTCCCTATATTTTATTATTAGTATCTTTATGATTAGTATCTTATCTGTAATTTAAGATTAGTATCTTCCTCCCTATATTTTATTATTAGTATCTTTATGATTAGTATCTTATCTGTAATTTAAGATTAGTATCTTCTTCCCTATATTTTATTATTAGTATCTTTATGATTAGTATATTATCTGTAATTTAAGATTAGTATATTCCTCCCTATATTTTATTATTAGTATCTTTATGATTAGTATCTTATCTGTAATATAAGATTAGTATCTTCCTCCCTATATTTTATTATTAGTATCTTATCTGTAATTTAAGATTAGTATCTTGTCTGTAATTTAAGATTAGTATCTTATCTGTAATTTAAGATTAGTATCTTCCTCCCTATATTTTATTATTAGTATCTTTATGATTAGTATCTTGTCTGTAATTTAAGATTAGTATCTTCCTCCCTATATTTTATTATTAGTATCTTTATGATTAGTATCTGTCTGTAATTTAAGATTAGTATCTTCCTCCCTATATTTATTATTAGTATCTTTATGATTAGTATATTATCTGTAATTTAAGATTAGTATCTTCCTCCCTATATTTTATTATTAGTATCTTTATGATTAGTATCTTATCTGTAATTTAAGATTAGTATCTTCCTCCCTATATTTTATTATTAGTATCTTTATGATTAGTATCTTATCTGTAATTTAAGATTAGTATCTTCCTCCCTATATTTTATTATTAGTATCTTATCTGTAATTTAAGATTAGTATCTTGTCTGTAATTTAGATTAGTATCTTCCTCCCTATATTTTATTATTTGTATCTTTATGATTAGTATCTTATCTGTAATTTAAGATTAGTATCTTCCTCCCTATATTTTATTATTAATATCTTTATGATTAGTATCTTATCTGTAATTTAAGGTTAGTATCTTCCTCCCTATATTTTATTACTAGGATCTTTATGATTAGTATCTTATCTGTAATTTAAGATTAGTATCTTGTCTGTAATTTAAGATTAGTATCTTCCTCCCTATATTTTATTATTTGTATCTTTATGATTAGTATCTTATCTGTAATTTAAGATTAGTATCTTCCTCCCTATATTTTATTATTAGTATCTTTATGATTAGTATCTTATCTGTAATTTAAGATTAGTATCTTCCTCCCTATATTTTATTATTAGTATCTTTATGATTAGTATTTTATCTGTAATTTAAGATTAGTATCTTCCTCCCTATATTTTATTATTAGTATCTTTATGATTAGTATCTTATCTGTAATTTAAGATTAGTATCTTCTTCCCTATATTTATTATTAGTATCTTTATGATTAGTATCTTATCTGTAATTTAGATTAGTATCTTCCTCCCTATATTTTATTATTAGTATCTTTATGATTAGTATCTTATCTGTAATTTAAGATTAGTATCTTCCTCCCTATATTTTATTATTAGTATCTTTATGATTAGTATCTTATCTGTATTTTAAGATTAGTATCTTCCTCCCTATATTTTATTATTAGTATCTTTATGATTAGTATCTTATCTGTAATTTAAGATTAGTATCTTCCTCCCTATATTTTATTATTAGTATCTTTATGATTAGTATTTTATCTGTAATTTAAGATTAGTATCTTCCTCCCTATATTTTATTATTTGTATCTTTATGATTAGTATTTTATCTGTAATTTAAGATTAGTATATTCCTCCCTATATTTTATTATTAGTATCTTTATGATTAGTATCTTATCTGTAATTTAAGATTAGTATCTTCCTCCCTATATTTTATTATTAGTATCTTTATGATTAGTATTTTATCTGTAATTTAAGATTAGTATCTTCCTCCCTATATTTTATTATTAGTATCTTATCTGTAATTTAAGATTAGTATCTTCCTCCCTATATTTTATTATTAGTATCTTTATGATTAGTATCTTTTGTCTGTAATTTAAGATTAGTATCTTCCTCCCTATATTTTATTATTAGTATCTTTATGATTAGTATTTTATCTGTAATTTAAGATTAGTATCTTCCTCCCTATATTTTTATATTGTATCTTTATGATTAGTATTTTATCTGTAATTTAAGATTAGTATCTTCCTCCCTATATTTTTTTATTAGTATCTTTATGATTAGTATCTTATCTGTAATTTAAGATTAGTATATTCCTCCCTATATTTATTATTAGTTCTTATGATTAGTATATTATTATCTGTATTTAAGATTAGTATCTTCCTCCCTATATTTTATTATTAGTATCTTTATGATTAGTATCTTATCTGTAATTTAAGATTAGTATCTTCCCTATATATTTTATTACTAGTATCTTTATGATTAGTATCTTATCTGTAATTTAAGATTAGTATCTCCTCCCTATTTTTATATTATTAGTATCTTTATGATTAGTATCTTATCTGTAATTTAAGATTAGTATCTTCCTCCCTTATATTTTTATTATTAGTATCTTTATGATTAGTATCTTATCTGTAATTTAAGATTAGTATCTTCCTCCCTATATTTTATTATTAGTATCTTTATGATTAGTATCTTATCTGTAATTTAAGATTAGTATCTTCCTCCCTATATTTTATTATTAGTATCTTTATGATTAGTATCTTATCTGTAATTTAAGATTAGTATCTTCCTCCCTATATTTTATTATTAATATAGTTACGATTAGTATCTTGTCTGTAATTTAAGATTAGTATCTTCCTCCCTATATTTTATTATTAATATAGTTACGATTAGTATCTTGTCTGTAATTTAAGATTAGTATCTTCCTCCCTATATTTTATTATTAGTATCTTTATGATTAGTATCTTATCTGTAATTTAAGATTAGTATCTTCCTCCCTATATTTTATTATTAGTATCTTTATGATTAGTATCTTATCTGTAATTTAAGATTAGTATCTTCCTCCCTATATTTTATTATTAGTATCTTTATGATTAGTATCTTATCTGTAATTTAAGATTAGTATCTTTCTCCTATATTTTATTATTAGTATCTTTATGATTAGTATCTTATCTGTAATTTAAGATTAGTATCTTCCTCCCTATATTTTATTATTAGTATCTTTATGATTAGTATCTTATCTGTAATTTAAGATTAGTATCTTCCTCCCTATATTTTATTATTAGTATCTTTATGATTAGTATATTATCTGTATTTTAAGATTAGTATCTTCCTCCCTATATTTTATTATTAGTATCTTATCTGTAATTTAAGATTAGTATCTTCCTCCCTATTTATTATTATTAGTATCTTTATGATTAGTATCTTATCTGTAATTTAAGATTAGTATCTTCCTCCCTATATTTTATTATTATTAGCTTTATGATTAGTATCTTATCTGTAATTTAAGATTAGTCCTATCCTCCCTATATTATATTATATCTATCTGTAATTTAGATTAAATCTTCCTCCCTATATTTTATTATTAGTATCTTTATGATTAGTATCTTATCTGTAATTTAAGATTAGTATCTTCCTCCCTATATTTTATTATTAGTATCTTTATGATTAGTATCTTATCTGTAATTTAACATTAGTATCTTCCTCCCTATATTTTATTATTAGTATCTTTATGATTAGTATCTTATCTGTAATTTAAGATTAGTATCTTCCTCCCTATATTTTATTATTAGTATCTTTATGATTAGTATCTTATCTGTAATTTAAGATTAGTATCTTCCTCCCTATATTTTATTATTAGTATCTTTATGATTAGTATCTTATCTGTAATATAAGATTAGTATCTTCCTCCCTATATTTTATTATTAGTACCTTTATGATTAGTATATTATCTGTAATTTAAGATTAGTATCTTCCTCCCTATATTTTCTTACTAGTATCTTTATGATTAGTATCTTATCTGTAATATAAGATTAGTATCTTCCTCCCTATATTTTATTATTAGTATCTTTATGATTAGTATCTTATCTGTAATTTAAGATTAGTATCTTCCTCCCTTTATTTTATTATTAGTATCTTTATGATTAGTATCTTATCTGTAATTTAAGATTAGTATCTTCCTCCCTATATTTTATTATTAGTATCTTTATGATTAGTATCTTATCTGTAATTTAAGATTAGTATCTTCCTCCCTATATTTTATTATTAGTATCTTTATGATTAGTATATTATCTGTAATTTAAGATTAGTATCTTCTTCCCTATATTTTATTATTAGTATCTTTATGATTAGTATCTTATCTGTAATTTAAGATTAGTATTTTCCTCCCTATATTTTATTATTAGTATCTTTATGATTAGTATCTTTCTGTAATTTAAGATTAGTATCTTCCTCCCTATATTTATTATTAGTATCTTTATGATTAGTATCTTATCTGTAATTTAAGATTAGTATTTTCCTCCCTATATTTTATTATTAGTATCTTTATGATTAGTATCTTGTCTGTAATTTAAGATTAGTATCTTCCTCCCTATATTTTATTATTAGTATCTTTATGATTAGTATCTTATCTGTAATTTAAGATTAGTATCTTCCTCCCTATATTTTATTATTAGTATCTTTATGATTAGTATCTTATCTGTAATTTAAGATTAGTATCTTCCTCCCTATATTTATTATTAGTATCTTTATGATTAGTATCTTATCTGTAATTTAAGATTAGTATCTTCCTCCCTATTTTTTATTATTAGTATCTTTATGATTAGTATCTTATCTGTAATTTAAGATTAGTATCTTCCTCCCTATATTTTATTATTAGTATCTTATCTGTAATTTAAGATTAGTATCTTGTCTGTAATTTAAGATTAGTATCTTCCTCCCTATATTTTATTATTTGTATCTTTATGATTAGTATCTTATCTGTAATTTAAGATTAGTATCTTCCTCCCTATATTTTATTATTTGTATCTTTATGATTAGTATCTTATCTGTAATTTAAGATTAGTATCTTGTCTGTAATTTAAGATTAGTATCTTCCTCCCTATATTTTATTATTTGTATCTTTATGATTAGTATCTTATCTGTAATTTAAGATTAGTATCTTCCTCCCTATATTTTATTACTAGTATCTTTATGATTAGTATCTTATCTGTAATTTAAGATTAGTATCTTGTCTGTAATTTAAGATTAGTATCTTCCTCCCTATATTTTATTATTTGTATCTTTATGATTAGTATCTTATCTGTAATTTAAGATTAGTATCTTCCTCCCTATATTATTATTAGTATCTTTATGATTAGTATCTTGTCTGTAATTTAAGATTAGTATCTTCCTCCCTATATTTTATTATTTGTATCTTTATGATTAGTATCTTATCTGTAATTTAAGATTAGTATCTTCCTCCCTATATTTATTATTATTAGTATCTTTATGATTAGTATCTTATCTGTAATTTAAGATTAGTATCTTCCTCCCTATTTTATTTTATTTAGTATCTTTATGATTAGTATCTTATCTGTAATTTAAGATTAGTATCTTCCTCCCTATATTTTATTATTAGTATCTTTATGATTAGTATCTTATCTGTAATTTAAGATTAGTATCTTCCTCCCTATATTTTATTATTAGTATCTTTATGATTAGTATCTTATCTGTAATTTAAGATTAGTATCTTCCTCCCTATATTTATTATTAGTATCTTTATGATTAGTATCTTATCTGTAATTTAAGGTTAGTATCTTCCTCCCTATATTTTATTATTAGTATCTTTATGATTAGTATCTTATCTGTAATTTAAGATTAGTATCTTCCTCCCTATATTTTATTATTTGTATCTTTATGATTAGTATCTTATCTGTAATTTAGATTAGTATCTTCCTCCCTATATTTTATTATTAGTATCTTTATGATTAGTATCTTATCTGTAATTTAAGATTAGTATCTTCCTCCCTATATTTTATTATTAGTATCTTATCTGTAATTTAAGATTAGTATCTTCCTCCCTATATTTTATTATTAGTATCTTTATGATTAGTATCTTATCTGTAATTTAAGATTAGTATCTTCCTCCCTATATTTTATTATTAGTATCTTTATGATTAGTATCTTATCTGTAATTTAAGATTAGTATCTTCCTCCCTATATTTTATTATTAGTATCTTTATGATTAGTATCTTATCTGTAATTTAAGATTAGTATCTTCCTCCCTATATTTTATTATTAGTATCTTTATGATTAGTATCTTATCTGTAATTTAAGATTAGTATCTTGTCTGTAATTTAAGATTAATATCTTCCTCCCTATATTTTATTATTAGTATCTTTATGTTATATATGTATCTTATCTGTAATTTAAGGTTAGTATCTTCCTCCCTATATTTTATTATTTGTATCTTTATGATAGTATTATCTTATCTGTAATTTAAGATTAGTATCTTCCTCCCTATATTTTATTATTAGTATCTTTATGATTAGTATCTTATCTGTATTTTAAGATTAGTATCTTCCTCCCTATATTTTATTATTAGTATCTTTATGATTAGTATCTTATCTGTAATTTAAGATTAGTATCTTCCTCCCTATATTTATTATTAGTATCTTTATGATTAGTATATCTTATCTGTAATTTAAGATTAGTATCTTCCTCCCTATATTTTATTATTAGTATCTTTATGATTAGTATCTTATCTGTAATTTAAGATTAGTATCTTCCTCTCCCTATATTTTATTATTAGTATCTTTATGATTAGTATCTTATCTGTAATTTAAGATTAGTATCTTCCTCCCTATATTTTATTATTTGTATCTTTATGATTAGTATCTTATCTGTAATTTAAGATTAGTATCTTCCTCCCTATATTTTATTATTAGTATCTTTATGATTAGTATCTTATCTGTAATTTAAGATTAGTATCTTCCTCCCTATATTTTATTATTAGTATCTTATCTGTAATTTAAGATTAGTATCTTCCTCCCTATATTTTATTATTAGTATCTTTATGATTAGTATCTTATCTGTAATTTAAGATTAGTATCTTCCTCCTATATTTTTATTATTAGTATCTTTATGATTAGTATCTTATCTGTAATTTAAGATTAGTATCTTCCTCCCTATATTTTATTATTAGTATCTTTATGATTAGTATCTTATCTGTAATTTAAGGTTAGTATCTTCCTCCCTATATTTTATTATTAGTATCTTTATGATTAGTATCTTATCTGTAATTTAAGATTAGTATCTTCCTCCCTATATTTTATTATTTGTATCTTTATGATTAGTATCTTATCTGTAATTTAAGATTAGTATCTTCCTCCCTATATTTTATTATTTGTATCTTTATGATTAGTATCTTATCTGTAATTTAAGATTAGTATCTTCCTCCCTATATTTTATTATTAGTATCTTTATGATTAGTATCTTATCTGTAATTTAAGATTAGTATCTTGTCTGTAATTTAAGATTAATATCTTCCTCCCTATATTTTATTATTTGTATCTTTATTGATTAGTATCTTATCTGTAATTTAAGATTAGTATCTTCCTCCCTATATTTTATTATTAGTATCTTTATGATTAGTATCTTATCTGTAATTTAAGATTAGTATCTTCCTCCCTATATTTTATTATTAGTATCTTTATGATTAGTATCTTATCTGTAATTTAAGATTAGTATCTTCCTCCCTATATTTTATTATTAGTATCTTTATGATTAGTATCTTCTGTAATTTAAGATTAGTATCTTCCTCCCTATATTTTATTATTGTATCTTTATGATTAGTATCTTATCTGTAATTTAAGATTAGTATCTTCCTCCCTATATTTTATTATTAGTATCTTTATGATTAGTATCTTATCTGTATTTTAAGATTAGTATCTTCCTCCCTATATTTTATTATTAGTATCTTTATGATTAGTATCTTATCTGTATTTAAAGATTAGTATCTTCCTCCCTATATTTTATTATTAGTATCTTTATGATTAGTATCTTATCTGTAATTTAAGGTTAGTATCTTCCTCCCTATATTTTTTATTAGTATCTTTATGATTAGTATCTTATCTGTAATTTAAGATTAGTATCTTCCTCCCTATATTTTATTATTTGTATCTTTATGATTAGTATCTTATCTGTAATTTAAGATTAGTATCTTCCTCCCTATATTTTATTATTAGTATCTTTATGATTAGTATCTTATCTGTAATTTAAGATTAGTATCTTCCTCCCTATATTTTATTATTAGTATCTTTATGATTAGTATCTTATCTGTAATTTAAGATTAGTATCTTCCTCCCTATATTTTATTATTAGTATCTTATCTGTAATTTAAGATTAGTATCTTCCTCCCTATATTTTTTATTAGTATCTTTATGATTAGTATCTTATCTGTAATTTAAGATTAGTATCTTCCTCCCTATATTTTATTATTAGTATCTTTATGATTAGTATCTTATCTGTAATTTAAGATTAGTATCTTCCTCCCTATATTTTATTATTAGTATCTTTATGATTAGTATTCTTATCTGTAATTTAAGATTAGTATCTTCCTCCCTATATTTTTATTAGTATCTTTATGATTAGTATCTTATCTGTAATTTAAGATTAGTATCTTGTCTGTAATTTAAGATTAATATCTTCCTCCCTATATTTTATTATTAGTATCTTTATGATTAGTATCTTATCTGTAATTTAAGGTTAGTATCTTCCTCCCTATATTTTATTATTTGTATCTTTATGATTAGTATCTTATCTGTAATTTAAGATTAGTATCTTCCTCCCTATATTTTATTATTAGTATCTTTATGATTAGTATCTTATCTGTATTTTAAGATTAGTATCTTCCTCCCTATATTTTTATTATTAGTATCTTATGATTAGTATCTTATCTGTAATTTAAGATTAGTATCTTCCTCCCTATATTTTATTATTAGTATCTTTATGATTAGTATCTTATCTGTAATTTAAGATTAGTATCTTCCTCCCTATATTTTATTATTAGTATCTTTATGATTAGTATCTTATCTGTAATTTAAGATTAGTATCTTCCTCCCTATATTTTATTATTAGTATCTTTATGATTAGTATCTTATCTGTAATTTAAGATTAGTATCTTCCTCCCTAATTTTATTATTAGTATCTTTATGATTAGTATCTTATCTGTAATTTAAGATTAGTATCTTCCTCCCTATATTTTATTATTTGTATCTTTATGATTAGTATCTTATCTGTAATTTAAGATTAGTATCTTCCTCCCTATATTTTATTATTAGTATCTTTATGATTAGTATCTTATCTGTAATTTAAGATTAGTATCTTCCTCCCTATATTTTTATTATTAGTATCTTATCTGTAATTTAAGATTAGTATCTTCCTCCCTATATTTTATTATTAGTATCTTTATGATTAGTATCTTGTCTGTAATTTAAGATTAGTATCTTCCTCCCTATATTTTATTATTAGTATCTTTATGATTAGTATCTTATCTGTATTTTAAGATTAGTATCTTCCTCCCTATATTTATTATTAGTATCTTTATGATTAGTATCTTATCTGTAATTTAAGATTAGTATCTTCCTCCCTATATTTTATTATTTGTATCTTTATGATTAGTATTCTTATCTGTAATTTAAGATTAGTATCTTCCTCCCTATATTTTATTATTTGTATATCTTATGATTAGTATCTTATCTGTAATTTAAGATTAGTATCTTCCTCCCTATATTTTATTATTTGTATCTTTATGATTAGTATCTTATCTGTAATTTAAGATTAGTATCTTCCTCCCTTTATTTTATTATTAGTATCTTTATGATTAGTATCTTATCTGTAATTTAAGATTAGTATCTTCCTCCCTATATTTTATTATTAGTATCTTTATGATTAGTATCTTATCTGTAATTTAAGATTAGTATCTTCCTCCCTATATTTTATTATTAGTATCTTATCTGTAATTTAAGATTAGTATCTTCCTCCCTATATTTTATTATTAGTATCTTTATGATTAGTATCTTGTCTGTAATTTAAGATTAGTATCTTCCTCCCTATATTTTATTATTAGTATCTTTATGATTAGTATCTTATCTGTATTTTAAGATTAGTATCTTCCTCCCTATATTTTATTATTAGTATCTTTATGATTAGTATCTTATCTGTAATTTAAGATTAGTATCTTCCTCCCTATATTTATTATTAGTATCTTTATGATTAGTATCTTATCTGTAATTTAAGATTAGTATCTTCCTCCCTATATTTTATTATTTGTATCTTTATGATTAGTATCTTATCTGTAATTTAAGATTAGTATCTTCCTCCCTATATTTTATTATTTGTATCTTTATGATTAGTATCTTATCTGTAATTTAAGATTAGTATCTTCCTCCCTATATTTTATTATTGTATCTTTATGATTAGTATCTTATCTGTAATTTAAGATTAGTATCTTCCTCCCTTTTTATTATTAGTATCTTTATGATTAGTATCTTATCTGTAATTTAAGATTAGTATCTTCCTCCCTATATTTTATTATTAGTATCTTTATGATTAGTATCTTATCTGTAATTTAAGATTAGTATCTTGTCTGTAATTTAAGATTAGTATCTTCCTCCCTATATTTTATTATTAATATAGTTACGATTAGTATCTTGTCTGTAATATTTGTTGGTGTTTTATCAGATTACAATTAAGATACTAATCCTAAACTACCAGTTATATAGTGTTATTTACACTTCTTATACTATCTGTAATGTTTGCTCTGTATCTTTGTTTTCTGTCCGTTATGTCCCGCTGTGCACTTGCGTTTGTGCTGATCCTTTGTCTATGACACGTTTTGTTTCTTTCAGACATCCTGTCAAGTCTTAACTCTTCCTCTTTATTCGGGGATCAGGATACAGTCATGAAAGCTATTCACGAAGCTCGAAAAATGAGAGAACAAATCCAGCGGGAGCACCAGCCTCACACTATGGACGTCAAGCTGTCCATGAACAACCTGGGCTTGAACAACTGCCGAGGCGACAAGGTGAGTGCAGGTGTAATTTTACTTAGTGTTCCCTGGCCTTGGCAAGGCTCTTCTTGCGCTCTGGTCTCTTGGCCTGCATTTTCACATCTTGCCATACAGGGAAGTGGTCTTCCAGATCAGATTATTCTCTCCTTCATTCATTCTGTTTCTGAGTGAGGAGACCTATAAGAAGATGAACCATTCCATACAGAGGGAACTTGTCTGCTAAGATTACACCAATATAGTCCCTGACTGCCACTTCCCGTCCAAGTCTCGGTGTTGTAGCTATGTTGATACATATAACCTTCACTGGTTCCTCTCCATGCGGTTACAATGTATCTGTCTGTGTTGAGATCGACACCGTGTTCACCTCACTGCTTGTTAGATTCATGTTTTAGGCCAGCATGGATAGATGGTGAGGAGTTTACCCCCTGGCAGATTCCTCAGGGTTACATAAACTCTCACGGTACAACAACACATTTGTTTCCTGTTTCATACGTTGCAGTTACCATTAAATAAACCCAAATATGAGCCGTTTGTGTCCTTTTCAACGGGTCTAATAACGACTTTGAGCTGTGATATGCTTGGCAAAAAAAAATTCATTAAGGCGCAGCTTGGGCCGTTTCTGAAAAAAGGTGAAAATAACAATGTTTGAGGCTTACACCATTGGCCAATTCATCAATGATACAATCTTCTCTCAAGCTGCTGATATTGTCACTGCACAATATAATGTCATTTCAAGGCAGGTCACATAGGTTTACTGCATCGTTTAGCCTTTCCGTTTCCATCGATTTGAGCTCGATGACTCTCGGTGGCTTTTATCTCGCAGTCTCGTTACTGTTTCATGTATGTTCATTCCGTTTATTAATGGGGAAGGTTAGCTTGGTGTAGGCATAACATGGCGTAGCATTGTGCTGGGAGCGCGATCGCCCGTATTCACATTCATTATATATAAACACAAACGTTTTGTTAACAAAGTGGAGATTCCCGGAATTAAATTTACTTTCCACCAGTCCGAAGCCGTTACAAGGTGTGATTGTACGTTGGCTTGGGTGAATAGAGGCAGAATCTTACAGAACATTCCTTAAGTCAGCGCCTCCCCACATTCTCCACAATCATATCAAGAGCAGGTCATTGTCTCCGTAACATTTCATTCTGGTCCACCTTATGTTGTAAGACTTCACTCAAACCCCAGGTCGCTCTGTATCTACGCGGATCGCCCCGAGCCCATTCAAGACGTAATCTTCCTTCTTTGGATGCAGCAGGGAGGTTTGAGCCCCCCCGTGTCAGATGACCCCTTTCCATCAGCGTTACTTTCACCCCGTGTCTTTCAGAAAGCGCACAGTTAAACAGCACTGTGTGTGTCGCACACAGGAATACTTCAGACTTTTCCTCCACTCCTGCAGCGACACTGCCCTCTGTGCAGGCGAGCCCCGGGCCATAGATAAACACTTGGCGCGGCCCCATTTTATTTATACAATAGATGCAGACGTTCATTGTTGCATGACAGGTTCTGTTTAGACTTGAATTTAGTGGAACCTTTCAACAATGAGCCAAAGGTGTGTTGCACATAAATTGTTCCCCAGGGCGTGTTGTGAATAATTACCCGATTCAGCACATCTCGTGTATCCCGGAGGCTCCATTGTACGCAGAGCAGCGCTGCATTCTTGAACTGTAGCTGACACAGTATCCGGCCAGGTGATTCACTCTGTTGCAATAGCTTTCAGGAGAAAGAAATATCTGGGAAATTATAGATATATTTCATTGTATTTTTACAGAAATGTAAAATGTTGCCTTGTTATTGAAACCTATATAACTAACATATCAGTATCTATACAACCACCATGACCATCAGTGTGTGGTGCTCCTCAGACGTCTCCGAAGCTCAGTGTGTGGTGCTCCTTGGACGTCTGAGAAGCTCAGTGTGTGGTGCTCCTTGGACGTCTGAGAAGCTCAGTGTGTGGTGCTCCTTGGACATCGGAGAAGCTCAGTGTGTGGTGCTCCTTGGACATCGGAGAAGCTCAGTGTGTGGTGCTCCTTGGACATCTGAGAAGCTCAGTGTGTGGTGCTCCTTGGACATCGGAGAAGCTCAGTGTGTGGTGCTCCTTGGACATCGGAGAAGCTCAGTGTGTGGTGCTCCTTGGACATCGGAGAAGCTCAGTGTGTGGTGCTCCTTGGACGTCTGAGAAGCTCAGTGTGTGGTGCTCCTCGGACGTCTGAGCTCTGTGTGTGGTGCTCCTCGGATGTCTGAGCTCTGTGTGTGGTGCTCATCGGATGTCTGAGAAGCTCGGTGTGTGGTGCTCCTTGGACGTCTGAGAAGCTCAGTGTGTGGTGCTCCTTGGATGTCTGCGAAGCTCAGTGTGTGGTGCTCCTTGGACGTCTGAGAAGCTCAGTGTGTGGTGCTCCTCGGACGTCTGAGAAGCTCAATGTGTGGTGCTCCTCGGACGTCTGAGAAGCTCTGTGTGTGGTGCTCCTCGGATGTCTGAGCTCTGTGTGTGGTGCTCCTCGGATGTCTGAGCTCTGTGTGTGGTGCTCCTCGGATGTCTGAGCTCAGTGTGTGGTGCTCCTCGGATGTCTGAGCTCTGTGTGTGGTGCTCCTCGGATGTCTGAGCTCTGTGTGTGGTGCTCCTCGGATGTCTGAGCTCAGTGTGTGGTGCTCCTCGGATGTCTGAGCTCAGTGTGTGGTGCTCCTCGGATGTCTGAGCTCAGTGTGTGGTGCTCCTCTCGGATGTCTGAGCTCTGTGTGTGGTGCTCCTCGGATGTCTGAGCTCAGTGTGTGGTGCTCCTCGGATGTCTGAGCTCAGTGTGTGGTGCTCCTCGGATGTCTGAGCTCAGTGTGTGGTGCTCCTCGGATGTCTGAGCTCAGTGTGTGGTGCTCCTCGGATGTCTGAGCTCAGTGTGTGGTGCTCCTCGGATGTCTGAGCTCAGTGTGTGGTGCTCCTCGGACGTCTGACAAGCTGTGCATTTTGTCAGGTTCCTGAGACTTGGAGGCAGTCAGGTCTACATGAAGACAATAGAAAATGTGAATTTATTTGTACAGCAGGTGTTGTGATCCTGGCGTCGCCCGCCGTGCATTTTAAAGGTATTATTAATGAATATTTTGGTTGTGGAGAGCCGGCTCATTCCTCACAGATAATTCTAGATCAATTTATTCACTGCGAGTTTGTGCCTTTCTGTGGCTCTAAACCTGTTTTATGTTGTCCCCTCGCCCACATGATCTCTGTTCTCTAAAGCCCATGTTGCTGTGTTTCAGATGCTGCTAGACGCCGTCACAGGAAGGACATGCTTTAGGAACGCACACACCGTGAGTCCTGACGTGTATTTATCATCTGACATCTTCCTCTATATGTACAACACGTGTCCTTCCAATTGGGACAGATTGGGGTTTCTAGAAGGGACGGGCTTTGCCAGACTCTTCCCCGAGCTCTGGTCTGAGCATCAGTGTATGTCACACCATGCAATACGGGGTCAGCTCCACCCAGTCATCATATCCATTGACCCCCCAAGAAATATATTTGCAGATCTCACTCCCATCACAATCAGCAGAAAGTCAAAGCTGTCTGAGACCTTCACTGGATACGATGTGTCCAGCAATCAACAGCAACATAACTCAAAGGCCTGATCCTCTTACATCATACCAGTATGAGCTCACACTAAATGTCTTCCAATATGGAATACAAAACTTACTTTAGGTATATGTATAAAAATGCACAGAAAGTAATGTGCGCTGTGTATGAGCGAATCACAGAGCTCCACAGCAATAAAACTCACAGTAATGTGCGGTGTGTATGAGCGTATCACAGAGCTCCACAGCAATAAAACTCACAGTAATGTGCGCTGTGTATGAGCGAATCACAGAGCTCCACAGCAATAAAACTCACAGTAATGTGCGGTGTGTATGAGCGTATCACAGAGCTCCACAGCAATAAAACTCACAGTAATGTGCAGTGTGTATGAGCGTATCACAGAGCTCCACAGCAATAAAACTCACAGTAATGTGCGGTGTGTATGAGTGTATCACAGAGCTCCACAGCAATAAAACTCACAGTAATGTGCACTGTGTATGAGTGTATCACAGAGCTCCACAGCAATAAAACTCACAGTAACGTGCACTGTGTATGAGTGTATCACAGAGCTCCACAGCAATAGAACTCACAGTAACGTGCGCTGTGTACGAGCATATCACAGAGCTCCACAGTAATAAAACTCAAAGCAATGTATGGTGTGTATGAGCGTATCACAGAGCTCCACAGCAATAAAACTCACAGTAATGTGCAGTGTGTATGAGCGTATCACAGAGCTCCACAGCAATAAACCTCACAGTAATGTGCGCTGTGTACGAGCATATCACAGAGCTCCACAGCAATAAAACTCACAGCAATGTATGGTGTGTATGAGCGTATCACAGAGCTCCACAGTAATAAAACTCACAGTAATGTATGGTGTGTATGAGCGTATCACAGAGCTCCACAGTAATAAAACTCACAGTAATGTGTGGAGTGTATGAGCGTATCACACAGCTCCACTGCAATAACACTCTTAGTAATGTATGGTGTGTATGAGCGTATCACAGAGCTCCACTGCAATAAAACTCACAGTAATGTGCGGTGTGTATGAGTGTATCACAGAGCTCCACAGCAATAAAACTCACAGTAATGTGCGGTGTGTATGAGCGTATCACAGAGCTCCACGGTAATAAAACTCACACTCATACACTCCACACATTACTGTATCACAGAGCTTCACAGCAATAAAACTCACAGTAATGTTCGCTGTGTATGAGCGTATTACAGAGCTTCACAGCAATAACACTCACAGTAATGTGCTGTGTGTATGAGCGTATCACAGAGCTCCACAGCAATAAAACTCCCAGCAATGTGCGGCATGTATGAGCGTATCACAAAATCCACAACAATAAAACTCACAGTAATGTGCGGTGTGTATCATGTTGTAGCTGCCGCTGCTTTTGTAATAGTGTGGCTTTTTATCCTTTTATCTGTATAAATCCCTTCCTGCTCGTGCAGACCCTGAATCCAAATGAATCGATTCCTCGAGGCTCAGACAGATCGCTGCTTGTATGTTGTGTGTATCTTGTTACACTTTGACATATGTTTTTTGTTTGGAATTTGAATTTAACCCTAATTGTCCCAATTTACATTCTGTATAAGCTTTGTGGTTTCTGATTTACTCTTTAATAAATAATTAAACCGGGGCTGCCTAACCCTGCCTCCTCCCATTGTTTCTGGACTACAATTCCCATGATTCCCAAGCCATTTATTAAATTGGTACAATTCTGGGAATTGTAGGCCTCAACATCGGGGGCGGGGGTGAGTTTCACAGCCCTGAAATAAGCCCAGGATGATCTTTCCCGAGCTCTCAGCCACGGCTTCTGTCCGTGCAAAGTGTTGTATCACAGGGGTTTGTTTCATGTTTTATTTTCTTTTTTCAGTTATAGCCACTGTAGTATATTACATGTTTACAGGTGCATTCTGTATATAGTCACTGTGTTACATGTTTACAGGTGCATTCTGTATATAGTCACTGTGTTACATGTTTACAGGTGCATTCTGTATATAGTCACTGTGTTACATGTTTACAGGTGCATTCTGTATATAGTCACTGTGTTACATGTTTACAGGTGCATTCTGTATATAGTCACTGTGTTACATGTTTACAGGTGCATTCTGTATATAGTCACTGTGTTACATGTTTACAGGAGCATTCTGTATATAGTCACTGTGTTACATGTTTACAGGTGCATTCTGTATATAGTCACTGTGTTACATGTTTACAGGCGCATTCTGTATATAGTCACTATGTTACATGTTTACATGTGCATTCTGTATATAGTCACTGTGTTACATGTTTACAGGTGCATTCTGTATATAGTCACTGTGTTACATGTTTACAGGTGCATTCTGTATATAGTCACTCTGTTACATGTTTACAGGCGCATTCTGTATATAGTCACTGTGTTACATGTTTACAGGTGCATTCTGTATATAGTCACTGTGTTACATGTTTACAGGTGCATTCTGTATATAGTCACTGTGTTACATGTTTACAGGTGCATTCCGTATTGAGGTATGTTAATAGGGAGCTCTTAAGTTACTTTAGACTGGGGGAAGATTTGATGGCGTCTGGGAGGTTATTTCATAATTGTGGTGCTCTGTAGGAAAATGAGCATCGAGCCACTTTCTTTTTGTATTGTGGTATTGCAAGTAAGGTGCTGGTCCTGGATTGAAGGTTATCTGACAGTAACCGTGTCACCCAGCATTGAATCAAAAGGATCCCCTTAGAGAACGCATTGAATTAGTGAGGAGTCAGGAGAGGGTTAATTATTATTCCTTATATAGCGCCAGCAGACTCTGCAGCGCTGCACAGGTGTAAGAAGCTAGTTTGTCCCCGTGATACTTTTGTATACGGCTGTTTTATCAGTGGCTTCTTTCCACGTGCAGCTCCTTCTTTTTATTGACATGGGGACAGTTACATTGTTGCGTGAGTTTTACACAATGACTGTGTGTGTGACAAGTGGCAACAGATTGTATCGACTCGTACATTAGATGAGCACAAAGTGACTCCTCCGTGGAATGTTTGGCTTTCTTAATAACGGGGCTGGAGCTGCCCTCTGCTGGTGTCTGACAATTAGCAGTCTGATTCCGGCCAGCTTGGAGGCCACAATCCATCGCAATGTGTCAATATGAGATGTTACAGAGTAACAAGTAGCGGAGCTTTATCACTCTGTCCCAGGTCACTGCCAGCATGGAGCATTCTCCCTTTGTGGAACCTTCTGCTCAGTCAGTACTTTAATGATTCCACAGAAACGTAGATTAACCCTGTCTGGATATGGACATTACCCAGAATTCCCTTATAGGTCTTTGGCATACACAGAATATTTGCAGGTAGCTACGGCCTTTACTGAACCATCGATGGGATTCCTGTGAGGTTAACTCAGAACGTGCCGGCTCTTACCGGGAGCTGTAACCAGGCTGAGCTTGCAACGTTTCTTCCAGTGTGTCTTGTTAAGGAATGATCGGAGCGAGTTACACATGATTTACTTACAGTGCGGCCCGTATTGTATCGAGATGGATTTCACACGGTTTGCCTTTAACAGTAAAGGATGTGTATCAGAGGGCTGCAGACGATCAGGCCGAGCGCTCAGAGGTGATATTAAATATTGATTTATCCTGAAGAAAGAATCATTTAAAACAAAAATGAAGCTAAGTGCGTTTTGCCATCTATCCGATCGATTCATCCGGAGTACAACCGGCAAATTCCAGCCGGTAAAACAACACCACGAGACCGAGAAAAATGCAGATTTAATAACAATACACATACTCATCTGAGGCCAGAGAAAGCACACAGTACCGGATCGCGAGGAGCATCCCGGCCAGAGAAAGCACACCGTACCGGATCGCGAGGAGCATCCCGGCCAGAGAAAGCACACCGTACCGGATCGCGAGGAGCATCCCGGCCAGAGAAAGCACACAGTACCGGATCGCGAGGAGCATCCCGGCCAGAGAAAGCACACCGTACCGGATCGCGAGGAGCATCCCGGCCAGAGAAAGCACACCGTACCGGATCGCGAGGAGCATCCCGCCAGAGAAAGCACACCGTACCGGATCGTGAGGAGCATCCCGGCCAGAGAAAGCACACCGTACCGGATCGCGAGGAGCATCCCGGGCCAGAGAAAGCACACCGTACCGGATCGCGAGGAGCATCCCGGCCAGAGAAAGCACACCGTACCGGATCGTGAGGAGCATCCCGGCCAGAGAAAGCACACCGTACCGGATCGTGAGGAGCATCCCGGCCAGAGAAAGCACACCGTACCGGATCGTGAGGAGCATCCCGGCCAGAGAAAGCACACCGTACCGGATAGCGAGGAGCATCCCGGCCAGAGAAAGCACACCGTACCGGATCGCGAGGAGCATCCCGGCCAGAGAAAGCACACCGTACCGGATCGCGAGGAGTATCCGGCCAGAGAAAGCACACCGTACCGGATCGCGAGGAGTATCCCGGCCAGAGAAAGCACACCGTACCGGATCGCGAGGAGCATCCCGGCCAGAGAAAGCACACCGTACCGGATCGCGAGGAGCATCCCGGGCCAGAAGAAAGCACACCGTACCGGATCGCGAGGAGCATCCCGGCCAGAGAAAGCACACCGTTACCGGATCGCGAGGAGCATCCCGGCCAGAAAAAGCACACCGTACCGGATCGCGAGGAGCATCCCGGGCCAGAGAAAGCACACCGTACCGGATCGCGAGGAGTATCCCGGCCAGAGAAAGCACACCGTACCGGATCGCGAGGAGCATCCCGGCCAGAGAAAGCACACAGTACCGGATCGCGAGGAGCATCCCGGCCAGAGAAAGCACACAGTACCGGATCGCGAGGAGCATCCCGGCCAGAGAAAGCACACCGTACGGATCGCGAGGAGCATCCCGGCCAGAGAAAGCACACCGTACCGGATCGCGAGGAGCATCCCGGCCAGAGAAAGCACACCGTACCGGATCGCGAGGAGCATCCCGGCCAGAGAAAGCACACCGTACCGGATCGTGAGGAGCATCCCGGCCAGAGAAAGCACACCGTACCGGATCGTGAGGAGCATCCCGGCCAGAGAAAGCACACCGTACCGGATCGCGAGGAGCATCCCGGCCAGAGAAAGCACACCGTACCGGATCGCGAGGAGCATCCCGGCCAGAGAAAGCACACCGTACCGGATCATGTGGACGTTGCAGCAGGAGAAAACACACAATCATTTATCACAAAGGTTCTGCTGGCTAAAGACGACGCACAATACTGGGTCACAGGGAGGTTTTAATCGCGATTCCTAAAGTACATTATTAAGAGACAGATAATAATAAAGTGATTTTCACAGAAAATGAGAATCAAAAAAACAAGGAAACTCCGATTTAACCCTTTGACCCTCAGCTGCTTCTGTAAAAGCAAAGTGTGTGTGTGTGTTTTCCCCGTGCAAATCGAGGTGTTGCGTTAGAAATGATACTTGGCTCCTCGCTTCATTCCTCCCAAAACGCAGCCCTGTGGCCCCGGTACCAGGTTTGCTGAATCAAAAGATCTTTCTCATATAAACGAACAAATCCGCCGCATTGCTGAGGATTCTGACTCTTGACAGACGGGAGGGGGGGGGTGAGAAAGACAGACGGGGGTGAGAAAGACAGACGGGGGGTGAGAAAGACAGACGGGGGGTGAGAAAGACAGACGGGGGGTGAGAAAGACAGACGGGGGGGTGAGAAAGACAGACGGGGGGTGAGAAAGACAGACGGGGGGTGAGAAAGACAGACGGGGGGTGAGAAAGACAGACGGGGGGTGAGAAAGACAGACGGGGGGTGAGAAAGACAGACGGGGGGTGAGAAAGACAGACGGGGGGGTGAGAAAGACAGACGGGGGTGAGAAAACAGACGGGGGTGAGAAAGACAGACGGGGGTGAGAAAGACAGACGGGGGTGAGAAAGACAGACGGGGGGTGAGAAAGACAGACAGGGGTGAGAAAGACAGACGGGGGGAGAAAGACAGACGGGGGTGAGAAAGACAGACGGGGGGTGAGAAAGACAGACGGGGGGGTGAGAAAGACAGACGGGGGGTGAGAAAGACAGACGGGGGGTGAGAAAGACAGACGGGGGTGAGAAAGACAGACGGGGGTGAGAAAGACAGACGGGGGTGAGAAAGACAGACGGGGGGTGAGAAAGACAGACGGGGGGGTGAGAAAGACAGACGGGGGGGTGAGAAGACAGACGGGGGGTGAGAAAGACAGACGGGGGGTGAGAAAGACAGACGGGGGTGAGAAAGACAACGGGGGTGAGAAAGACAGACAGGGGTGAGAGAGACAGACGGGGGGGTGAGAAAGACAGACGGGGGTGAGAAAGACAGACGGGGGGTGAGAAAGACAGACGGGGGTGAGAAAGACAGACGGGGGGTGAGAAAGACAGACGGGGGTGAGAAAGACAGACGGGGGTGAGAAAAGACAGACGGGGGGTGAGAAAGACAGACGGGGGGTGAGAAAGACAGACGGGGGGGTGAGAAAGACAGACGGGGGGTGAGAAAGACAGACGGGGGGTGAGAAAGACAGACGGGGGTGAGAAAGACAGACGGGGGTGAGAAAGACAGACAGGGGTGAGAGAGACAGACGGGGGGTGAGAAAGACAGACGGGGGTTGAGAAGACAGACGGGGGTGAGACAGGCAGACGGGGGGCGAGACAGGCAGACGGGGGCGAGACAGGCAGACGGGGGGCGAGACAGGCAGACGGGGGGATGAGCAGGCAGACGGGGGGTGAGCAGGCAGACGGGGGCGAGACAGGCAGACGGGGGGCGAGACAGGCAGACGGGGGGCGAGACAGGCAGACGGGGGGCGAGACAGGCAGACGGGGGGCGAGACAGGCAGACGGGGGGCGAGACCGGCAGGTACATCAGAAAGTGACATGCAGTAAATGAAGCTGCCGGAATGAAGCGTCTGTATACCGGTGGATTCGGCTGTTACTGCATCCTGGGCGAGGGTGTAATAAGTGCGTGGCCCCCGTGGATCCGTGGCGTTTGGGGGCGCTGCCTGGAGCTCTCTGGATGAGCGGGACTCGAGGGCAGGATAGAGCTTTGTTTGACGCAGTTTATTCTCGTTGTATAACAATGCGCAGCGTTGGCAGAGCCGGGAATAGAATAACCGCCTCAGCGCCAGAAACCCTGAGCGGGACATTCCAGCCGCTTGGCAGGTCCCGCCGCGAGTCATTTCCTCCTGTTTTCTGAGCTGCCGCTCAGCCAAGTGAAGCTTTTGGGCATCTCCGCGTTCGCCACAAACTGATTGTGAACCAACCAAAAGCTGATTATATTCCCCGTCAGCCATGAGTAATTTCCAGCTCGCGGCGTTCCCCGGCATCCAATGTCAGCAACTGGAGAGCGTCGCCGCGTTTACAGACCCATACATTGAGCATCGCTACTGCCCCCCCCTCCCCCAACAGCACGGCCGCAGCTCTGAAACTCAAGACAAACGTAACGTGTGCGTCTCCTGTATCGTTTATCCATGTTCCCAGAGGACGTTTCCCGAATGTCTGCTGGAGACAACACGCGCGCAGCGAACCAACTTCTGCGACACTCAGGGATGTTTTCTGCAAGATGGCGTCCAAGGACGCGATAAACCTGCGTCAGATTCATTCCGATATAGAGTGATGTGTTTGGGAGGATTTTATCCAGAGTGCAGGGTGCTAAAAGGAGGTGCAGTCTCCATGGAAACGTGCGACACATTCCATTCCAGATCCTGCAGCGTCTGCCGCTTCCATAAAGAATCTGATGTGCGGAAATATACCGCAGCGCACATGTAGGACGGCATTCCAGCCACGGCAGCTGCTACAGGGGAAAATGCGCAGCGAGCCGTTAACCCTTAGCGGATCCTCGTAACTGCCAGTCTCAATTCCTAAGATACAGAAGCCTCGATCAGTTACTGGCAGCGCCTGAACATCAGACTCCTTGGAGACCAAAAGCCTCGGCAACATTGTACCTACCACCAAGGATCACCAAAAGGACACAGGAAACTGTTGCCAGTCTCCTTCTGCGAGCATAGAGAGAAGGGGCGATCGCACACAGTCCTCTGTACCGCGGGATCAGAGGAGGTTTGGGGGGGGGGTTCACAGAGTTTGGTGCTTTTACAAATTGGCTGAACACCAGATGAGCCGCTATTTTTCTTTTTAATACCGGCTCAAGACGAGAACAATGAGTGAGCTTAGAATGGCTGCGACCTCTACATTACCGCTCCCTATACCAAGTGTGCAGCTTGTAGGAAGGGTTAATGTACAGTAACCTGTCGCAGCAGCTGCAAGAGACGTTTGCAGCTCGGCTGGATCAGGACAGGAGCTGTTATGATTAACGAGTGGCGCTGCTATGTGTAATGGCCCAGGGTGTGGCCGGCGCCCCCCACTGGAGATGCTGAGGTATGGGCCGGCGCCCCCCACTGGAGATGCTGAGGTATGGGCCGGCGCCCCCCACTGGAGATGCTGAGGTATGGGCCGGCGCCCCCCACTGGAGATGCTGAGGTATGGGCCGGCGCCCCCCACTGGAGATGCTGAGGTATAGGCCGGCGCCCCCCACTGGAGATGCTGAGGTATGGGCCGGCGCCCCCACTGGAGATGCTGAGGTATGGGCCGGCGCCCCCCACTGGAGATGCTGAGGTATGGGCCGGCGCCCCCCACTGGAGATGCTGAGGTATGGGCCGGCGCCCCCCACTGGAGATGCTGAGGTATGGGCCGGCGCCCCCACTGGAGATGCTGAGGTATGGGCCGGCGCCCCCCACTGGAGATGCTGAGGTATGGGCCGGCGCCCCCCACTGGAGATGCTGAGGTATAGGCCGGCGCCCCCCACTGGAGATGCTGAGGTATGGGCCGGCGCCCCCCACTGGAGATGCTGAGGTATGGGCCGGCGCCCCCACTGGAGATGCTGAGGTATGGGCCGGCGCCCCCACTGGAGATGCTGAGGTATGGGCCGGCGCCCCCACTGGAGATGCTGAGGTATGGGCCGGCGCCCCCCACTGGAGATGCTGAGGTATGGGCCGGCGCCTCCCACTGGAGATGCTGAGGTATGGGCCGGCGCCCCCACTGGAGATGCTGAGGTATGGGCTGGCGCCCCCCACTGGAGATGCTGAGGTATGGGCTGGCGCCCCCCACTGGAGATGCTGAGGTATGGGCCGGCGCCCCCCACTGGAGATGCTGAGGTATGGGCCGGCGCCCCCCACTGGAGATGCTGAGGTATGGGCCGGCGCCCCCCACTGGAGATGCTGAGGTATGGCCGGCGCCTCCCACTGGAGATGCTGAGGTATGGGCCGGCGCCCCCCACTGGAGATGCTGAGGTATGGGCTGGCGCCCCCCACTGGAGATGCTGAGGTATGGGCTGGCGCCCCCCACTGGAGATGCTGAGGTATGGGCCGGCGCCCCCACTGGAGATGCTGAGGTATGGGCCGGCGCCCCCCACTGGAGATGCTGAGGTATGGGCCGGCGCCCCCCACTGGAGATGCTGAGGTATGGGCCGGCGCCCCCCACTGGAGATGCTGAGGTATGGGCCGGCGCCCCCACTGGAGATGCTGAGATATGGGCTGGTGCCCCCACTGGAGATGCTGAGGTATGGGCCGGCGCCCCCCACTGGAGATGCTGAGGTATGGGCGGCGCCCCCCACTGGAGATGCTGAGGTATGGGCCGGCGCCTCCCACTGGAGATGCTGAGGTATGGGCCGGCGCCCCCCACTGGAGATGCTGAGGTATGGGCTGGCGCCCCCCACTGGAGATGCTGAGGTATGGGCTGGCGCCCCCCACTGGAGATGCTGAGGTATGGGCCGGCGCCCCCCACTGGAGATGCTGAGGTATGGGCCGGCGCCCCCCACTGGAGATGCTGAGGTATGGGCCGGCGCCCCCCACTGGAGATGCTGAGGTATGGGCCGGCGCCCCCCACTGGAGATGCTGAGGTATGGGCCGGCGCCCCCCACTGGAGATGCTGAGGTATGGGCCGGCGCCCCCACTGGAGATGCTGAGGTATGGGCCGGCGCCCCCCACTGGAGATGCTGAGGTATGGGCCGGCGCCCCCACTGGAGATGCTGAGGTATGGGCCGGCGCCCCCCACTGGAGATGCTGAGGTATGGGCCGGCGCCCCCCACTGGAGATGCTGAGGTATGGGCCGGCGCCCCCCACTGGAGATGCTGAGGTATGGGCTGGCGCCCTCCAAGACAGCAAAGCTTAAAGCCATGGCAAGCACTAGGCGTACGGACCGTGAGAAGGTGATTAGTGGGAATCCATAATGTGAAGCTGGTTAGGACCGGACGAGCAGAGAACCCACACGCGTTTCACATCCCGGCTGGGCTCGTCCCTTCGATTTAGCTTTGCATGTTCTTGCCTCGTGCAGGACGTTGGGCACATTCATATCTTACGTGAAACCTTACTTGTTGTTGAGGCGATGCCCGTTAGGAAGGACCTCTCACATGTCCTTTACACAGTATCAGCTGCGTGGCGTGCGCTCCTTCTCTTTGCTGTTCTAGAAATCGAGGGAAGCGAGCGTTACAATAGACATTTGTCTGCAAACAATGTGCTCTTTCTCCGTTTACTGGAAAACGTTGCCGCTGCGTATAATTGGTCACATTGACGGCTCCGTCCATTTATTGTGATGGATTTGCGCTCTTTGTGTGGAGCGCGGTGCTTGTGGTCAAACAAACACAGGAATCCGTTTGAGAATTTTGGGTTAGTGTTTCACATGTAACAAAGGAGCAGGAAGTGTCCGCGAGCCCAGATGGCATAAACTCCCATCAGCTTCAGGCCCTCACCGGATCGTGCCAGATCGGCCGTAGACGTGGGTTATCATGTCATGGAAAGGAGCTTCTTTCGGCTCTTATGTTTGGTCAGGTGACATCGACAAAGTGTTTCGGCCATTAAACCGGAAAATCTAGACCAATACACGACAACGATTACCAAATTAATTAAACAAGGAGAAAGAAAGCTCCCAGCGTGGTGACCAGTGTGACGCCTGCGTACCGTCTGCGTCACCGTATACACAGGTTGCCCCAGTGTGTCATCCTGAGGCCACGTCTGCTGGTTGTCCTGACCAGATAAAGCACAAATGGAAAGCGAGAGAATGGTTTGCACATACCCGGGGATGCATTATTTCCGGCTCAGTTGTTGCGTTCCCTGGGTCGGACTCCTGCAGCCCTGATGAAGTGTCGCTCCTGGAGGAGCGCGTTTCCGTAGCAGTTGTGGAGCAGCACCACGGCGATGACATACAATGCTTTCCTTAGAGAGACCCGGTTCTGCAGGTCTGCCGGTCTGACCCGCAGGGTTTAGTGCATGACTCCCTCACGGTTGACTGATAAGCCCCCAATTCAGCCCCTCACCTGTTTCTCAGGATCGCGGCCCCCCTCACTTCTGCTGATCTTTCTGGACGCTGGATTGTACGTCCTCGTTTCTGCCAATGCTTGGCTGACGCTGCCGGTACTTGCGAGACGCTCAGGATTCTGTGTCTGTGGGGGTCTCTGCTGTGGAACGCTTCTCTCACTCTATTATGGTCCTTCCTTTATATGATGTCATTATATTAGTAAATAAAAACACACACCCCCGGAACATTCCGCCTGCGTCTACAGGGACGCGGATACATCTGATACAAAGGCATTTAACAGGTTAAATATCAGCCATTACAACTCGTGTATTAGGTTTAATGCCGAGAGACGCTTTACCAGCGCGTGCGTCTGTGTGTCCGCGCGGTGAGTCGGCAGCGGGAGGAACACTTGTTGTTGTGAGACGTGGCGTCGGTTTAGACGGTGATTGATCTGTTCGGGGTTATCGGTGAACGCGGCCTCTGATCAATTTATCAATAAACGGCGTGGAGGTAAATTAATGCACAAAGAATTGTATCCAATTAATTGCCGTGCGTCGCGCATGTACGCCCGCTCATCATTCTGTCACTAATGGGCGGCTCTGATTTAGCGCGGCTTTTACACGCCGGCCGCGTCCCCGCCGGGGGCTCAGAGCAATGATTTGCAGGAACTTCTGGAAAAACGCCTTATATTGTGAAAAGAGGAAATAAATTCTGTCGTCGCTGCCAACTTACCCAGGAAACGCGGTAAGCAAAGGGACCTCTGCGAAAAAACACCGAGCCCGGATCCGAAAACACAATCATCCCCGGACAGAAGTAAAGGGGCTGAAAGTGACGCGCCGTGGTGATCCTATGGGGGGGGGACACCGGGATGGAGGCGGGGGAGTACACTGTCACTAAAAGCTGTGTCCAAACAGGAAACACATTCCTGGCGCCACAAATCATTCTTCATCGAGAAACGCCTCGCGGCTGTAGGAGCGCAGTACAATTTATTAAATTAATAATGTGTAGAATGACCAGAATCCCCTGGCTTTATCTGTAAATCACAGCGTTTAGCCCCGTTTCCAATCAACGCGTTACAGGCGCCGTCTCTTTTATGCTGTTTACAAACATCTCCTTTTTTCTGCCATTTGTGTAAAAGAAAAGAATTCTTCTTAAATTTACTTTTTTATTTCTACTAAAATAAAGGTAGGTTTTTGTACAGACTTGTTTTTCATTACATAAAAAAGCTAAATATTCCTGTGGACGCGGATCCCACGAGATGCACAGGACGCGGATCCCACGAGATGCACAGGACGCGGATCCCACGAGATGCACGGGGACGCGGATCCCACGAGATGCACAGGACGCAGATCCCACGAGATGCACAGGACGCGGATCCCACGAGATGCACGGGGACGCGGATCCCACGAGATGCACGGGGACGCGGATCCCACGAGATGCACGGGGACGCGGATCCCACGAGATGCACAGGACGCGGATCCTACGAGATGCACAGGACGCGGATCCCACGAGATGCACGGGGACGCAGATCCCACGAGATGCACAGGACGCGGATCCTACGAGATGCACAGGACGCGGATCCCACGAGATGCACAGGACGCGGATCCCACGAGATGCACAGGACGCGGATCCCACAAGATGCACGGGGACGCGGATCCCACGAGATGCACGGGGACGCGGATCCCACGAGATGCACGGGGACGCGGATCCCACGAGATGCACAGGACGCGGATCCCACGAGATGCACGGGGACGCGGATCCTACGAGATGCACGGGGACGCGGATCCCACGAGATGCACGGGACGCGGATCCCACGAGATGCACAGGACGCGGATCCCACGAGATGCACGGGGACGCGGATCCCACGAGATGCACGGGGACGCGGATCCCACGAGATGCACGGGGACGCGGATCCCACGAGATGCACAGGACGCGGATCCTACGAGATGCACAGGACGCGGATCCCACGAGATGCACGGGGACGCAGATCCCACGAGATGCACAGGACGCGGATCCTACGAGATGCACAGGGACGCGGATCCCACGAGATGCACAGGACGCGGATCCCACGAGATGCACAGGACGCGGATCCCACGAGATGCACGGGGACGCGGATCCCACGAGATGCACGGGACGCGGATCCCACGAGATGCACGGGGACGCGGATCCCACGAGATGCACACGGGGACGCGGATCCCACGAGATGCACAGGACGCGGATCCTACGAGATGCACAGGACGCGGATCCCATGAGATGCACAGGACGCGGATCCTACGAGATGCACAGGACACGGATCCCACGAGATGCACAGGACGCGGATCCCACGAGATGCACAGGACGCGGATCCCACGAGATGCACAGGACACGGATCCCACGAGATGCACAGGACGCGGATCCCACAAGATGCACGGGGACGCGGATCCCACGAGATGCACGGGGACGCGGATCCCACGAGATGCACGGGACGCGGATCCCACGAGATGCACAGGACGCGGATCCTACGAGATGCACAGGACGCGGATCCCATGAGATGCACAGGACGCGGATCCCACGAGATGCACAGGACGCGGATCCCACGAGATGCACAGGACGCGGATCCCACGAGATGCACAGGACGCGGATCCTACGAGATGCACAGGACGCGGATCCTACGAGATGCACAGGACGCGGATCCCATGAGATGCACAGGACACGGATCCCACGAGATGCACAGGACGCGGATCCCACGAGATGCACAGGACACGGATCCCACGAGATGCACAGGACGCGGATCCCACGAGATGCACAGGGACGCGGATCCCACGAGATGCATGGGGACGCGGATCCCACGAGATGCACGGGGACGCGGATCCCACGAGATGCACAGGACGCGGATCCCACGAGATGCACAGGACGCGGATCCCACGAGATGCACGGGGACGCGGATCCCACAAGATGCACGGGGACGCGGATCCCATGAGATGCACAGTGTCATAGAGTGGAGCCTAAAAGAAAGGAAATGGGACATACATTGCGCAGTATATCAATTGTAATGTATCCCCACAATTTGCATTAGGCTGATCAACTCACATGGTGGAGAGCCATTTTACAGTTGGCTCCTACATTGGCAGCTCGTACATATTGCACTTGAGGAAGACCATAAGGTTGAAACGCGTTGTGCAATATATTTTTTAATAAATAGGTTGATTGTGACCTTTTTTACTTTCTATTTATTAAAAAATATATTGCACAACGCGTTATAACCTTATGGTCTTCCTCAAGTCCAATATGTATGAGCTGCCAATGTATGAGCCAACTGTAAAATGGCTCTCCACCATGTGAGTTGATCAGCCTAATGCAAATTGTGGTGATACATTACAATTGATATACTACGCAATGTATGTCCCATTTCCTTTCTTTTAGGCTCCACTCCATAGGAGGATTTCCATACACTTCATCTGAGCTACTTTTGCGCGAGGCCCCATCTATATTTTTTCGCCTATTGGGACTTTGTTTCTTGGTGGTGTAGATATATACGAGACCTTGCAGCATTCTTTGTTCATTCACATGCGCCGTTAACCTTTTCTGTATTTTATGCCACAGTGTCATAGAACTGACATAGCGCTCCCCGCCAGGGGCGGACTGACAACTAATGGGGCCCCCTATGCCATGCCCACAAAAGGTCAACCCCCCCCAAAAAAAACACACATAACTGACATGTAATGTGTGCGTGTGTATGAGCGTATCACAGAGCACCACAGTAATAAAACTTACAGTAATGTGCAGTGTGTATTGAGCATATCAGAGCTCCACAACAATTACACTCACGCTCATACACACTGCACATTACTGTATCACAGAGCTCCACAATAATAAAACTCACACACACACTGCACATTACTGTGAGTTTTATTGTTGTGGAGCTCTGTGATACACACTGCACATTACTGTGAGTTTTATTGTTGTGGAGCTCTGTGATACACACACACGCCCAAAATCTGCTCACTCACACACGCCCAAACTCTGCTCACACACACCCAAACTCTGCTCACACACACGCCCAAACTCTGCTCACACACACGCCCAAACTCTGCTCACACACACACGCCCAAACTTTGCTCACACACACGCCCAAACTCTGCTCACACACACACGCCCAAACTCTGCTCACACACACGCCCAAACTCTGCTCACACACATGCCCAAACTCTGCTCACACACGCCCCAACTCTGCTCACACACACACACGCCCAAACTCTGCTCACACACACGCCCAAACTCTGCTCACTCACACACACCCAAACTCTGCTCACACACACGCCCAAACTCTGCTCACACACACGCCCAAACTCTGCTCACACACACGCCCAAACTCTGCTCACACACACGCCCAAACTCTGCTCACACACACGCCCAAACTCTGCTCACACACACCCAAACTCTGCTCACACACACGCCCAAACTCTGCTCACACACACCCAAACTCTGCTCACACACACACATACACAAACTCTGCTCACACACAAACTCTGCTCACACACACACAAACTCTGCTCACTCACACACACCCAAACTCTGCTCACACACACACCCAAACTCTGCTCACACACACGCCCAAACTCTGCTCACACACACACAAACTCTGCTCACACACACACACACACACACAAACTCTGCTCACACACACACACACAAACTCTGTTCACACACACACACAAACTCTAATCACACACACACACTCTGCAAACACACACACACACACATTGTCTGCTAACACACAAACACCCTCGGCTCACACACTCTGATTACAGACACTCTGATCACACACGCACACACTCTAATCACACACACACACTCTGATCACACACACACACACTCTGATCACACACTCACACACACACACATACACACTCTGCTCACGCACACAAACCACACCTGACCTGCTGGTTGTATACTCACAGGTTAGGTTGTCTTTCTGTCTCCTGGGCTGGCTGGTGTCCTTCTACTTCCCCTCCCTGCACGTGCTGGATGCTTCCAGCATACAGGGGAGGCTCTGCATCCGGCTGCTGTGGAGGAGGAAGGGGCGGAGCCAGCATGTCCCCGGGCCGTGTGAGCTGCTGGGCTGGCAGTGTCCTCCTCTTCTCTTTCCCCGGCGAGCCTTCATTTCTGGCGCAGTTTGTGGGAGTTTCATCTGCATAAAGCCAGTGGACCTAAGTAAAGCCTGAAGAGGACCTGAAAGAAGCCTGCAGTGGTCTTGGAACCAACCAATCAGAACTGTTGGGGTGGGTGGGAAGTTTGAATGTGCATTGCTGTATTTTGTATAACTATCCCTGTGAAGCCTAACATAAAGTGAGACCCGTTCCTGTTTGAACATACAGCCTGTCTGTTGTTTCACTCAGCTACGCTACCTACAATCACCATCAGAAGGCACCGAGTGGCCATCTGGAAATTCAAAGAGTCAGAGGATCACACCAAGCAGGTCTGGAACTACAGATCAGGCTGACCCGAGGCAATGAGTTCTGAGCAACTCAGCGGCCGGGCTGATCTTGGAAAGGGGGTGTCTGGAGAGCCAGGACAGGCAGAAGGAGCGGGTTTCCATCACATTGGTGGGATAGAGGCTGTCCAATACCAAAGCACCCCGTGATGGCCAACTATGCGGCCTGCAAGAGGGACACTCTGAGGAACCTGTTGGATAGCCGAGGAGGGATCGCTGGATCCAAGGGCAAGGATGCCCTAATCAGCGAGCTGACTGCATTGGCCCAAAGGAACGGTGACACTAGACCCCGGTCAGCTGAGGAGCTATTCCAGCACAGGGTCCGGGAGCACATTGCCCTGTATGGGGCCAATCCATCAGAAGCTTCCATACAACAAGCCATAAATGACATTAAGCAGCAGGATGCCCAGAAAGAAAAAGAGCTGGACCACCAAGAAAGAGCGTTGGAGCGGCAACACGAGCTCTGGATGATCGAGCGTCAAGCGGAGGCCAGGCAGTTGGAGCCCCCACACCGAGAACCTGCACGCCCCAAGAAGATACCGTTTCAGGTTTTTAAGACTTTTAACGAATCAGAGGAGGAGATCGAAGGCTTCCTCCAAGACTTTGAGCGTTTATGCCAGGTGCACTAGGTACCACGCTCAGCCTTTGCAGGTATTTTAGCCAGCAAGCTGGTCTGGCGGGCCGCCGGGGCATATAGGACTGACTCAGACCAGGATGCTACAGACTATTCCCAGATGAAACAAACCCTTCTAGCCAGGTTTGCCATCACCCCAGAAGCCAGCCGCACAAAATTCAGAAACTCCCGCAAGCAAGCCAGCACCATTCATGTTGAGTGGGCCCACCGACTACAGCGGGACCTTAAGGGCTGGTTCCAAGGGAGCCAGACCCATACCGTCGAGGAGTTCACACAGCTGATATTACTTGAACAATTTCTGGATCACACCCCCTTGACAATTCGGGACAAGGGTACGGGACAAAAAAACCTGTACAGTGCAGCAAGCCGCCACCCTGGCGGACGAGTACGTAGACTCACTGAGAACCAGTAGAGGTGACCGACAGCTATTACCTCGGCCCAGCCTGCCACCCCACTATGCGGCAACCCCGCCACGATGGCCAGTGCCATGACAACCGCCCCAAGCAAGCTCAACATCGGGATCCCGGTGCTACACTTAGAAACATAGAAAAATGTCGGCAGATAAGAACCTTTCGGCCCATCTAGTCGCCCAATTACATGGATACTTTACCTGGATTTATCTTTTGTTTAGGATAGCCTTATGCCTATCCCATGCCTGCTTAAATTCAATTACTGTTTTGGCCTCTACCACTTCTACTGGAAGACTGTTCCATGTATCCACCACCCTCTCAGTAAAATAATGCTTCCTGATGTTACTTTTAAACCTTTGCCCCTCTAATCTAAGACTATGTCCTCTTGTTTTGCTACTTTGTTTCCTTTTAAATATACTCCCTTCCTCTACCTTGTGGATTCCCTTTACGTATTTAAATGTTTCTATCATATCTCCTCTGTCTCGTCTTTTTTCCAAGCTGTACATGTTAAGATCATTAAGCCTTTCCTGGTAACTTTTCTCCTTCAAGCCGTACACCATTATAGTAGCCCTTCTCTGAACTCTCTCTAAGATTTCTATATCCTTCTGGAGATACGGTCTCCAGTACTGCACACAGTACTCCAAGTGAGGTCTCACCAGTGCTCTGTACAGTGGCATGAGCACTTCCCTTTTCCTACTGCTAATACAGGCTCTCCCTACACAACCAAGCATTCTGCCAGCATTTCCAAGCATTCTGCCAGCATTTCCTGCTGCTCTATTACATTGACTACTTACCCTTAGATCCTCTGAAATAATGACCCCTAAATCCCAACCCTCAGATGTATCAAATATTCTATATTCAGCCCTTGGGTTTTTACGTCCCAGGTGCATTATCTTGCACTTATCCACATTAAAACTCAATTGTCACAGCTCCCACCATTTTTTTAGTTTACCTAAATCATTTGTCATTTGGCTGATCCCTCCAGGAACGTCAACCCTGTTGCAAATCTTTGTGTCATCTCTTGCGATGCACGGGACGCGGATCTCTTGCGATGCACGGGACGCGGAGCTCTTGCGATGCACGGGACGCGGATCTCTTGCGATGCACGGGACGCGGATCTCTTGCGATGCACGGGACGCGGAGCTCTTGCGATGCACGGGACGCGGAGCTCTTGCGATGCACGGGACGCGGATCTCTTGCGATGCACGGGACGCGGAGCTCTTGCGATGCATGGGACGCGGAGCTCTTGCGATGCACGTGCTCAATGCCGTGTTTTAAATGTTTTTTGTTGTTCTTTTATAAAGTATTTTCCCAGGAAGGATACGTTGGGATTTCTCTGGTTTTGAAGTATTTGCCGTTTTGGATTTATTAGAACGTGAGGAGGACATTGTGATTATTTCATTCTATTCCGGATAAATCATTCATGATGCATAGTACATACGATCTCTTACCCGCAGCCTGCGAGCGTTTTCGGGATCTCGTTCTCAGGATTTTCTGGTGATTTTATTCGGCAGAGTCCGTGGCTGGAATGAGGCTGATAGGTTAAAAAGCCGCTTTATTTCATTTTAAATAAATCTGGGTGCGCAGGACGCTCTCCACATCCCAGGACGTCACAAAGTATCAGCTCCTCGTTCCCTCCATCCCGTGTTTGGACATTTAAAGTGCTGTGTCTTTATCAGGTCATTGTGGAATGAATCTATTCTTTAGTTTTTACTGGTGCTGCCGCCGTGCATTGTGGGAATCGCTGTACAACCAGAGGATGTAATTCCTGATATTGGTCGGAAAGTTAAGAGCTGGAGGAAATAGATGTAAAGGTATAAAAAAGATGAGAACACTCTGCACTAAGTACACAATTCACGGCACAACTGCAAACAGTTTTGCTAAACTTGTCCCCGTTTTCCCACATATTTAGAAACGGCATAAATGTAATTTACTGCGCGCCGTTTCCTCTAAACTCGGCGGAACGCGCGGCTCCTGTGATGTGAGTGTAGCGCTTTACATTACAGCCCTTTATGGCTCGCGTTTGATGGAGTGATCAGTAAAAATTTAATGACACTATAAAATAATAAAAATGCCATTAATTTAGCCCAGATCCTGAACGTAGCGCTTGTAAAGATACATTAATAAACAGAATATATATTTTTTCCAACAAAAAGCATTGTTATGTGAGCGTGTATAAATAACGCGCATCAATTTAAAAAGCCGTTTCGGAGCCGGCTCGTCCATTATTACCCAACGGCCAATAAGTGTATAAACCATAGTATATAAAATTTTATGAATATATACCGCGCCCATCAAGGAGGCCTCTTTTATCTCTGTGCAGGGAGTGAATCCATTATCCCAGGCCGCGGCTGGATCCGGTCACTCGCTCTGCGTGCCGCTCCGGCAGTCGTGTCGAGTGATTCTCGCTTCTTGGGATTTCTTTTTCTGGTGGTTAGAAAGACGGCGAAACGTCAGCTTCATGAGTCCAATGACTAATATAGCGCAGACTTAGAAACGATGTGCTGAGGTTTAGACGGCTGGACGGGCTCTGGAAAAGACAGAATCATCCAGCCGTCCGTCTGTCATCGGCGGAGCCACCCTGTCTGTCACCGGGATAATACAGCCAGATGACGGACAGCTGCCTCCTTTTGGCCTGTGAAATGAAACATTCGTGGATCTCCGTGTGCGCCGGGGTGGGTCGTCTCCACTGAAAGAAGCAAATTAAATATGCAGGATGGCTGGAGAACATCTTTATTTCATCCATAATCGGCAATCTGTCTGTTCGACACCGACGCGTGACACTCGCTTTCCTCCCGGAGCATCTTCACTGCTCACTCGTCTGTGGATCATCTTTACCGGATCGAGGCCTCTCCATTCTTTCGCTGGTGCGTTCACTTCATGGCAAGGCCAGGATCAGACCAGAGGGAGAAGAGCTGACACTCTTAGATGTTTTCCGGCCACTTTATATAGCACATCCTGAGGAACTTTCCAAAGTGGAGAAAGGTCCTGCTCAATGTTGACCAATGTTTTTTCAAGATGTTTTAAACCCATGATTTATTTTCTTTGAAGAATCTCTGATTTTCGGAAATTGATTTGTGCGACGCCCGGCCGGCCAGTCCATTGTCCATAATAATGCTCTGAGCCACATTGTCTCATCCTGGTGATAAGGAGGTCACAGATTGGATCTCTCTGCGGCACAATCTTATGGCGAGGGCGGCGAGGACACCACACTCCTAAATAGAAAGCGCTGGTTTTGCCCCATGTGTTCCCTAGAAAATTGGCTCTGATGTGGATTTCATGAGTAACGCTTGACACACGCAATCCCCCCGCAATCCCCCCGCAATCCCCCCGCAATCCCCCCGCGCTCCGTCAGCTCCATAAATCTGAAAAGTAATACAACGTATCATTAAAACTTTAAACAAAGAGTTTTATTGCTGAAAATTGCCCCATATAACCACGTGTTTTCCACACACATCAACACCCAGTTATGTCATTGTCCTTCATACCACAGACTCTGAAATTACGCGGCTTCCTGCCAGTTTAAAAGCTGCTTTTTTGCATCTGACGGTTTTCTCAGTTCTTGAAAAATAGTGGAGGCGATGATTTAAAGGTGGAAAAAAAGCTCCAATCTGCCCCTCCCGTCCAAAGCGTCACCCGAGAGCGAAGGCTGGATGTGATAGACAGGAAATATGGACACTACCTCATGTCTGCTCCGTGTCAGGCTCCGATGTTTATTCCTCATCATGAAGACGTGCCGTGTGACCCTGGGGACGAGTCTCCTGCAAACGCTGTGTGATGGACAGAGTGACGGGAGCCGCATGTCAGATCACACATGTCTGAGACACGTAACCGCCAAGAACACACAGAGCAATGCTCAGCGCCATGCTCAGCGCCATGCTCAGCGTGATGCTCAGCGTGATGCTCAGCGCAATGCTCAGCGTGATGCTCAGCGCAATGCTCAGCGTGATGCTCAGCGTGATGCTCAGCGCAATGCTCAGCGTGATGCTCAGCGTGATGCTCAGCGCAATGCTCAGCGCAATGCTCAGCGCGATGCTCAGCGTGATGCTCAGCGCAATGCTCAGCGTGATGCTCAGCGCAATGCTCAGCGTGATGCTCAGCGCAATGCTCAGCGTGATGCTCAGCGCAATGCTCAGCGTGATGCTCAGCGTGATGCTCAGCGCAATGCTCAGCGCAATGCTCAGCGCGATGCTCAGCGTGATGCTCAGCGCAATGCTCAGCGTGATGCTCAGCGCAATGCTCAGCGTGATGCTCAGCGCAATGCTCAGCGTGATGCTCAGCGCAATGCTCAGCGTGATGCTCAGCGCAATGCTCAGCGTGATGCTCAGCGCAATGCTCAGCACAATGCTCAGCGCAATGCTCAACACCATGCTCAGCGCCATGCTCAGCGTGATGCTCAGCACCATGCTCAGCGCAATGCTCAGCGCAATGCTCAGCGTGATGCTCAGCGCAATGCTCAGCGTGATGCTCAGCGCAATGCTCAGCGCAATGCTCAGCGCACGTGTGCTAGAACATTCTAATAATATTAAGAATAAGAAAGCTAATCATTGGGTAGCCGTACACTGCAATAGCTGTCCACATTTTAAATCTAGAGACCTAACATTTATTGGACTAGAGAAGATTGAAGCCCATTGGAGAGGAGGGGATAGAAGCAAAAGGTTGGCTCAGAATCTTATTGGATCCCTACACTTAGGCTAGGGTCAGACTGAGGCAGTGCGAACGCGCGTTCTGGCGCACTTAATCACGGCCGCACTAGCAGCAAATGCCGGGCAATGACGGCCAATATACGAAGTACGGCCGCACGAAAGTCCGGCTGCGCAACGCAAGTGGAAAATGAATGCATTTTTTTCGAGAATGCTGAACCGCTAGTACTGACGTACAGAGTGCGCTGCGTCCGCTAGCGGTGTGTGTGTGTGATTAGGAGATGTCAGACGCTACTAATGTCCGGCCAACATAACGTCCAGACGCACAAAGTGTTTTATTGATGATCCGTACAAACTCACGGACGAAAAATGCGCATAGTATGACCGCTATCGCGTATTCCGGGAAAAAATGCGTCCACTCGTTCCAACGTACTTTTTCACAGACAACGTGAAAATGCGTTCGTCTGACCCTAGCCTTAAGTGTATGGCTGCTGAAGGGTTAAATGAGGAAATGGATATTTGCTGTTTTATATGAATAATTAATTGACCCTGTTATATGTTTGCTGGTTGTTACAAAAACCTATTTCTAATACTTCTGTGCCTGATCAATGTTTAAATGTCAGAGTTATTATTGACATAAAACCCGTATATCAGGGAAATATATGTTTTTATTAGGAGATTTTAGAATTAAAATGGAATAAAAGATGATTATTCAGTCTTCCCAGTCTGGTATGAAAACATGGACACCTGTGCAAGCACAAGAAGAATACGGAGAAAACACACGCCGGGTCTCTTAGAGAAAAATGCTGTGACATAGATGCGCTGTTAAAGTAAAGGCGTCGCATGAGAATACGTCATCGAGGAAATAGGCGGGCAGACGCCATGGAGGAAGTGGGATCCCGAGCGCCATGTTTTCGGTGGAGGGAGAAAACACCACGGGAACGAGGCTGACGTGATTGTGATGAATAAGGGAGGGCTGTTTGGGGTTTAATTGGCCAATTATGCTAATGAATGTGATTATAAAATGGCGATGTTCAGAATAGATTTCTATACACTTTTATTTTTTAACCATGCACTTATGACTGCACATATTGCTCCTGATGAAGTCTTTTGACGAAACGCGTCGAGCGTGAGCAGTCTTATCTTTATTAATAAAATCCTTTGACTGGAGAAACTTTGGTCTTGGCTGATTGTTCCTGAAGTGCACCGGCTGTGGAGGTAATCATACCCCAGGTCCCAGGCACCCATGGGACGGTGATAACGATCTTGTTTTTTGATGTGCGTGAATTGATTCAAATACTATTTGTTCATTTAACATGCACCTCTAAGTGATTTTAATTCATAATAGGATTACCCTCTACCTTCTTCTTATTGCGATGCTCAGCGCGATGCCCAGAGCGATGCTCAGCGCGATGCCCAGCACGATGCCCAGCGCGATGCTCAGCGCGATGCCCAGCGTGATGCTCAGCGCGATGCTCAGCGCGATGCCCAGCGCGATGCCCGGCACGATGCTCAGCGACACTTCATTCAAGCTCACATGGAATATCGGAAAACAGCACGCCGCCAGCTGCCATCACTTCCTCCCGGGGGGGCATAGACACGCACAAACGTTCTGTGAGGGGTTCACTTTACATTTCCTTTACGTCTTCCTGTGGATGGAGAGTAGCCGGTCCTGAGGATGTGCGTTGGGTTACCCCAGTGGTTCCCAACCCTGATCCTTAAGTCCCCCTAGCAGGCCAGGTTTGCAGGATATGTGAAGCACTGCAGAGAGCATATGATTTGCTGCTCAGTGATTGCAGGATACAGTCTGCGATTCCCTGAGGGAATCCTAAAAACCCTGGCCTGTTAGGGGTACTTTAGGACCAGGGTTGGGAATCACTGTGTTACCCTCAATGAATATTTTTGTTCAGTCTTTGCAGAAGAAAAGGAAGGAAAGGGACCTCAGTTAGGAGGAAACACTAACGAGACAATTACATATCAGTTTACAGAGGAGGAGGTTCTACAGCAGCTGTCTAAAGTAAAGACAAATAAGTCAATGGGGCCTGATGGGATCCACCCTAAATTATTAAAAGAGCTCAGTGATGTAATAGCAAAACCGTTAACAGATTTATTTAACCAATCCTTGCTAACTGGAGTTGTCCCAGAAGACTGGAAATTAGCAAATGTTGTGCCCATTCACAGGAAGGGTAGTAGGGAGGAATCTGGGAACTATAGGCCAGTTAGTCTTACGTCAGTAGTGGGGAAATTAATGGAAACCATGTTAAAGGAAAGGATTGTTGAACATCTAAAAACACATAGATTACAGGATCAGAAACAACATGGGTTTACCTCAGGGAGATCATGCCAAACTAATCTTATTAATTTTTTTGATTGGGTAACAAAAATAATAGACACAGGTGGTGCAGTAGACATTGCTTATTTAGATTTCAGTAAGGCTTTTGATACTGTTCCGCATAGAAGGCTTATCAATAAATTGCAATCTTTGAGCTTGGATTCCAATATTGTTGAATGGATTAGGCAGTGGCTGAGTGACAGGCAACAGAGGGTTGTGGTAAATGGACTTTATTCGGCGCAAGGTGTTGTTACCAGTGGGGTACCTCAGGGGTCAGTACTTGGACCCATTCTATTTAATATTTTTATTAGTGATATTGCAGAAGGTATTAATGGAAAAGTATGTCTTTTTGCTGATGACACAAAGATTTGCAACAGGGTTGACGTTCCTGGAGGGATCAGCCAAATGACAAATGATTTAGGTAAACTAAAAAAATGGTGGGAGCTGTGGCAATTGAGTTTTAATGTGGATAAGTGCAAGATAATGCACCTGGGACGTAAAAACCCAAGGGCTGAATATAGAATATTTGATACAGTCCTAACCTCAACATCTGAGGAAAGGGATTTAGGGTTATTATTTCAGAGGATCTAAGGGTAAGTAGTCAATGTAATAGAGCAGCAGGAAATGCTGGCAGAATGCTTGGAAATGCTGGCAGAATGCTTGGTTGTGTAGGGAGAGGTATTAGCAGTGGGAAAAGGGAAGTGCTCATGCCACTGTACAGAGCACTGGTGAGACCTCACTTGGAGTACTGTGTGCAGTACTGGAGACCGTATCTCCAGAAGGATATAGACCTCTTAGAGAGAGTTCAGAGAAGGGCTACTAAAATGGTGTACGGCTTGAAGGAGAAAAGTTACCAGGAAAGGCTTAATGATCTTAACATGTACAGCTTGGAAAAAAGACGAGACAGAGGAGATATGATAGAAACATTTAAATACGTAAAGGGAATCCACAAGGTAGAGGAAGGGAGTATATTTAAAAGGAAACAAAATAGCAAAACAAGAGGACATAGTCTTTGATTAGAGGGGCAAAGGTTTAAAAGTAACATCAGGAAGCATTATTTTACTGAGAGGGTGGTGGATACATGGAACAGTCTTCCAGTTGAAGTGGTAGAGGCCAAAACAGTAATTGAATTTAAACAGACATGGGATAGGCATAAGGCTATCCTAAACAAAAGATAAATCCAGGTAAAGTATCCATGTAACTGGGCAGACTAGATGGGCCGAAAGGTTCTTATCTGCCGACATTTTTCTATGTTTCTATGTTTACCCCATACACCCACTGATACAAATTTTCAGAGTGTCCTGTGTCTGTAAGACTCGACCGGCTCCACCAGTGCGACTTTATATCCCAGAAATACACAATTCCTTCAGGCGCTAAAATGAACAAACCGCAAAATGAATCACTCTCAAGCTGTATAGAGGCGCCGTCACTGCCCAAAGCGCTACCGAGTTGACCCTGGAACATCCCCGGGTAACCCCAGGGTCTCTCCCCTTGACCCTCTGCAATCTGGCTTTCGCTCATTGTGTTTACGTTTGGGGTGTGTGGGGTGGAAGGCGCCATTGGCCTTTGCCGGGCTGTGAAATGTACTTATTGACAAATATTCCAGCAAGTATGAAGTAATTACGCAAATTCCCTGGAAAATGAAAGATCTTGAAGGCGTCGGAGGATGGGGACGTCCCATTACTTCCCCTTTGATGTCTCAGAACAGAAGTAGGTCACGGAACAATAGACTGAGCGGCGACGAGCACTTAGCTTGTGCATAATGCATTAAGTATAACGTGTGCGCCGTGTTCATGGAGCTAAAAGCCCCTATTTTATGTGGGAAAATCCAAGCTGACATGACATTTAATATTGTTTTGTTGTAATGAACAACGGAGTTGCGTTCACTCACGAGCGCGATACAATTCAGACAAAACGCAGAATTGTAACAACACGACAAGAGGGAAAACATGTGGTATTATTTTTTCATAAAGGAGAATGGTAACAATAGAGCGCGGCAGACAGCGATACGGCTAATAGCACAGCTTGCCGCGCCAAGCATTCTAGGTCTATTTTCCTGATTCGTGGCCGTTATCACGGGATAAAGTAATACCTGTCTGTCGCGTCATTCCTGTAGACTCGCTGCCTGGCAGCGGCAAGCGCACCTTCTCAGCAGACGACCCCTAATTCCCAATATCTCTATGCCTAGAGACGTGGAGGAGGTCGTGGCCTTCAGGAGTCCCTAAAATAAGCCGTGGCCTCCTCTCTGAGTGTCGCGCGGCCGGGATTTCCATTTCACAGACATTGTGGGACTTGTTACCGTTTCATGTTTGTGCTTAAACGTTTCTTTGTTTAGAATTTGTGCCGTGTCCTCTGGCTTTTTTACATTGGATTTTCTGCGTCTGGTAAAGTGGTCACAGCCGCGCGTTTCCGGGATTTAGCCACAATAAAACTGATTAGCGCAGTAATTTGTTTCCACTCGGAATATGGTGAAACAAAAGGGAAATATAATCTAGTCTGGAGGTGCTCAAACAATTCTGCTTCACTCAACAACTGCCTTTGATTGTATTAATATTCAACCGGTGCAATAATTATCACTGAACAATAATTCAAATCATCAATTATGCCGCATCATTACGCGTTGCTTTATCTGCAGGATATATAATCAGCTGGGACGCCTGGCGCGCTCGCAGTCTCCATAAGACGCACCGTGTGTCTCCAGAGCGCCATGTGCACCGGCACATCCACGACGTTCCCTGCACTTAGGAAGCTCAGAGCTTGCCCTTTCTGGTCACAAAGAGCCGAAACGAGAACTGGCCAGAATCAGCAGCTCAGGATTTACAGGGGGGACACGTGCCCATCCTTGGGCTCTGGAGAAATGAGCCCAAACCCTTTGGTTTGTTCCCAGAACCTTGAATGATGAGAAAACATCTCTGCAAATTTCCTGTGACCACGAGGAGACCCCAAATGATTACCCGGAGCAGGAATTCTGGAACTTTCTGCCCCCTATAGTCCTTTGGAGCATTTTCATAGAAAACTTGTAGAAATTGTATAAAATGCCCCCCCGTTTTCCAGCTTGTTAGAGGTTCACGTGTTTCCCCCATCAGTCCCGGCTTCAGGCAGGTCTAAGTATCCGCGTGCAGAAACTAGATGCACATAATGGTGCCGGGATGTGCGGCATTGTATGCGGGAAGACGATGTGACGCCAAAACGCAACCAGTCCAGGGAGAATTCCCCTTTCCCATGCCTCTACTGTGCCCTGTGTTACCCCCTTTCCCATGCCTCTACTGTGCCCGGTGTTAACCCGTTTCCCATGCCTCTACTGTGCCCGGTGTTACCCCCTTTCCCATGCCTCTACTGTGCCCGGTGTTACCCCCTTTCCCATGCCTCTACTGTGCCCGGTGTTACCCCCTTTCCCATGCCTCTACTGTGCCTGGTGTTACCCCCTTTCCCATGTCTCTACTGTGCCCGGTGTTACCCCCTTTCCCATGCCTCTACTGTGCCCGGTGTTACCCCCTTTCCCATGCCTCTACTGTGCCCGGTGTTACTCCCTTTCCCATGCCTCTACTGTGCCCGGTATTACCCCATTTCCCATGCCTCTACTGTGCCCGGTGTTACCCCCTTTCCCATGCTTCTACTGTGCCCGGTGTTACCCCCTTCCCATGCCTCTACTGTGCCCGGTGTTACCCCCTTCCCATGCCTCTACTGTGCCCGGTGTTACCCCTTTTCCTATGCCTCTACTGTGCCCGGTGTTACCCCTTTTCCATGCCTCTACTGTGCCCGGTGTTACCCCCTTCCCATGCCTCTACTGTGCCCGGTGTTACCCCTTTTCCATGCCTCTACTGTGCCCGGTGTTACCCCCTTTCCCATGCCTCTACTGTGCCCGGTGTTACCCCCTTCCCATGCCTCTACTGTGCCCGGTGTTACTCCCTTTCCATGACTCTACTGTGCCCGGTGTTACTCCCTTTCCCATGACTCTACTGTGCCCGGTGTTACTCCCTTTCCCATGCCTCTACTGTGCCCGGTGTTACTCCCTTTCCCATGCCTCTACTGTGCCCGGTGTTACCCCCTTTCCCATGCCTCTACTGTGCCCGGGGTTACCCCCTTTCCCATGCTTCTACTGTGCCCGGTGTTACCCCCTTTCCCATGCCTCTACTGTGCCCGGTGTTACTCCCTTTCCCATGTCTCTGTGCCCGATGTTGCCCCCTTCCCCATGCCTCTACTGTGCCCGGTGTTACTCCCTTTCCCATGCCTCTACTGTGCCCGGTGTTACTCCCTTTCCCATGCCTCTACTGTGCCCGGTGTTACCCCCTTTCCCATGCCTCTACTGTGCCCGGTGTTACCCCCTTTTCCATGCCTCTGTGCCCGGTGTTACCCCCTTTCCCTTGCCTCTACTGTGCCCGGTGTTACCCCCTTTCCCATGCCTCTACTGTGCCCGGTGTTACCCCCTTTCCCATGCCTCTGTGCCCGGTGTTACCCCCTTTCCCATGCCTCTGTGCCCGGTGTTACCCCCTTTCCCATGCCTCTACTGTGCCCGGTGTTACCCCCTTTCCCATGCCTCTACTGTGTCCGGTGTTACCCCCTTTCCCATGCCTCTACTGTGCCCGGTGTTACCCCCTTTCCCATGCCTCTGTGCCCGGTGTTACCCCCTTTCCCATGCCTCTACTGTGCCCGGTGTTACCCCCTTTCCCATGCCTCTACTGTGCCCTGTGTTACCCCCTTTCCCATGCCTCTGTGCCCGGTGTTACCCCCTTTCCCATGCCTCTACTGTGCCTGGTGTTACCCCCTTTCCCATGCCTCTACTGTGCCCGGTGTTACCCCCTTTCCCATGCCTCTACTGTGTCCGGTGTTACCCCCTTTCCCATGCCTCTACTGTGCCCGGTGTTACCCCCTTTCCCATGCCTCTGTGCCCGACGTTACGTTTGTTTTTGCTTATTTGTCATTCTTACAAGTTGTGTTACTCAGACATTGTCTTCTCTTCCAGGAGAGGACACACTATGAAAGCATGGGCCCACAGCTCACAGGAAAAGCAGCCGAGGACGGGAAGCTGGGTCCTGGGGTCATTGATCTTACACGGCCAGAAGATGCAGAAGGTGAGACGTGATGTGATTTGTTTATATAGAAAGGTATTAATATTTTCTGCAAATGATACAAATGTAAGAGCTCTGGTTATATTTACACCACGGGTAGAATACGCTTTCCTGAGTCACATGGAATGAAAAGGAAAACGCCCCTAAAAAAACGCCTCTAAATCTCAAGAAAACTTTCCTTTTAATCTATTGGGACCTGCCTGGTCAGCCGTGGTCAGAATCTGGATGGACCGGCTGGTGGTTGTCCTCAGGTTTGGTTACTTAATTCCACCTCTCTGAATTGTTGGTTAAGAAGTATTGTGTTTGTTAGGGTTTTGGGGAGAGCAGCGTTGTCCCATTCCCCGGCCAATCAGAGGGAAGGACCCCCCTCAGACTACGATTAGCTGGATGGGACCAGGCCGGTATTGATTCTAAAGAGTAACAGGAGGGACGCAGCCACGGCATCACAGTCCGCTTGTCTCCTTCTTTTATTTATATTTATTATTTACTCTTCGCCAACACATTCCGCAGCGCTGTACAAGGTGCAATGGGTATAGACACATACAGGAGAAGGTCAGTATTGCTGCCAGCAGATACAGGAGGACGTGAGGACCCTATTCCTACGGGAGCTTACAATCTAGAGTCACTTGCTGATCAGGAGTCTGTTGTGGGTTTCTTGGGGGGCCCTGGGACCCTCATTCATTCACACACAGTCCCCCCAGCATTTTGCGTTGCAGGAATTCTTTCTCAGAACGATATCCAGAGGATAATTCCCGATCCGCCGCTTGCAGCTTCTGCTCCTCTAAGGATCTGCTTGTGATTAGTGAAAGAATAAAGGCGCGAGCCAGCGGGAGATAATGCACGGGATAATCAAAAAGGCCAATAAACAGCTTAATCTGTAATTTGCCGGAAGGTGACGAGAAACAATCGGCTGTTTAACATAACAGGGAAGGAGATTGTTAAGTAGACTATTTGTTAACTTCTTACAAATGATGTGGAAAAGGCCTCATCAATCTGTTTTATCACATTGTTAGCCATGAATATTTAATGCTTCTGTGTTTATTTTCACTGCTTTGTGCCGAGTGTAGACACAATCACAGAATATTTTACAGTGTGTTCAGCTCGTTGCCTTTTCTGTCTCATCAGGAGATATATACAGTGGCAAGAAAAAGTATGTGAACCCTTTGGGATTACGTGGAGTTTTGCATGAATTGGTCATAAAATGTGCTCTGATCTTCATCTAAGTCACAACAATTAGAAAAACACAGTCTGCTTAAAATAATACAACACAAACATTATATGTTTTCATGTGTTTATTGAACAGAACATGTAAACATTCACAGTGCAGGGTGGGAAAAGTATGTGAACCTTTGGACTTAACTGGTTGACCCTCCTTTGGCAGCAATAACCTGTAAACGTTTCCTGTAGTTGCAGATCAGACCTGCACAACGATCTGGAGTAATTTTGGACCACTCCTCTTCACAAAACTGTTTCAGTGTAGCAATATTCTTGGGATGTCTGGTGTGAATCGCTCTCTTAAGGTCATGCCACAGCATTTCAATCGGGTTGAGGTCAGGACTCTGACTGGGCCACTCCAGAAGGCGTATTTTGTTTTGTTGAAGCCATTCTTTTGTTGAATTACTTGTATGCTTTGGGTCATTGTCCTGTTGCATCACCCATCCTCTGCGGAGCTTCAGTTGGCGGACAGATGGTCTTACGTTTTCCTGCAAAATGTCTTGATAAACTCTGGAATTCATTTTTCCATCAATGACAACAATCGGTCCAGGCCCTGAGGCAGCAAAGCAGCCCCAAACCATGATGCTCCCTCCGCCATGTTTTACAGTGGGGATGAGGTTTTGATGTTGGTGTGCTGTGCCTTTTTTTCTCCACACATAGAGTTGTGTGTTTTTTACAAACAACTCAATTTTGGTTTCATCTGTCCACAGAATATTTTGCCAGTAGTGCTGTGGAACATCCAGGTGCTCTTTTGCAAACTTCAAACGTGCTGCAATATTCTTTTTGGACAGCAATGGCTTCCTCCGTGGTGTCCTCCCATGTACTCCATTCTTGTTTACTGTTTTCCTTATTGTAGATGTGTCAACAAAAATGTTAGCATGTGCCAGAGATTTCTGTAAGTCTTTAGCTGACACTCTAGGATTCTTCTTTACCTCATTAAGCATTCTGCGCTGTGCTCTTGCAGTCATCTTTACAGGACGACCACGCCTAGGGAGAGTAGCAACAGTGCTGAACTTTCTCCATTTGTAGACCGTCTGTCTTACCGTGAACACATGAACATCAAGACTTTTGGAGATACTTTTGTAACCCTTTCCAGCTTCATGCAAGTCAACAATTCTTGATCGTAGGTCTTCTGAGAGCTCTTTTCTGCGAGGCATGGTTCACATCAGGCAGTGCTTCTTGAAACCAGTAAACCCAAAACTGGTGTGTGTTTTTAAAGGGCAGGACAGCTTTCAGCAACACATCCAATAATATCACACTGATTGGACTCAAGGTTGGCTCACTCCTGGCTCCAATTAGCTCTTGGAGAAGTCATTAGGCTAGGGGTTCACATACTTTTTCCACCCTGCACTGTGAATGTTTACATGTTCTGTTCAATAAACACATGAAAACATATAATGTTTGTGTTGTATTATTTTAAGCAGACTGTGTTTTTCAAATTGTTGTGACTTAAATGAAGATCAGAGCACATTTTATGACCAATTCATGCAAAACTCCACGTAATCCCAAAAGGGTTCACATACTTTTTCTTGCCACTGTATATAGATTAGGTTTGAGGTTCCACTGTTTCAGATATGATCAGGTTAAACACCCTGTGCTCGCTGTGTGGGTTTACATGTTATATTGCATTCACTTTGCCTGCTTTGAATCGGCACATAGTTAATTGATCCTTACACACGTGATTCCACGGAGATTACACATGGTCCAATCACAGAGCTGCCAAAAACAATCAACTCTAACGGGGGTGGGGTTGTCCTGTGTGATTCCACACACACACAACTCCTAAAAACAGACATCCCATTGATGATACACAAGAAGGACATAAAGGTACATAAAGGTACATAAATACTACAATTGAGCTTGTCAAGCCTTCTAAGTGAACACTTAGAGGAGATCTTCTGGAGATACTCTGGAGGTAGTCTGAGGTTTGACAGGAGGTAGAAAACCTAGAAAAAGGTAAGATTTGCTGGTTTTAAATCCATTCTTTTATAATGGCAGGCTTGGTCCAGTGTAAGAGCTGTCATGCATTTGTTTTTAGATCCAATTTTTGGAGGTTTGGAGTGTGCCTGCTATGTAGGCAGCTCTCTTTATTGCAGCAGGAAATTGCCTAGTCTGAGATTTGTAAATTATCTGTTAGACAAACTCAGGCTATGACTGTTACAAAGCCACTGCCACAGAGGCCTCCTAGGACCGGCAGATGGACTACTGTAGGATCTGGTAGACTTAGAGTTGTGGATAGAAGGCATGTCCCACAATCTGTGGCTCTTCTTAATTCTTTTGAGGCACTTTCAGAGTGTAGTGGTAAGACGGATGTAGGCTCAGACACCATAGTTGAGGAACCACCATCCACTATGCCTAAGGTATGCAGCACTGCAACCAAGGACAAAAATGAAAAGGTGGGACTTGATAGAAGGCAATTGTTGCTGGGTGATTCTATCATAAGAGGTGTTGAGCTGGAGAGTAGTGGTTTGGTGAGATGTCTTCCTGGGGCTACTGCTCGTAGAGACAAGAGACGTATTCTCAATATTGTCAAACAAGCAACGCAGCAAGGGGAAGTGGACGTTCTAGTCCATCTAGGGACAAATGACTTGGCTAGCAATGAGGTTTCTTAGATTAAGGAAGATTTTTGTGTTCTTGGAGGTGAAATACAGCAGATTGCGTCCACTGTGTCATTCTCTGAAGTTTTGCCTGTGCATAACATTCAAGATAGGCAGATGCGCAATAGGGAATTCAATTTGTGGCTTTGGGAATGGTATCGGGAGCAAGGATTTGGCTTTGTGTCCCATGATAGCTCTAATTGGAGCAGAAAGGAACTGTATAAAAAAGATGGTTTGCATCTTACTCATAGGGGAACATATGTTCTCAGTGAGAAGTTCAAAGGTTTCACAAAGGAATATTTAAACTAGGAGGGGGGGACAAAAGGGTAAAAAACAATCTGCCCGATTGTCCCCCAAAACTAAATCGGAGGGTGCAAGCAACATGCGAGGTAAAAAATTACAAGCTCAGAGTCGTGTCTATAAATGCTCTCAGTTTAGTCAATAAAATCAATGAACTGGAGGCAATGATGGCAGCTGAAAAAGTAGATTTAGTGGCGGTTACTGAGACATGGTTCAGTGAGAAAAATAACTGGGACATAACAATACCGGGGTACTCTTTATATAGAAAAGACAGAGAAGGTAGGAAAGGAGGAGGAGTGGCCCTGTATGTGAAAAACAACATAAAAACGAACCAAATAAAAGTGAGCGAGGTGAACATAGAGTCAGTTTGGGTTACGCTAACATTTGGCAATCATACAGTAGCTCGTGTAGGTGTGATCTATAGACCCCCTGGACAAGTAGAAGAGCTAGATAATCTGCTGGTTGAGGAAATAACCAAAATGGCAATGAAGGGGGAAGTTATTATCATGGGGGACTTTAATCTTCCTGATGTGAACTGGAAAACCAAAATAGCTGGGTGCACCAGGAGAACAAATATTCTAAACTCCTTACTGGGATTATCCCTAACACAAGTAGTTGAGGAGCCGACCCGTAAAGAGGCCATATTGGATTTAATACTCACAAATGGAGGTTTGGTATCAGACGTTGTTGTAGGTGAAAATTTGGGATCTAGCGATCACCAGTCAGTATGGTTTAATATAAGAACAGGGATGGAGCCGCACCACACAAAAACAAAAGTTTTAGACTTTAAAAAAACAGATTTTTCTAAAATGAGATTTTGTGTGAAGGAGTCATTATCAGACTGGAGGAGTTTAAAGGGAGTCCAGGAGAAATGGGATTATTTAAAGAAAGCATTATTGAAGGCCACAGGAAATTGCATTCGGCTTGTTAGCAAAAACAAAAAAGGGAAGAAACCACTGTGGTACTCTGCAGAAGTAGCCAAAATAGTGAAGAACAAAAAGATAGCATTCAATAATTATAAAAAAAACTCAGAGTGAAGAAGATAGGCAAACCTATAAGATTAGGCAGAAAGAGGCAAAGCAATTTATAAGAGCTTCCAAAGCACACGCAGAAGAGAAAATAGCTCAGTCAGTAAAAAAGGGGGACAAAACATTTTTTAGATACATAAACGAGAAAAGAAAAGTAAAACAAGGATTAGTTGGATTAAAAACAAAGGAAGGAAGGTATGTAGAAGAGGATAAAAGTCTCGCTGACTGCCTCAATGAATATTTTTGTTCAGTCTTTGCAGAAGGAAAGGGACCTCAGTTAGGAGAGAACACTAAAGAGACATTTACATATGAGTTTACAGAGGAGGAGGTTCTACAGCAGCTGTCTAAAGTAAAGACAAATAAGTCAATAGGGCCTGATGGGATCCACCCTAAATTATTAAAAGAGCTCAGTGATGTAATAGCAAAGCCGTTAACAGATTTATTTAACCAATCCTTGTTAACGGGAGTCGTCCCAGAAGACTGGAAATTAGCAAATGTTGTGCCCATTTACAAGAAGGGTAGTAGGGAGGAATCGGGGAACTATAGGCCAGTTAGTCTTACGTCAGTAGTGGGGAAATTAATGGAAACCATGTTAAAGGAAAGGATTGTTCACCATCTAAAAACACATAGATTACAGGATCAGAAACAACATGGGTTTACCTCAGGGAGATCATGCCAAACTAATCTTATTGATTTTTTTGATTGGGTAACAAAAATAATAGACACAGGTGGTGCAGTAGACATTGCTTATTTAGATTTCAGTAAGGCTTTTGATCCTGTTCCGCATAGAAGCTTATCAATAAATTGCAATCTTTGAGCTTGGATTCCAATATTGTTGAATGGATTAGGCAGTGGCTGAGTGACAGGCAACAGAGGGTTGTGGTAAATGGAGTTTATTCGGTGCAAGGTCTTGTTACCAGTGGGGTACCTCAGGGGTCAGTACTTGGACCCATTCTCTTTAATATTTTTATTAGTGATATTGCAGAAGGTATTAATGGTAAAGTATGTCTTTTTGCTGATGACACAAAGATTTGCAACAGGGTTGACGTTCCTGGAGGGATCAGCCAAATGACAAATGATTTAGGTAAACTAAAAAAATAGTGGGAGCTGTGGCAATTGAGTTTTAATGTGGATAAGTGCAAGATAATGCACCTGGGACGTAAAAACCCAAGGGATGAATATAGAATATTTGATACATCTGAGGGTTGGGATTTAGGGGTTATTATTTCAGAGGATCTAAGGGTAAGTAGTCAATGTAATAGAGCAGCAGGAAATGCTGGCAGAATGCTTGGTTGTGTAGGGAGAGGTATTAGCAGTAGGAAAAGGGAAGTGCTCATGCCACTGTACAGAGCACTGGTGAGACCTCACTTGGAGTACTGTGTGCAGTACTGGAGACCATATCTCCAGAAGGATATAGACATCTTAGAGAGAGTTCAGAGAAGGGCTACTAAAATGATGTACGGCTTGAAGGAGAAAAGTTACCAAGAAAGGCTTAATGATCTTAACATGTACAGCTTGGAAAAAAGACGAGACAGAGGAGATATGATAGAAACATTTAAATGCGTAAAGGGAATCCACAAGGTAGAGGAAGGGAGTATATTTAAAAGGAAACAAAGTAGCAAAACAAGAGGACATAGTCTTAGATTAGAGGGGCAAAGGTTTAAAAGTAACATCAGGAAGCATTATTTTACTGAGAGGGTGGTGGATACATGGAACAGTCTTCCAGTTGAAGTGGTAGAGGCCAAAACAGTGATTGAATTTAAGCAAGCATGGGATAGGCATAAGGCTATCCTAAACAAAAGATAAATCCAGGTAAAGCATCCATGTAATTGGGCGACTAGATGGGCCGAAAGGTTCTTATCTGCCGACATTTTTCTATGTTTAAACGTTTCTACTAGACAGGTACAGATAGATACATGGATATATACACCAGAAAGATACATTAATGATATGATACATAAACCATACAGATACATACACCATACAGATACATAAACCATACAGATACATACACCATACAGATACATAAACCATACAGATACATACACCATACAGATACATACACCATACAGATACATAAACCATACAGATACATACACCATACAGATACATAAACCATACAGATACATAAACCATACAGATACATAAACCATACAGATACATACACCATACAGATACATAAACCATACAGATACATACACCATACAGATACATAAACCATACAGATACATACACCATACAGATACATAAACCATACAGATACATAAACCATACAGATACATAAACCATACAGATACATTAATGATAAGATACATACACCAGACAGATATATTAATGATAAGATACATACACCATACAGATACATAAACCATACAGATACATACACCATACAGATACATAAACCATACAGATACATACACCATACAGATACATAAACCATACAGATACATAAACCATACAGATACATAAACCATACAGATACATTAATGATAAGATACATACACCATACAGATATATTAATGATAAGATACATACACCATACAGATACATACACCATACAGATATATTAATGATAAGATACATACACCATACAGATACATACACCAGACAGATACATTAATGATATGATACATACACCAGACAGATACATACATCGTACAGATACATTAATCAGATACATTAATGATATGATACATACATTCTAAAGATACATACATCATACAGATACTTTAATGATATGATATATACACCAGACAGATACATTAATGATAAGATACATACATCATACAGATACATTAATGATATGATACATACATTCTAAAAATACATACATCATACAGATACATTAATGATATGATACATGCATTCTAAAGATACATACACCAGACAGATACATTAATTATGATACATACACCAGACAGATACATACACCATACAGATACATTAATGATATGATACATACACCATACAGATACATTAATGATATGATACATTAATGATATGATACATGCATTCTAAAGATACATACACGAGACAGATACATTAATTATATGATACATACACTACACAGATACATTAATGATATGATACATACATCCTATAGATACATACACCAGATACATTAATGATATGATACACACATCCTATAGATACATACACCAGACAGATACATTAATGATATGATACATACATTCTAAAGATACATACACCAGACAGATACATTAATGATAAGATACATACATCATACAGATACATTAATGATATGATACATACGTCCTATAGATACATTAATGATATGATACACACATCCTATAGATACATACACCAGACAGATACATTAATGATATGATACATACATTCTAAAGATACATACACCAGACAGATACATTAATGATAAGATACATACATCATACAGATACATTAATGATATGATACATACATTCTAAAAATACATACATCATACAGATACATTAATGATATGATACATGCATTCTAAAGATACATACACCAGACAGATACATTAATTATGATACATACACCAGACAGATACATACACCATACAGATACATTAATGATATGATACATACACCATACAGATACATTAATGATATGATACATTAATGATATGATACATGCATTCTAAAGATACATACACGAGACAGATACATTAATTATATGATACATACACTACACAGATACATTAATGATATGATACATACATCCTATAGATACATACACCAGATACATTAATGATATGATACACACATCCTATAGATACATACACCAGACAGATACATTAATGATATGATACATACATCCTATAGATACATACACCAGACAAATATAGTAATGATAAGATACATACACCAGACAGATACATACACCATACATATACATTAATGATAAGATACATACACCATACAGATACATTAATGATATGATACATTAATGATATGATACATACACCAGACAAATACAGTAATGATATGATACATACACCAGATACATACACCATACAGATACATTAATGATATGATACATACACCAGACAGATACATTAATGATATGATACACACATCCTATAGATACATTAATGATATGATACATACATCCTATAGATACATACATCATACAGATACTTTAATGATATGATATATACACCAGACAGATACATTAATGATAAGATACATACATTCTATAGATACATACACAAAATACATTAATGATAAGATTCTTACACCAGACAGATACATTAATGATATGATATATACACCAGACAGATACATTAATGATATGATACAAACACCAGACAGATACATTAATGATATGATACATACATCCGATAGATACACCAGACAGATACATTAATGATATGATACACACATCCTATAGATAGATACTCCAGACAGATACATTAATGATATGATACATACATCCTATAGATACATACACCAGATACATTAATGATATGATACATACATCCTATAGATACATTAATGATATGATACATACAACCTATAGATACATACACCAGATACATTAATGATATGATACATACGTCCTATAGATAGATACACCAGACAGATACATTAATGATATGATACATACATCCTATAGATACATTAATGATATGATACATACATCCTATAGATACATACACCAGATACATTAATGATATGATACACACATCCTATAGATACATTAGTGATATGATACATACACCAGACAGATACATTAATGATATGATACATACATCCTATAGATACATTAATGATATGATACATACACCAGACAGAGACATTAATGATATGATACAAACACCAGACAGATACACATTAATGATATGATACATACACCAGACAGATACATTAATGATATGATACAAACACCAGACAGATACATTAATGATATGATACAAACACCAGACAGATACATTAATGATATGATACAAACACCAGACAGATACATTAATGATATGATACATACATCCTATAGATACATTAATGATATGATACATACATTATACCGATACATTAATGATATGATACATACATCCTATAGATACATTAATGATATGATACATACATCATACCGATACATTAATGATATGATACATACATCCTATAGATACATTAATGATATGATACATACAACCTATAGATAGATACATACACCAGATACATTAATGATATGATACATACATCCTATAGATACATTAATGATATGATACATACATTATACCGATACATTAATGATATGATACATACATCCTATAGATACATTAATGATATGATACATACATTATACCGATACATTAATGATATGATACATACATTATACCGATACATTAATGATATGATACATACAACCTATAGATAGATACACCAGACAGATACATTAATGATATGATACATACATCCTATAGATACATTAATGATATGATACATACATCATACCGATACATTAATGATATGATACATACATCCTATAGATACATTAATGAAATGATACATACAACCTATAGATACATACACCAGATACATTAATGATATGATACATACGTCCTATAGATACATTAATGAAATGATACACACATCCTATAGATACATACACCAGATACATTAATGATATGATACATATGTCCTATAGATACATACACCAGACAGATACATTAATGATATGATACATACGTCCTATAGATACATTAATGATATGATACATACGTCCTATAGATACATTAATGATATGATACATACAACCTATAGATAGATACACCAGACAGATACATTAATGATATGATACATACATCCTCCAGATACATACACCAGACAGATACATACACCAGACAGATATAGTTAGATATAAAAACAGACAGAAACATATATTTAAGGATAGACGTATAAAGCATGGATTGGTTGATAAAACGATAGACGGATGGACGGATGACAGGACAGGCTGAGACACACACTCTATGAACTTGTGCATATCAGCTCACTGAATATTTATATTTAGCTCCTTGCCTCACAGACGTATGATTTAGCATGTTCTCCTCCAGCAGAGAATGTCCCTGATTGTCGATTCTTTTAGCGTCTAAGTATTTCCAGTTGCCATGGCCAGTACAACTAAAAACACAAAACACACAGTTTGAATGGAAAATGCTTCGCTAAGACAAAGCTGTGACTGTGCTGGTGGCTGAAACCACAATAAGCCCAAAACTTCTCTCTGTCCGCGGAAAAAAAAAAAAAACTATTTATAAATGGGCTGAATATTTTCCAAGAGAATAAAGGCAGGGTTTTCAGTTTGAACTGAAGCCACTCAATCACAGACATAATTTCATGGAGATAAAAGCGCAAATAGCCACCATTCTCCAAAAAATAAACTAAAACTCCTAAACTAGAGAAAAAATGGAAAATCTAAGCAGACGGGAACGGGATCGAGTTTCCTTCATTTTGCAAAGCCACGAGCCGCATGCATCATCTCACCGCAGAGTCATTAGGTCTTTTAAAAACTCAGATGAGAAACATTAGCGTGCGCCGCAGCAGCCGCTCGCAGGGAGCTTTGTTCATTCACATTGGGCGAAATTCCTCAAACGGTCTGAATGCTTGACAAAGCTGCCTCCATCAGGCGAAAAACAAGGAGAAACGCAGAAAAACAAAGATCCATTCCCATTATTAATCTTTATATAGCACCAGCATATTCTGCAGTGCTGTGTGAATTCCCATTCTAAAATGAAAGTCTTTAATGGCTTGAAATCTGTGTCAGAAAACTGAAATGGCAGCTCCATACACAAAACTGGAACAGCGGCTTCATACTGAAACGGCGGCTTCATACTGAAACGGCAGCTTCATACACAAAACTGAAACGGCAACTTCATTCACAAAACTGAAATGGCTGCTTCATACACAAAACTGAAACGGCGGCTTCATACGCAAAACTTAAATGGCAGCTTCATACGCAAAACTTAAATGGCAGCTTCATACACAAAACTGAAACGGCAGCTTCAGACACAACTGAAACGGCGGCTTCATACACAAAACTGAAACGGCAGCTTCATACACAAAACTGAAACGGCGGCTTCATACAAAAAACTGAAATGGCGGCTTCATACACAAAACTGAAACAGTGGTTTCATACACAAAACTGAAATGGCGGCTTCATACACAAAACTGAAACCGCAGCTTCATACTGAAACAGCGACTTCATACACAAAACTGAACTGGCAGCTTCATACTGAACCGGCAGCTTCATACTGAAACGGCAGCTTCATACTGAAATGGCAGCTTCATACTGAAACGGCAGCTTCATACTGAAACGGCAGCTTCATACACAAAACTGAAATGGCGGCTTCATACACAAAACTGAAACGGCAGCTTCATTCACAAAACGGAAATGGCGGCTTCATACACAAAACTGAAATGGCAGCTTCATACTGAAACGGCGGCTTCATACACAAAACTAAAACGGCGACTTCATACACAAAACTGAATTGGCAGCCTTATACTGAAACGGCAGCTTCATACTGAAATGGCAGCTTCATACTGAAACGGCAGCTTCATACACAAAACTGAAATGGCGGCTTCATACACAAAACTGAAACGGCAGCTTCATTCACAAAACGGAAATGGCGGCTTCATACACAAAACTGAAATGGCAGCTTCATACTGAAACGACGGCTTCATACACAAAACTAAAACGGCGACTTCATACACAAAACTGAATTGGCAGCCTTATACTGAAACGGCAGCTTCATACTGAAATGGCAGCTTCATACTGAAATGGCAGCTTCATACACAAAACTGAAACGGCGGCTTCATACACAAAACTGAAACGACGGCTTCATACACAAAACTGAAATGGCAGCTTCATACTGAAACAGCGGCTTCATACACAAAACTAAAACGGCGACTTCATACACAAAACTGAATTGGCAGCCTTATACTGAAACGGCAGCTTCATACTGAAACGGCAGCTTCATACACAAAACTGAAACAGCGGCTTCATACACAAAACTGAAACAGCAGCTTCATACAAAAAACTGAAATGGCGGCTTCATACTCAAAACTGAAACGGCAGCTTCATATACAAAACTGAAATGGCAGCTTCATACTAAAATGGCAGCTTCATACTGAAACGGCGGCTTCATACACAAAACTGAAACGACAGCTTCATACACAAAACTGAAATGGCAGCTTCATACTGAAACAGCGGCTTCATACACAAAACTAAAACGGCGACTTCATACACAAAACTGAATTGGCAGCCTTATACTGAAACGGCAGCTTCATACTGAAACGGCAGCTTCATACACAAAACTGAAACAGCGGCTTCATACACAAAACTGAAACAGCAGCTTCATACAAAAAACTGAAATGGCGGCTTCATACTCAAAACTGAAACGGCAGCTTCATATACAAAACTGAAATGGCAGCTTCATACTAAAATGGCAGCTTCATACTGAAAGGGCGGCTTCATACACAAAACTGAAACGGCAGCTTCATACTGAAATGGCAGCTTCATACACAAAACTGAAACGGCGGCTTCATACACAAAACTGAAATGGCGGCTTCATACACAAAACTGAAACAGCAGCTTCATACTGAAACGGCGGCTTCATACACAAAACTGAAACAGCTTCATACTGAAACGACAGCTTCATACACAAAACTGAAACGGCGGCTTCATACACAAAACTGAAACGGCAGCTTCATACACAAAACTGAAACGGCGGCTTCATACACAACTGAAACAGCAGCTTCATACACAAAATTGAAATGGCGGCTTCATACACAAATCTGAAATGGCAGCTTTATACTGAAACGGCGGCTTCATACACAAAACTGAAACGGCGGCTTCATACACAAAACTGAATTGGCAGCCTTATACTGAAACGGCAGCTTCATACTGAAATGGCAGCTTCATACACAAAACTGAAACGGCGGCTTCATACACAAAACTGAAACAGCAGCTTCATACAAAAAAATGAAATGCGGCTTCATACACAAAACTGAAATGGTGGCTTCAGATACAAAACTGAAACGGCGGCTTCATATACAAAACTGAAATGGCAGCTTCATACTGAAATGGCAGCTTCATACTGAAACGGCGGCTTCATACACAAAACTGAAACGGCGGCTTCATACACAAAACTGAAACCGCAGCGTTATACTGAAACGGCGGCTTCATACACAAAACTGAAATTGCGGCTTAATACACAACTGAAACGGCGGCTTCGTACACAAAACTGAAATGGCGGCTTCGTACGCAAAACTGAAACGGCGGCTTCATACACAAAACTGAAATGGCATCTTCATACTGAAACGGCGGCTTCATACACAAAACTGAAACGGCGGCTTCTTACACAAAACTGAAATGGCAGCTTCATACTTAAACGGCAGCTTCATACACAAAACTGAAACGGCGGCTTCATACACAAAACTGAAACAGCAGCTTCATACACAAAACTGAAACCGTGGCTTCATACACAAAACTGAAACAGTGGCTTCATACACAAAACTGAAATGGCAGCTTCATACTGAAACGGCAGCTTCATACACAAAACTGAAACGGCGGCTTCATACCCAAAACTGAAACGGCGGCTTCATACACAACTGAAACGGCAGCTTCATATTGAAACGGCGGCTTCATACACAAAACTGAAACGGCAGCTTCATACTGAAACGGCAGCTTCATACTGAAACGGCGGCTTCATATGCAAAACTGAAACGGCGGCTTCATACGCAAAACTGAAACGGCAGCTTCATACACAAAACTGAAATGGCGGCTTCGTACACAAAACTGAAACGGCAGCATCATACACAAAACTGAAATGGCAGCTTCATACTGAAACGGCGGCTTCATACACAAAACTGAAACGGCAGCTTCATACACAAAACTGAAACGGTGGCTTCATACACAAAACTGAAATGGCAGCTTCATACTGAAACGGCGGCTTCATACACAAAACTGAAACGGCAGCTTCATACACAAAACTGAAACGGCGGCTTCATACACAAAACTGAAATGGCGGCTTCATACACAAAACTGAAAGAGCGGCTTCATACACAAAACTGAAACGGCAGCTTCATACTGAAACGGCAGGTTCATACTGAAACGGCAGCTTCATACACAAAACTGAAACGTCGGCTTCATACACAAAACTGAAACGGCGGCTTCATACACAAAACTGAAACAGCAGCTTCATACACAAAACGGCAGGTTCATACTGAACGGCAGCTTCATACTGAATGGCAGCTTCATACTGAAATGGCAGCTTCATACACAAAACTGAAACGGCGGCTTCATACACAAAACTGAAACGACGGCTTCATACACAAAACTGAAATGGCAGCTTCATACTGAAACAGCGGCTTCATACACAAAACTAAAACGGCGACTTCATACACAAAACTGAATTGGCAGCCTTATACTGAAACGGCAGCTTCATACTGAAACGGCAGCTTCATATACAAAACTGAAATGGCAGCTTCATACACAAAACTGAAACAGCGGCTTCATACACAAAACTGAAATGGCGGCTTCATACTCAAAACTGAAACGGCAGCTTCATATACAAAACTGAAATGGCAGCTTCATACTAAAATGGCAGCTTCATACTGAAACGGCGGCTTCATACACAAAACTGAAACGACAGCTTCATACAAAAAACTGAAATGGCAGCTTCATACTGAAACAGCGGCTTCATACACAAAACTAAAACGGCGACTTCATACACAAAACTGAATTGGCAGCCTTATACTGAAACGGCAGCTTCATACTGAAACGGCAGCTTCATACACAAAACTGAAACAGCGGCTTCATACACAAAACTGAAACAGCAGCTTCATACAAAAAACTGAAATGGCGGCTTCATACTCAAAACTGAAACGGCAGCTTCATATACAAAACTGAAATGGCAGCTTCATACTAAAATGGCAGCTTCATACTGAAAGGGCGGCTTCATACACAAAAACTGAACGGCAGCTTCATACTGAAATGGCAGCTTCATACACAAAACTGAAACGGCGGCTTCATACACCAAACTGAAATGGCGGCTTCATACCAAAAACTGAAACAGCAGCTTCATACTGAAACGGCGGCTCATACACAAAACTGAAACAGCTTCATACTGAAACGACAGCTTCATACACAAAACTGAAACGGCGGCTTCATACACAAAACTGAAACGGCAGCTTCATACACAAAACTGAAAACGGCGCTTCATACACAACTGAAACAGCAGCTTCATACACAAAATTGAAATGGCGGCTTCATACACAAATCTGAAATGGCAGCTTTATACTGAAACGGCGGCTTCATACACAAAACTGAAACGGCGGCTCATACACAAAACTGAATTGGCAGCCTTATACTGAAACGGCAGCTTCATACTGAAATGGCAGCTTCATACACAAAACTGAAACGGCGGCTTCATACACAAAACTGAAACAGCAGCTTCATACAAAAAAATGAAATGCGGCTTCATACACAAAACTGAAACGGCGGCTTCATACACAAAACTGAAACGGCGGCTTCATACACAAAACTGAATTGGCAGCCTTATACTGAAACGGCAGCTTCATACTGAATGGCAGCTTCATACACAAAACTGAAACGGCGGCTTCATACACAAAACTGAAACAGCAGCTTCATACAAAAAAATGAAATGCGGCTTCATACACAAAACTGAAATGGTGGCTTCAGATACAAAACTGAAACGGCGGCTTCATATACAAAACTGAAATGGCAGCTTCATACTGAAATGGCAGCTTCATACTGAAACGGCGGCTTCATACACAAAACTGAAACGGCGGCTTCATACACAAAACTGAAACCGCAGCGTTATACTGAAACGGCGGCTTCATACACAAAACTGAAATTGCGGCTTAATACACAACTGAAACGGCGGCTTCGTACACAAAACTGAAATGGCGGCTTCGTACGCAAAACTGAAACGGCGGCTTCATACACAACTGAAATGGCATCTTCATACTGAAACGACGGCTTCATACACAAAACTGAAACGGCGGCTTCTTACACAAAACTGAAATGGCAGCTTCATACTTAAACGGCAGCTTCATACACAAAACTGAAACGGCGGCTTCATACACAAAACTGAAACAGCAGCTTCATACACAAAACTGAAACCGTGGCTTCATACACAAAACTGAAACAGTGGCTTCATACACAAAACTGAAATGGCAGCTTCATACTGAAACGGCAGCTTCATACACAACTGAAACGGCGGCTTCATACCCAAAACTGAAACGGCTTCATACACAACTGAAACGGCAGCTTCATATTGAAACGGCGGCTTCATACACAACTGAAACAGCAGCTTCATACTGAAACGGCAGCTTCATACTGAAACGGCAGCTTCATACTGAAACGGCGGCTTCATATGCAAAACTGAAACGGCGGCTTCATACGCAAAACTGAAACGGCAGCTTCATACACAAAACTGAAATGGCGGCTTCGTACACAAAACTGAAACGGCAGCATCATACACAAAACTGAAATGGCAGCTTCATACTGAAACGGCGGCTTCATACACAAAACTGAAACGGCAGCTTCATACACAAACTGAAACGGCGGCTCATACACAAAACTGAAATGGCAGCTTCATACTGAAACGGCGGCTTCATACACAAACTGAAACGGCAGCTTCATACACAAAACTGAAACGGCGGCTTCATACACAAAACTGAAATGGCGGCTTCATACAAAAAACTGAAATGGCGGCTTCATACACAAAACTGAAACGGCAGCTTCATACTGAAACGGCAGGTTCATACTGAAACGGCAGCTTCATACACAAAACTGAAACGTCGGCTTCATACACAAAACTGAAACGGCGGCTTCATACACAAAACTGAAACAGCAGCTTCATACACAAAACGGCAGGTTCATACTGAAACGGCAGCTTCATACACAAAACTTAGGCTGGGGTCAGACGACCGCAGTGCGAACGCACTTTATCACGGCCGTAGTAGCAGAAAATTACATCCAATGACAGGCAATATACGAAGAACGGCCGCACAAAAGTTTGGCCGTCAACACAAGCGGCAAACAAACGCATTTTTTCAAGAACGTGAAACTGCTAGTATTGACGTACAGAGTGCGCTGCGTCCGCTAGCGGCGTGTGTGCGTGATTAGGAGACGTCAGATGCTGCTAATGTCCAGCCTACATAACGTCCAGACCCAAAAAGTGTTTTATTGATGATCTGTACAAAATCACAGATGAAAATGAGCATCGTATGAACGCTATCGCGTATTCCGTGAAAAAATACGTCCATTCGTTCGAACACACTTTTTCACGGACAACGCGAAAAATGCGTTAGTCTGATCCTAGCTTGAAACAGCTGCTTCATACACAAAACTGAAACGGCAGGTTCATACTGAAACGGCAGCTTCGTACACAAAACTGAAACGGTGGCTTCATACACAAAACTGAAACAACAGCTTCATACACAAAACTGAAGCGGCAGCTTCGTACACAAAACTGAAACGGCGGCTTCATACACAAAACTGAAACGGCGGCTTCATACACAAAACTGAAGCGGCAGCTTCATACACAAAACTGAAATGGCGGCTTCATACACAAAACTGAAATGGCTGCTTCATACACAAAACTGAAACGGCGGCTTGATACACAAAACTGAAACGGCGGCTTCATACACAAAACTGAAACGGCGGCTTCATACACAAAACTGAAACGGCGGCTTCATACACAAAACTGAAACGGCGGCTTCATACAGAAAGACGTTCTCCCCCTGGCTCCCGCTTGTGGGACATCATTCACACTCTTACACATATTTTTTCACTCTTTTGCGTCTCTGTCACTTTATTTCAGTTTTTTATTGCCACCATGTGATTCACTCCCAGCATTTTGGAGTCCCTGCGCTCTGCTGCCGCCTGGGCACTCTCCCTCTGGCAGCCGCCACGCTCCTACTCTGGCCCCTTCTGTTCCCGGGTTCGGTGCTTGCTTATTTTGTCCGGCCAGCCACACTTATCCCCTGCCCTCGCTAGCTTGTATAAGTATGAACACATCCAGCTCCTCCCCCTCGCATTATTAAAACCCTTCTAGGTGACCGTATTACCCATGTTTTTATGCACACATATATTAATTAAGGCTGATGGGCATTGCATGATAAATGCCTCCCGACAGCATGTAGAATCATTACACTGCATTTAGTAGATCCAAAAGGAAGGTCAGGTGAGCCACAATAACTTCCCTGCTGCAGCATATAAATAATACATGTTTCAGGGCAAGACTTATCCATGTGTCCCTTTAAACATGGTCCACACGGTCACCCCAATAATCAACCGCTTCCATACTATGAATAAACCCGCAGCATAAAATGTTTAAAATTAGTCAATATATTAGAATTAGGATATATGTGGATAAAGGATACATTTATAATAGAGCCGACTGCAACAGCAGCGACATTGCTGACCAGATCCATTACTATGGTGTATGGCGCCAAGAGAACACCTGTGCTACATTCCTTTACATTGCATGTTAATTGTCTGGTAATTTTGGCTGAGGACCTGTTTTTTGGAGTTAGCACGAGGGTTGAGCTGTAGGTAAATTTTTTTCGATTAGCGTCCGTGTAGAAATTGGCACCGGCACCAAGTCTTCTCTAGCGCTCCCCATGTTAAATATAGGACGCGGCAAGTACAGTAAGCTCGCGCTACAAATAGCAAATAGCGACGCGCTGAGTGATTTTTCCCGTTTCTAGCCGGAGGTAACCGATCTGTTAGT